>OX401969.1:25002968-25430615 GCA_947859335.1 Tortricodes alternella
TAAGACATGAAGGTTTTCATCATGAATTCAAATTCAAATTCCCTTTCAGATCGTTTTTTTATCAAATTGCCCACCTGTGAGGTCTTTTAGTCGTCACATCAATAAATATTAGGTTGAATCTACCAGCGCTACGGACATGACCATCATTCTGTCCTCCTAAGAAAATGATATCTCACAATGAAATACATAGTGACTTATGCTTTTTTTACGTGGGCAGCATTACTGAGAAGAAGCGCCGCGCGAAACTCAGCAGAAAGTCATATTTTAAAATCACAAGTTGGCTTTACATCATACAAAAACTTAAATAGGTCACTTAAACATACAATGAAAACATTACAAAGTAATAACACAATAGATTATAATCAAGAAATTGTTGAATAACACACAAATGAAAAAAAACTAAGTAGAAAACTTATAGAGTGAATATTGCAACCGGATTGGTTCAGGTTGATTAATTAATTGCTCCTCGATTATCTCCTAGTAATTGATTCAAACTGGGTCAACAATACCGAGGAATCTAAAAAAAATCTGTTTGATATTTGTAAATACGTAATCAAAATAATACTGTTTTATTAAAATAGAGTTTCGAACATCAAACGATTGGGATAAGGGTCTAAGATAAACCGATGATGTTTTTGTTAAAGTTTAGTAAATATTTACCGACCACAATAAACGCTTAGGAAAAGCAAACCTCACGTAAACGGTATTGAATATCCAACTTTTCTCGTATCAGCTGTATCAGTCTCATTTGCCGTAATAACAAAAAGCACCCATTTGGAAAATTAATATTCAATTTATATCTGTAATCTGTTTTACTGCGGTTGGCGTCCAAATGAAGCATTCAATTTATATTATGTATTATTCAATATTAATTAACTAGTGGCTCCGTGAGCTGTAGACCTCGAGACAAACGTAACTTTGCCGTTGGAAAACTGATATCCCCATACATCGACATAGGTTGTATAGTCAGTTTACCAACACCGCAAATAAGTTTGTAATCGCAAAAACCCCCATAACATCGCCATTTCGAAAAGAATCGAAAAACTGAATCAACAAGAAAATTCTATATTATAATCGAACCTGCTCACAAAATTTCACGAGAATCGGTTGACAACTGCGACCTGTAGACGAGAACAAATGGACAGACGCTGGACATACAAACGCATTTTTGCCCAAGCAAACGGAGACGCTTCGCTCGCTCGGTCGATTAATACATTGAATTTTACAATTATTGCATAGTTTAAATTGTGAACAGTATTATTTGAGGAATAAAAATAATTGCAGGACCGTTTACAAATCACCATCCTAGGCATCATCGTGATTGGAAAGTATGCGCGCTTGAGTGATAAAAACAATGTCGACGCGTAAACTGATCACGCGAACTCGTAGAACTCAATTAAATTACGCTTTCCAATAAAATTTACTTTGTAAAGGATTATGTGAATATGCCCAAGTACAAAAAATAAGAACTATGTCTTTGTTAGAAGAGAGAGGAAAAAAATGACCACAGTTGAGAATCATTAGTACCTAATGGTTTTTATAAACACTCATGTCATAAAGTCCTTCTGACGTATTAAAAAACCGGGGTTGAAATGTCTACATTACCTCAACCAGTGAGTTAAGATGAATGAAAATGAAAATATTTATTTTGCAAGTGGGGTTTTCACATGTCTGAATCTATCAGCGCTTCGAAAGAGAGAAGAAACGCCGCAAGTAACTCAGCAGTAAGGTCTTTTTCAACTTTAACATTACGGATTCAACTAAAACGAATACATATAAAAAGTGCAATAGACAAACTTAATGTACGTATAATATGTCATTATTACCATATTACAAATGGTAGTTATGTTTTTTAAAATATTTTCGTCTTGACCTAGCGCCGTCTACTCCCAAAGCGTGTAACTCACCGCCTTTTCATCATGGTGGATGCTTCCCGATATATTTAATCATATATTTGTTGTTTATTTAAAATGTTGTATTAGTGTATATAACGTTTTGTATACAACTGTGCATAATTAGTTAATATATAACCATTTACCTTTTTGCTTTATGTTTCTCATATTCAGTAAATCAATCAATCAATTTTGAATCTATTGAAAGTTATTCATTTGGTCAGTGGCGGACTAAACCCGTCAGAGGCCCGGGGCGGCAAAGCTGAATGAGGCCAAGACTAATCAAGACTAATTATAATTTGTTCGAGTTGAGACCCCATGATCAGGGGAACGCGGAGGCATTTGGGGGCCCCCAATACCGGAGGCCCGGGGCGGGCCGCCCCTTCCGCCCCCCTGTTAGTCCGCCACTGCATTTGGTTGCTTTGCTAAAATCCGTTTCACTGTAACTCTTAGGTATTTTTGATGTTGGCATCACAGAGCTTGTTAGCATCACGAAGGGGCAAATCGGTTTCGACTCGGAAAAATACAAAGCATACGAGGAATAATTTAAGAATAACCTCGTATGTACTCGTGCTTGTATCTCGTTTCCATTCAATTACTTACGAGTATTTTATGCTATATTCCTTTTACCATCTGGTGCTTCGAAATAACTAATTAATTATACAGTTACTTAGCAAATATATCAGTTTCAGCCGTCTTCTTTGATGTAGGTATTATAAATTAAATAATTATATCGCAAAGTGATATTTTCTAGAAAATTAAATTAAACTATTCAACCCGTTAACACAGAACTCGAAACCGATATAAAAAGAGCGATCTGATGGATGCCAAGTAAAACAGCACCCGTAAATCAAAGATTACCATATTTAAAAAAAAAACGAATTGCGTCCACGCAGTATTGCGTAGCATAATCTGTCGCTGATAAGGTATTAATTTAAACTGGATCTCAAGATTATTGTAATGAAGCTCGAATTTCTCTGAACAGTGCTTGTAACTGAGCTTACATTTACTTGGCTTAGCATTGCTAAACATGGTAGCGTTGAATATATTGCTTGCGGCTGCAATATGTCGTTGACAGCGCTACGCCGTCGGCTTAGCAGGGTCTACCTACGCAGCGTTTGAAATGTGGTTGGATTGACGAGAAAACTAAGATAATTACAATTTAGCAGTTTTGAATTCATTTGCGTTCATATATTTATCATTATTTATTACTTAACACTGGCCGTAAGCTGTTTTCTATCTCTATTACTATAAACTGTCTATTTATGTATATAACTTTATAACAAGTCGCAAATTCATCTGGAAGTCACAACCGAGACTAACAAGTATGTCGAGTAACTTTGAATTATAATTTGCATAAATACAAATCAAAAATCGATTCATCATAACAAATGAATGATCATATATCAATCTAGTTAGGCCAGTAATAATTTCGTCAATTAAATGTATCGAACTCTATTCAAGTAAAAAGCACTCAATCTGCTTCAAAAGTTGATTACATCAAAAATGCTTTTGAAACTCGTTTCGGCATACCCTATTTGTCGAGTGCGTAATCCATTCATCAATGCCATTTTATCGGAACAAGGAGAGTTTTTGTTACTCAATGCTTGAAAGCATTTAACTGTATTGGATTTGGATTATTTTGAGTGTCTTAACTTTATTATGTTTATGTAAATACAGACGCATATTACGATAATGATACGAAGATTTAACCATGTCATGTAGCTTTCGGTCTTTTCTGTATAAATAAATAAATAAATCAGGGCACGATCTTTACACAAATCGATCTAGTTCCAAAGTAAGCTCACAGGGACATCCACCACCTAGAGTGGAATTCCTTGGCTGACCTAAGGCATTCAAAGCTCTTTACAGGGAGCGTAGACTCAAGCTGGACCAATAAACTTTGGAAACTAAGCCGTAAACAGCTCAGATACATAATCGGAGTATTCACGGGTCACTTCGGGTTCAAGTATATCTTAGCCAAGATGGGACTGTCTGACAACACAAGCTGTAGAATGTGTGGCGAAGAGGAAGAAACAATGAAACACATCATGTGCGAATGCGACGCCCTCGCCAGACTAAGAATGAAAATACTTGGCAATGGTTATCCAGAACCAGGGGAATTCAAGGCACTACCACTGCGCTCCACAAGTCAATTCATTGAAGTGGTGGAGAATGCTATGGATAGTGCTTAGGAAAAAGGGGTAATTACACAAAAGATCCCGTAGGGTCGAAGTGTATCCGCAAGGACCCCACCCTCTAAGATAAGATAAGATAAAGTAAGCTCTAAAGGCTTGTGTTATTGGTACTAGACGAGATATATACTCACTCTCCTAATAGATGAAAATGAAAATGAAAATGAAAATGAAAATGAAAATATTTATTTTGCAAGTAGGCCTGACGGGCTCTTTTACATGTCTGAATCTACCAGCACTTCGAAAGGTGACATGTGCTGAGAAGAAACGCCGCAAGAAGAAGATACGAAATAAATGACGATTGGCGGCAACTTTTGATACGTGTACATATAATAGGGGCAAAGTCCTCTGGTAACGGCTTCTTTTAAACCGAATTAAAAAAAAAAGGAGGAGGTTCTCAATTCGGCTGTTTTTGTTTTGTTTGTTACTTCAGAACTCAGCCATTTATAAACCGATTTTGAAAATTATTTTTTTTATCAGTAGGGTATACCTCCAGTTTGGTCCCGTTGTAGTCAAAGTTGAGTTATGATGAGAGGATCTATGAGGAATCGGTGGAACTCTTCAAATATTATAGGCAAGCATAGAACAATTTTAGTATTTTCGGTAATAACTCAAGCAGTTACGTTCCAGAAGCATTATTTGGTGAAATAGACCTGTTGATGAAGACCATAGAGGATCACCGGAACTCCTAAATGTTGAGTATTTCAAGGTTGGCGATTAAATTGCTGTATAAAGTTTTGAAGCAAGTTATGTCCATGAAAATTCATGTAGTAAAATTGAAGAACCAGGAGAACTCCTCAACGATTGACATCCTTGCACCGTGGATAGCAACAGTTTGTAAATGCTGATGAGCAATTGCTATTATGCTATTGTTACTTGATGTAGTAAATGTGTGTCGTTAAATCACAGGATAATAAATAAAATGTGAAAAAAAAAACTTATTTTTCAAAGGCCATTTAAGTCGGTTTTTTATTTTATAAAAAATAGATTACTTTGATAGGTAAAGAGATTACGATACGTATTTGATTCCTATTCTCAAAAAAGAAAGTGTATATAGTTAGAAAACTACAAGCAATTAAAATGCCTGGAGATTCACCATGATGGTTTTTCTCAGTAAAAAAATATTCTGCGCGTTATTGTGATCCATGTATGATTATATAATTTATAATTTAAAAATTTGCAATTATAAAGTTTTGTATTGAATATTTTACCAGAGTAGTATTATTTGTCTTCTTTGCTTTGCATCGTGCAATGTTGCAACTGTACTCATACACTATTTGTTTTTAATTGTGTATGTGAGCAGTAAAGTTGAGACGAGGAGTATCTAAACACAACTCAATTATGTTGAGTAAGAGAGACGACTATTTAACGTCTCAAAGGTGTCTCAAAAGCTTTTCGATAGGTTGAGAAAAGTACGAAAGAAACGCTACGGTTAAAAGGTGAACAAAAAATACAGAAAAAAGTTTCTTTATTATAAAATCATAAAAGTTTTCTCTAAACCAATGTTAGTAATTTATTTCCACTTTTTCGAAACAGAACGAAGATGAAATTCATAACTATTTAATTAAATAACAGTACGGTTAATTGCTGCTGCATAAATATGATGTACTCGTAAAAGAGCAAAAAACCAACTTGTATTTGAGTTTTTACAATTACTTAAACAAATTTCGCATATTTTCATGAGCAACTGAAAGCTGCATTTCACATTTTGAATTGTTTTGACAAGGGAAAATGTTTTTTTATGGAAGTGGAATTATATTAACTAATGTGTGTACTTTTTAATGTTCGTTTTTGACTAAGAACAGAAATGACTGGTTGATGAAGGTTCACAAACATGACTGCCAAAGTGACGGGATAAAATAGCAATTTTGGTCAAACCTGAGACAACAAAGAAAATTGCTTTGCGTCATATACCTAGTGCACATATAAAGAAAGATGAATCGTTGATGTGGGAGAAAATATTCCATTAGTTCTTTAGTAAAATGTACTTTCTTATTCCATTATGAAGAATCTCATTGGAAATCTCAGATTGAAAGAAAATGATTATTTAATTCAATGCATCATTCGCGATACTTTGTTATCTTATCGTACATAATTATAAGAAGTTTTCTAAATAGAAAAGTCCATCCAAACCATCATTTGATTGTCTCTATACATTTATTCAAGAGTAGTTATCTCACACGTCATTAGATTTACGTAGTTTGGCGTAGACGCCACTAACTATCTCAAATTAAGTTGGGCCCTACAAGGTCGGGTTACTCGAGTCGTGCGCGCTACATCTGCAACCAGTTATGACATGGTATTAATCAGTTGTTACCTTTGGCGAAGACAGAGCAAGGCTGCAGCACTTGCACGGTGATGATGATGGTATGAAACTCAATCAAAATAAGCCCTCAACTAGGACATGAGAGCCGCCATTTGCAATCTCATATGTTACCTTTGGCATAGACAGAATGCGGCTGCAATGCTTGTACAGTCACACTGGTGGTATGTAGCTCATCAGCCCTCAGCCTAAAGTGGAAGCACTCGGAGACGAGAGCACTGCCATCGCCAGCGACCTCGACGGCGGCGGTGCGGCGCGCGCGCACGCCGCGGCACGCGCGTTCCTGCGTCACGCGAACCACCATTTCGCGTCTGCTTGATGACGGGTCCAGCTAAAGTCGAAAATGGAGAAGCATTTAAAAAATAATATTTCTAGATTAATGAGCATTGAAAATAAGCCACGACATATATTTTTAAAATTACTTTCACTTCATACTTCACTTTTTGCAACTTACCTATTTACGTTAAAATTGAAATTCGTTTAAGTCGGTGAAAAGCATGTTACAAAATTGAGGCAGGTATTTATTAGCATTTTTATGTCTTTACATAAATTGATTGATTCATTTGCAAGAAACCTACGCCTAACCTGCGTGCGTAATATAGTAACATCAGAATTTTTCTTACACCGCAGTCTACGCCCCCGCACAAAGAAAATGGAATATTTTATAAGCAGTGCCACAGATGGCAATGACAGGTTACGAGTTAACAGACCCATTCAAATTGTGGATAGAGATTGGTATATTTCTATACAGTGAAGAGAAAAAGGTCGGATTCACAATATTCAAAGATAAATAAAGCGTAACTGATTCGATTCACTTTACTGACATCGTGATGACCAGTTTACAAGAATGTAGTTATATTATGAAATGTGTGTGATTATTTAACGGACAAAGCCGTTTATTTCACCGAAAGTAAATTCAAAACCGATATAAGACAAGGTTGAGAGCATCTCCGGAGAAAGAGCTTATTTACGTATTTCAGAAAATTTACAAATTTTAGTATTTTGTTTTATATTTTTATTGGAGCATGACATGTGACTCCTCTTCTATCTGATTACCTTCTACCCGTACTTTACAGACGCACAGTTGGTAGCTAACGCATCGTATCGCTCTGTATAATCTATAAGTATTTCGAGACAACGTTATTTTAAAGCTTCTACCTACATAATTTTCTTCAATCGAGCTAGCGCTGTCACTAATATAATTTATTTAATGTTCATTGACTCAATAGCTTAAACCAGTATAAATGTGCCACCTATAGCGCATTGTGCGCTTTGATATATGGTTTTACTAGATAAATAGTGTGTGCTATATACGGGTATTTGTATATCTATCGTTGTAATAGATTACCATACGTTGAGATGAATTTGATGTAACTCAAACAAAACTTTCTCTATAAATGTTTCAACGGAGAGAAATACAAACCCAAAAGTTTCAAATGTCCTTTACAAATGAGACCAGACTACACAGTTAAATATCAAATGTCTCTTAAACAGTGTTTTCTTAGTTGAATATTAATTTTTAAAAATAAAAGAATTTTTCGAAATTGCATAGATTTTTTTCAGTGTATGGATTAAGTTTTTTTTATTATTATCGGGCTTATAAAACGTAATGATACTTATTCCTAAGAGATAATAAAAATACCCATTTTATAACACATAATTCGTAACTATTAAGTTTAATATTTTGAGCTTTACCTTAAGTCCTCTTGCTTCAATGACGGTAACAGTAAGCCGATGTAGGTTTTCATTATACAGCAATGAGACCAGTATCTCTCCTAAATCTGATGTCGGCTCCTGTAGTTCCTATTAAAACAGAAGCGTTCCAAATTATTGCAAAGGAACGTAATTTTTTATTCAACATTAAATATTATCTAGAAATCAACCAAGAGTTTCCAAATCTTAATAAGAATAAAAGATTTTTCATGCACCTTTTCTATATCCAGCTTATATAGTTGTGGCTCTTCATCGGGAGAAATTCCCTCGAGTTCCGTGAGAGGCAAAATGACGTGGCCGATGAGCTGCTTCCCTTTCCCGACACGACCGGAGTCCAGGACTGACAGCTTTAGAGTGAGACCATCCAGTTTACCCGGAGGAATCTGGTGAAATTAATCATTTTGTAGAATGGAATAAGCGACTGGATAACTAAACACCAAAGAACTTAAAAGAAGGATATGCCTATCAGTACAATTTCGTGTAATAAGTCTCATAGAAGGTTGTCAAACGTCATGGCTTAACCACAGCCTATTGCTGATGTCTTAGTTCTTACGACATACAAACCAAAAATCTAATATTGCTTGATCCACACGCTATCATATCATTGTGGACGGTGGGGTCGGTGGTCCTGTCTCACAGGTTATGGAATTGTCCTAGATACTTAATTATACTAGTGTCACTTAAACGGGTGTTAAGGACCGTGGTTGCCATGCGACTGAACGTGCGATGGTGTCAGATTCGCGTTCTGACACCTCGAAAGTAAGCATCGAAAGAATTGCTTTGAGCAGTTCCTTATTATATATTTCAATGCTAAACACTAATTTTAGTCTGAGTAATACTAGATAAGCTACACAAGACAAGGAGGTCTAGGGTGTTTATTGAAGAAGTTCCGTTTTAATTTAATTGTGAGTTCTATTGAATATTTGGGACTTATTTTCTTTTCCCAATTTTTTTAATTTTATCATTTAATTTACCACATAATTCACGACGTATTAGATGTTTCTTGTTAATTGACCAAAGAAGACACGTCATTATTTATTACCTTTTAAAGTGTTGTAGGAGTCGGGTTCTTTTTTAAATAATTGAATTCGAGATTCGTATTTCTTAAGTATTTTTGGTGATTGATACTTTAGGCTACCTACGTACTTGTTTAGTAATCTTGCTTGTTTTGCTTTTAACACATAATTCTAAATTAACAATGTCGCACGTTTAAAAATAAAAGGAAACAAGTCCAAATGAAATTCACTTTTGTTTTAGTTTACTCAACCGTGTTAAAGTTGAATTTGGAATGTATTTGTATTTCACGTTATTTCTTTTTAATTTTAAACGAGCGATGTGTTTATATAAATTTTTAAGTTTCTAAACGAAATAATTTCACATTATTCTTTAAGATCGTATTCGGGACTTAAATCACAAATAATCTTGAAAGTAATACGTATCTACTTTATATGAAAAAAAAATTACAATAAATTAATATATAAATATACGCGAACACCTCATTTTATTAAAAAAGCGATGCATTAAAAACCTGTCATTCAAAAACTCAATTTTCTCTCTGGAATTTCATTAAAAATAATTGGCCATGAGCATGTCTTGCCATGCTCAGTGTAGAGATCCGTAGCCTTTACTACAACCGATAAAGAAGATTATCTCAAAGACGGTAAGCTAATGTTATGAATTACATTCGCTTACCATATTTACCACAGAGGAGAGTGCTATTTGTCAATGATTATCGTATTATTTAATTTTGTGCGCGGAACAAATACGAATAAACGTACAAAATTTCAGCTGCGTAACATAAATAGTCGAGTAAAAGTGGCTGCGCAAACAGACAGATAGATATATAGACGGACAAGGCGAAACTATACAACTTCCTAGTTTGACAATCGGGTACACGGAACGCTAAACACGTGATCAAATTCCCGGATAAGCCTCTTTCTCTCACAATATGGCGTTACAAGCAAAATGGAGTTACTGAGGACGGAGGACTACTTAAATTTAACGCTTGCCCCCCCAATTTTCGGAACACTTATTTTGTATGATCATGACATTTTATAGCAGTACAGCGCCTCTATTCGGGAACGCTAAGTGATGTTGTAGCGACTCGCGAGCGAGATTCTCATCTCACTCTTCTGCACGACGCGTAATGCGTAAGAGCGAGATGCGAGTCTCATTCGCGGGTCGCTGCAGTATCACTTAGACGTTCCCGAATAAACGCCCTGATGACATAAAGTTAAGAAATATCCGGCAGTGATAAAAACAACATTAAGATTGTGATGTTTAAAGTAATTAAATTCGTTTAAGGGCGTACCCCACGCCGATAATTGAGCGTTCCAACTTGGTCCTTCTCCACTTGCTTTAGTTCACGCGCCGCAGTGAATAGGATAATTTACTCAAAAACTACAAAATAAATTGAAAAACCGGCGGATGAAATTAAAGTGTACATTATTGTCTTCTGATTAGTAAAAGTCTCATGAATAATCGTCGCATAATAAGGGAGCCTTTACGGATTTTAGTTTGAAGAAAGGCTTACGGTTTTTTTTTTTGCTCTTGATTTATCACTTTTTTCAAGATTCCAGTGACGAAAATAAAGAATAGATTCTATACTAGAATACATATTTTTTCAAGATTCTTGCACAACGCTAAGTATACTTTATAGGATTTGAAAACAGCAAATTCGCCGGGTAGGACCTTAAGTTTTTTTTTTATGT
This sequence comes from Tortricodes alternella, assembly GCA_947859335.1. Classification (NCBI taxonomy): domain Eukaryota; kingdom Metazoa; phylum Arthropoda; class Insecta; order Lepidoptera; family Tortricidae; genus Tortricodes; species Tortricodes alternella. The sequence goes on from OX401969.1 coordinate 25,013,803, forward strand.
CAATTGACTGGCAAACGAGCTGACGGCCCATCTAATGGAAAGTGGTCACCGCCGCCCATGGACATCTGCAACACCAGAGGTGCTGCCAATGCGTTGCCAGTCTTAGGAGGATGGGGAATGGGGATGGGATAGGGATGAGGGAATAGGCCTCCGGATCTCGTCACTCACCGTACGAAACGCAATAGCAAGCTATTACTTCGTATCGTGGCAAAAATAAGCCTTGGTTAGTGATTCAATGTTTTATTTGTAGGGCTTTAAATCAAGACATTAATTTTCACAGACCGCGTTTCGGTTATAAAGTCTGATGTTAATTCTTCACTAATTCCACTTTCTTACTGCAGTGTTAAGGGTAGAACAACAGTAATACAACGTGTAAAAAAATCCGAAACACAGTGAATACTCATGAAACTGAACAACTTTCCCCAAGGAACGTTGGTTGAAAAGTGATGATTTTTTTCATCTTTCTTTAGTAAGTTGATCAGCTGATCGCATATTTTGAATAGGCTGACGACTTTTCTTTTTCAACACGTATTCCTTTGGGAAAGTTGTTCAGTTTCATAAGTATATCACTGGGTTTCGTGTTCCCACACGGTTTTTTACACGTTGTATATCGGCATAATATTTTAATTACCTATATCATACAAATATAATGGTTGCTTCTTTTTAAAATACAGGTTTATCACAATGACTGCAAGTGTAATTTTCACAATTTAATAAAGTTTCCATACGACGCTTTCTGAACGTAACATATTATTATAGAATCAGAGAGAATACCACTGTAATAATATAGTTATCATACTATGATGTTAATTTATTTATTAAAAGGACTTACTTGGTATACAAAAGTCTCGTCATACACAGGATTGCATGTTTTTTTCTTTAGCTTCGTCTGAAGAACTCTTCTCTCATCAGGCATCAGTTGAATCCTGTTTAAATAAATAAATATCCTATTTTAACACAAATTATTATGAGTTAAAATGTTTCTAAATTACACCTGTACCTAAAAATAAATGCCTGTGTCTTTCAGGTTATTGTTTACGTGTAATATTCAGCTAAAGATCTTCTGTTCGTAAAAAACAGTCACTTTATCACCCGCTTACAAATTATCCTTACGTGTCAAATGGGACATCAAATTACCACGTGTAACATAGGGCGAACAGGGACGAACGGTAAGTAATGTGACGTCATTAACACTCACGTCTTATTTCATTTTTATATTCATTATTGTGACTGGTATTAAGCTACATATTGTGGAAGTTGATTTATGTTCGCAATATGTAGTAAGCGCTCATGCTATCAATACATTCGATGTGCCTATGAGTAAGTATAGATAACCTTTTCCTTGTATGGTTAAAAATTAAATTATTCATACTGGTTTAAACGCGCCCTTGTAATTCTAGAGTCCGATTTTTTAGTGTTCACTCAAAATTGATGTTAGAATCCATTTATTTTCGAATTGTGTGAGGATCGTAAGGGTGGAAAATTAAAAATGGTCCGGACCAAGGATAAAAAGAAAATTCTTGTAAACTTTGTTGTTTGTCACTTTTACGCAGCTTTCGGGAGCTTCAAATAACAAAAGCCGGCCCCTGATCAAATAAAAATTATAAAGTGGTAGCGAAATCTTTTGAACTCAATCTGCTGAAAAAGTAAAATATGAATTTACACCTGCTTCTCACTGTTTAGTGTACCCGTCAGCTTCTGCTTCCCAAATTGCGAGCATAAATAATTTTATACAACATATTAATAAACAACCACTTAAGAGGGCACCGACCGTCCAGTGGCGCCCTCATCACTGTTATTGTGTTTTCTATTAAAGGAAAGTATTTTATTAAAATTGAAGCCGTATAAGTTGTTACGCAACTTAATACACAACGTATATGCTATGTAATATAGCGTTGCAAAGTATAACCATCATCTAATCAATTTAACAGAAAAAAGCGGCCACTATTTTCTATTAAATTGATTAAATGATGGTTATACTTTGCAAAGCTATATTACATAGCATATACGTTGTGTATTAAGTTGCGTAACAACTTATACGGCTTCAATTTTAATAAAATACTTTCCTTTAATAGAAAACACAATAACAGTGATGAGGGCGCCACTGGACGGTCGGTGCCCTCTTAAGAAGACTGTGAACGAACGGCAAAAATCACCCTTTTCATACAAAAGGCGTTAACGATTTCCACCCCTTAAATGCTAACAGATTTTGACCAATTTTTGATAGTTTGTCAGTTAAAACTAAATCTAGGACTATACGTTTTTTTAAATTTTGATTAATGATCAACAAAGTCAAATAATCGCCGAAATTAGTTTTCTATGAGAATGCTAAAACAACAATAAAACTGAATTTATTGATTAAAGTGAAAAAACCAAAACGTATTGACCTAGATTTTGTTCTGATTGACATCCTATCAAAAATTGGTCAGCGGTTAACCTTTAAAGGGTGCAAATCGTTATCGCCTTTTGTATGAAAAGCCGTAGGTTCACACTCTTTTTAACAAATAATGAACTACTTACTTGACGTAAGGATCGCAGGCGTTGGCCAGTGCAGACGTGCGCGAAGGCAGATGTTTCACCTTTATAATATGCACTTGGAGCCTTTCGGTGGTGGATTCGTATTTCATAGTGAACCACACGCGACCCTTGGGAAATTAAAATGAAAGGTCAATTTGGGACACGTAACATGTGAGCTAGAGATTTGTGACACGACGTTTTAATGTTCGGCGACACGAGTCAGATTATTTAGTAACGATATTCGGAATTATTCATCACATGTTATTCCATTTTATTATGATCATAAATATACCTATGTGATCGTTTTGACGATATTTGCGCATGCACCTATTTATAACTAGCTTTTCAATTGGGTTTCAGCAACTTCTTACCCATAAGACATTGAACTTTTAAACTGAAAAGGTAAATAATTACATGGTGTAATATATGCCTATACTGAAGTTTATTGTCTAGACAGCTCTGCAAAATGATATGTTATTATAATTTCATTTTTAGGACAAGCTTTGACTTTCTGTAATATTGCTTTGGGGTCTATATTGGAATTCATATCTTTTGTTCTATTTGTACATTCCATAATAACTTTGGTAATAAGGCTCTCTTGTCATAACGTCGTTTGCCCGAATGTACCTAAATGCCATAATATTTTTTACCCTAATATAGAATATCCGAATGCTTATTTGCACTGTGGTCTTGATTAATAATGATCATGTGTCCTAATAGTTACATATCCTTATACTGGTTTCCACAATCATCTATACACTAAAACTATTTGGCACAAAGATTTTCTGGGCTGTTACAAAAAAAACCTAACATCGAAGGCTAAGGAGGGAGCTTCGCTCTCGCCTTAGCCTTCTGAACCTGACCTATCCAGGCCTTTCTGCTCCGACCCAGTTTGCTCGCTCGCTTCGCTCGCTTGCTAACTGATTATTTAAACAGATTATCGATTAATATTATTGTTTTGTATATCAGGACTCGGAAGCTTTATGTCTTACAATATAAGGTATAAGGTACAAATTAGGTATTTAGAGCACTAGGTTTTAGGGAGCGTTCAAGTATTACGTAACGCAATTTTTGGAAATGTTTGATTCCCCCCCCCCTCCCTGTCCCCACTGTAACTCGCCGTAACGTTTTTCTGTACCCGCCCTCCCCCTCTAGTAAAACGTTATATATGTAGCCACCAAGTGACTATAGGTCATAACCGTTCTGAAGGGTTATGGGATTATTACACCTAACGTTTTATTTACATGACCCCCCCCCCCCCCCCCCCCAAATGCGTTACGTAATACTTGAACGCTCCCAAAGTAATATTATGGCTTTTGACCATTAGGATATAAGAATATCATGGCAAATGATCATTATGGCAAAATAATGGTATGACAAAAATGTGTACCTAGAGGAAAAGTGTTATAGCATTTGACTTAGGCCATACGATGCTATGAATCGCGAACGAGACCCATTGTTTTGCCATCGCAATTATACAAACACGCCATATTACGTGAATATATTCAGGGCCATTAGTATTTGATGTTGCCTAAGTGATATCGCCTTAAATATCATCATCATCATTTCAGCCGAAAGATGTTCACTGCTGGACGTAAGCCTCCCCCAATAATCGTCACAACGATCGATCCTGTGGTGTTTGCATCTAGCAGAGTCCCGCAATTTTCAGTAAATCCAGGTTTCTTACGATAGCTCTTATTAACTTGCCAGCAAAGTCAGCAGCATCATAAAAAACAATATACGCAATGTAGCTTAGGCACTGTCGAATTCAGACTCAGGTGATCAAAATCAATTAACTTAACTAATACGATTTCTCGGCACATTCGAATGAACTGGTGATGTTAAAGAAAAGCTTGCAAAACACGCACGAAGTTGCGAGGGTGGTGCGTTTAAATATTAAGTAAACTGGCGTTATTCTTTTGTTTCTGGCCTTGTGAAAACGGAAAAAAAATGGTGTTCCTGCGCTTTATCCACATAAAAGATGTGAGGAAACAATAAAAACCGTCACGTCGGAAGCATACATAAATATTCATCAAGCAGTACACGCAACTCTTATAACGCTGGCTATGAAAACATTGCATCTTGTTTTATGCCTGGCATTTACTCTATCATAATATGGGCCACGTTATACTTTGTGTCATTTTTTCATAGTAGGTGCGTGAGTGCTTCTTCTTTCGAAAAAAACTATGAATTTAATGATTGGTATCATTTTTTAATATAATTTTATAGTAATATAATAGTAGTAGTAACTATACATTGATGGGGTTACATTGAAAAAAAAAAAAAAACCTCCATCGTTTGATATTGCGGCCACGGCTATTTAACCAACAATAGTAATATTGCACTCCTCTCCTGCACTGGGAGTGAAGAAATAGCATAGAATGCGTGCAGATACTTATCATCCTGGCATGTCGTAAAAGTCGACTAAGGGACGGGTCCTCTCCGACATGGTGAACTATCTGTATGGGCGATGGGCTGATCACCAGTCACCATACGGTTCATCATACCATCTTAGGACTAATTAATCGAACACAAGTAGTCTTGTGGCTCTGCCCACCCCATTAGGGATTTCGGGCGTGATGCTATGTATGTATGTATGTATGTATAGTAGTATTGGTACGAAAACATGATTAGATCAACTATGCTCGATACATTTTTCTTACAAAGTCACTAACTTTTCACATTTTAATTTGGCGTCGCTAAACGACAGCTCTTTCATGGTGATTTTAGTTTGGCTAAAATGATTAAAATCATTGAAATGTTCTTGTAGCCCATTGGCATTTACGCCAGGCACAAGACTGTCATTATGCTTACGCTATCCCACTCTTTCATGTGCAGGATGAATATAAACCATCATTATATAACGCACCCCCGCTCGGGAATTAGGGTGAGGCTTACGACTCGCCTTGCAGGGCCTTAAGTGTCATCAATTTTTAATATTTCATTGCTTACGCCCAACTGAAACGCTCATATGTGGATGAGTTTCCAATCCTATCCGTTAAAGTGATCAAAATGAGCTAAAAGAGCATACCTCATCCTACCCCTTAAACCAATCATCGTAGAGAGAAAATGTTTACGGTAGCTTTATGATTTGTTTGTTGTGTACAAGCGTATACCTCACGTCAACCTACACCGTCCTCACCGACCTCTAAAATTGCATTCGCAGATCCACATCTATTGGTTTTCATTAACGGGATTATACAGAGCGTCCCACGGCTATGAGAAACAGAGGGACTTACAGGGACAGACAGGGAGGGACAGAGGGAGTACTTTAAATATTGTAGATAGGAAATTTAGCGTCATGGAGACTACTTTATCTTTAAATCTAAGTAATAATACATTCAAAGATTCTTAAAAAGTTGTTTGCCTTATCTACAAATCTAACAGACTAAATGTCAACAAAAAAATATCCCGTATTTATTGATGCCGACCGAAATGATTAATTCCTTTTTAGGTAAGATGGTGTCTCATTATAAAGGAACACCATACAATTTAACAATTTTCACATTTGGTCGGTACTATATTCACGGATGAGGCAAACAAGTGTTTAAATATCTTTGAATGCAGTATTACTTACCTAATAAAATAAAATAGTCTCCATGAATCCTATTTACAATATAAAGTACTTTTCCCGGAATAGCCGTGCAGCTTGTATAAATGGTGAAAGAAAAATCCACCTTTATATTTCCGAACACAGACCGAGAGAAACTGTTAACCTTTCAGTAACTGCCTAAGTTCGGAAAGGAAACTTCGTAATCGGATTTGAATTAATTATGATAATTATAATAAAGAGAATAAATTACCACGTGCCCCTCCGGCCACAGGAGGTCTTCGTCGAGACAATCTGCCTTGTAGAGTGACGGGTCCAGAACGCCGAGATCGGTCGTGTTTGCTGCAATTAATTGAAAACATTAAAAACAGTTAAACGGATTTTTTTTATGTTAAGAGGGTGGCAAACGAGCAGGCGGATTACCTGATGGTAAGCATTCACCGCCGCCCATGGACACCCGCCATACCAGGGGAATCACGGATGCGTTGCCGGCCCTTAGAGAAAGGAGTAGGCTGACAAACAGGCAGACGGCCTACCTGATGGAAAGTGGTCACCGCCGCCTATGGACATCTTCAACACCAGAGGTGCTGCCAATGCGTTGCCAGTCTACGAAGTTTGGGGAATGGGGATGTGATAGGGATGAGGGAATAGGCCTCCGGATCTCGTCACTCACTGTACAAAACGCAATTGCAAGCTATTACTTTACGCCAATATTCTGTGAGAGTGTGGTACTACCCCGGTCGAGCCGGCCCATTCGAACAGTAATCATCAAGTGAGGATTACTGTTTGGCTCTACCACTACTAAAAACGGATACACAACTATTAGAAACCCTTTGTTTAAATTTGATTTTGGCCTCGGATTCAAGAAGGAAATATTTAATTCCACGTTATTTTATCAAATTATACCTACGTATAAATAAATAAAAATAAATAGCCTTTTATTGATTTGCGTTCCCTGTCCTAGCTAAGTATATATTTTCTCACATTTCCCTTAAAGACCTTCGAGGTAAATGATATACCAAGTAAAAAAAGATTCTGACGAAATGAGAACCTTCTCCTTTTTTCAAGTCAGTTAATAATAAAGTTTCATCGTTTATACTTTTTATTTCATATTTTTCTTAAAATATTTATCAAGAGCTTACGCAAACATAATTTGAAGGCAATGTTTAAGCTCAGACTGTTGCTTCTTAAATATTTTAATTATATTACGCATAAAATGGTTCATTCAGTTTTTTCATTGTTGCACAGTACGTGATCCACATCTAAATCTCTACTTGATATTATAAATTCTAAAGTGTGTTTGTTTGTTGGTTTGTCCTTCTTTAAAGCAGCAATGGAGCCACGGATCGACGTGATTTTTTACATACACATAGTTTATGGACCGGCAAGTGACATAGGTTATTTTTAACAGACTTAAAAAAAGGTGGAGGTTCTCAATTCGTCGGAATCTTTTATTTATTTTATTTTTTAATGTATGTTTTCCGATTACTCAGAGATGCGGTCTTGCCACTAGGATGATTCGTTTTTTAATCGATAGGTTACCTCCCAGTTGGTGCCGTTGTAATCAAAGATGAGGAGATAAGTAATTCACAGGTGGCAATTAGATTTCTGTATAAGGTTGAGAGGGAATTTATGCTCATGAACATGCATTTAGAAAAATAGAACCGGGTTTGAAGACGCAAAAGAATTCCTCAAAGATTGGTGTCCTTGCACCTTAGATAACAAAATTTTGTCAAACTGATCAGAAATAGGCATTATGCTATTGTTGCTTGATATAGTAAATATGTCTCATTTAATTACATACGATAATCAATAAAAAGTAAAAAAAAAAACCGACAAAAGCCCTTTGATAATAAGCCCCTTCCGTAAGTGAATTACCTAGAAACGACAGATATACTGTTGATTGAATGATAAATTAAATATATCGAAGTCGGTGGCAAGTAGATTAGGTAATACATCCGTCCTTCATACTGTGTTTATTTACTTGACACCGACTTTGATATATTTAACGTATCACTTAATCAATAGTATATCTGCCGTTTCTTGGTTAACTCACGTAAGCCAATCACTATTTTTTACTTTTCAAAGGGGTTTTGTTTTATTTGTTAAATTATTATTTTATTATTCCAGAAAAATACAGATCCTGAGGGAACAACGAAAATAGAATTCCTTTGAATAAACCTGATAAATGTTCGTGTTCTATTAAAAAGTGTTCTTCATTTGAATGTTTAATTCCGAAAAAACCCGAAGTCTATTTTAGGATACCTAATACTTAATCTATTTACTAGTACATTTAAATGTCAATCAGCACAAATAACCCATTCAAAGCCCACATGGGTACTTTGTTTCCTTTGAAAAGTACAATTCAATTATGATTGAGCCAATCAGAAAGGGCCGTAACATTTTGAAAAAGCTTTCATTTCAACAGAGCACAGGATTGCGTAAAATCCGTTTTTACAACATAAAAACTCTCCACAAGTCGTTATATACATACATTCCTGAAATAGATGACAGCAGCTGCTGAGATTTTCAACTTTATACAAATTACTATACAAATTACTACACATAGTAACAATCACTACAATGCGTAATAGATCTTATCATTATAATTAATCGTAGTGGTGAATCTAGTTACTAAATCCATGACTCATAATTTCGTTATACATTTAATCTTAAAAAGTAGTTGTTATTCAAAATTGAAACTTCCATCAGACTAAGGGCTATTTGCACCAAAAAAATAATTCTACAAGCAGTTTCACCCTTAAGCACTTACCGGTTATTTGTGTCGAACAAAATGTATGTTACTGTTAGACTTAAATCAGGTTCAAAGACATATCAGATTTATGATTTTGGTGCAAGTCAGCCTTAAACTATTAAATTACCCAAAAATATTACTCACAAAGCACACACCTTGATCCCTGTAGCCTTTATAAAACAATTATATTGCCAAAAGCGGGCACTATTCTGTCAACGCTGGAATTAAAGGACTAGACAGAGCTCAGCTACGAGGTATTGTTTAAAATTTAATTAAACATTGCCGTGTCTTTTACGTTTATGACGTTTACGTGCTAGAACATTCACTAACAAAGTATCAGTAAAGGTGAGTCAAAGTAACCTAGGCCGGTCCACGCAGGAATAGTACATTGTGCATCTAGGGCCGTAAGAAGGGGATAACTAACGAGAGTCTGTTAGAAGCCCGACGCCGACAGGCGAGGGCTTTTATGACTCGAGTTTGTTATCCCCTTACTGCCCGTGATACACACAATGTTTTTCATCACATTTGCGACGAAATAAAATAAAAATTAGACAAAAAATAGTATATATATTAATTTTATTTCTATTTTACATCGTGAATTACCATCAGGTGGGTGTTCATAAACTGAGCGTACGTTGCGATCAGCGCGGGCAGCTCCGCCGGCTTGCGGTCGCGCGCCCCGCCGGCTGCGGCTCCCGAGCAGCTCTGCCGACCTGGCGCACTTAACTGCCCGCGGGAGTTCGAAACCATACAAAATCCATAACTCCCTAGGGAGTTATGGATTTTGTATGGTGTATAACTCCCGCTGACGGCGGGGCCCGTAGAGGAGTTAAATCGGCTATAGTTGCTCTATACGCTTGCGTATAATAACACTCTTTCCGAGCAAGTGTGATGAAAAGTATATTTTTAACATGGTACCTATACTAATTGCAGTTTTACGAGTTTTGAGTAGTTAAATTGCCATGTATTCATATGTTTTGAAGTTGCAATCTAATAGTGCTAATTTGAGGTTGTGTTTGAAAAACATTATTCTTACTAGTACATGTTTACCAATGATCTACAAAATATATGAGTTTTAACGCCTTTGAACGCTGAATATTAAATGTTAATGCTGCTCTATTCTAGGAATAAAGAATCCAAAAGTCTATCGCTCGACTCTTTTCAAATAATAAGCCAATAAAAAAGTGTCACGTGATCTAGGTATAGAATTTTACTTTAAGAATGGAAACGCCCTGTCTTTGTCAGTGTCTACGCTCGGGTGAATAAATGATAGGCAATCCATAAACGTTCCTACCCTACTACTTTGATAAAAAAGGATTGATTTTGAATTTATACAGCTTATCTTTTTGATGGGCTGGAAAATAGGAATGTAAGTATAATTTAAATGCTAATGTGCTATATTCATGACGCAATAAATTTGATCGCAGCGCTACTCTCGTAGCCATTAACAGCTTTTTCCTGCTTAATAGCGAAAACTCGTAACGAACATAGAACTAACTTATACAAGTCCTGAGCAATGAGAGTCATTTTTGTTACAATATGTAAATCTATTAATTCTTAAAAAAATAAACAAATGGTGTGATGCTAGAAAATTGAAAAAAAAAGTTCCTGTTTTCTATGTATTTTACATATATATATTTATATAATCAAAGGGTGCGTCATATGGACTCAAGTTAAAAAGGAACCGTTACGTTGGGGAGTAATCCCTGACATGTGTAGAAAAGTTTGCAACGAGTTAGCGTGTAACTAAGCAACAACGGTTAATTTAGGTAAATACAGTAATTTATATTATCTCCGATGTTGCACGAAGTTATAACTTGAATTTAAACACGTCAAAAGGATTTTTTTCTTTTTGCATGTGGATCTAATTTAATCACATACAATTGACTTTGACTTCGACTTTCTTCTTATTCATACTGAACTTATACCTTTTCGCATTCAATAAAATCTTATGAAAATACACGTAATATTTTTATACAACTTTAAGTATTTAATTCAATAAAACCGTATTGATTGCAAACTTTTCAAATTTTCGAATCGTTTCATATTCAACACGCAGCGTTCTGAAAAATTCACCTGCGGTTAGAGACTTCAAAATGATTTTTAAATTAGTATTATTTGTTCAACGTAAACACGTGGGAAGAGCAATAAAAACACGACCATTTCAATTACAACTTTTCCAATAAAACCGCGTCAAGAAAACCTGTTAACAGTATCTTACACCAGTACCATTACCATGAGTTGCGCAAAACGTACTCGCTAGCGTAAACTATCGGAAATACTGCTCGTTGCCGATACAAGTAAAAGGGACCGAGCGATAGTTTACGCTAGCGAGAACGGTTTGCGCAACTCATGGTACGTACTGATACCATTCAAAACTATAACCTCAAAATTTATAATTTAGAAGCATCGATCTCTTTTTATAACCTAGTTTTTCTTATTACTTGGCCCTTAGCATGCACCGTCCCGACCATAACTGATATATTTATTGTAGCAGTCCTTTCTTTATAGTTCACTGCTTAAGCCCTTTGTAGTTGACAGAAAGTTCGAGATGCTTTGGGCAGAAGCATCGACTACATCTAAAAAAGTAGGTACACAATTGTCAAAAAAACAGTGACAATGACAGTGAAAACTACAAATATTCCGTTACCACTACTTTATAAACAAAAAAAACATACAAAAAACTCAATTTCAACCCGATGGGTCTTTGTAAATAGTTTAGTCAACAGCAGTTTTAGTATAGTTTATACCATCACCGGCCATCACCTATTATCACCGGCCTAATATCAAAAATTTGCTTACGTCAGGAGTGAAAGTGGAACTACGAGAATAAATAAATTAAAAATCATTAAAGTACGGTGAATTCATGAGGTATTATTTAATTAGTCAGTAATACTTAGTAAGATGCCGAAAAAAAAGTTCATCTTTTAACCAAATATTTAATTCGTAGTATTAGCTTTAGATTAGTAATTTTTTTCTACTGATTATGATACTAGATAGATACTGATACTGATATTGTAGTTGTTTGTAATCAAAAAAATGTGTAAGATCGTGAGCGATAAAGAACGCGCAATAAACTTGCGCCACAATATTGCCTTATACAAAGTCTGTAACAGAACCAGAACTCTTTTGAAAGCTATTATTACATCAAATAATTTCCCTTAGACATGTAAAAGCAAATACGGATTTACTTACGAGCACCAAACAGCAAATACTTCTACCATATAAGCAGAAATTATTTGCTCCGTAGAATTGAGGAATACATCGCTCGTTTAAAATGAAAAAGAAATAATGTTAAATACAAATCCATTCCAAATTCAATTCTAACGTGGTTGAGTAAAGTTTGAAAGAAAAGTTAATTTCATTTGGACTTATTTCCTTTTATTTTTAAGCGTGCGACATTTTATTAGATCTTGTTGAGTTTGCGATACTTTATAGGAATTTCTTCAAATTAATCGAAAACCGACAAGTAGGTACATGTTAAGTAAAAGATAAATACCTCTTGTGAATGACTGTAGCTAGTTATTGGCAGCTTTAAAAAAAGAAATACTATAAATAATACCTACGCTTATCTATAATCTGGGTATAAAAGGTATCATACTTGAAATACACACGGCTTTACTCACGATTTATTGTTAGAAATAGTCCGACATGTTTCGAACTCGTATGGAGTACTTCTTCAGGGGTTGAGTGCGGTTGCGGTTAAAGCAACCCGCGCACGTCATAATGTCTCACGAAAGTTTTAATGTGACTAAAAGGTATCATGTTCGAAAAGTGTGTAACTGTTCATGAGATTATCATCTCTTTAATCCTTACCCAGGAACCACATTTTTCATATTTTACTATTCATTTTCTGTACAGCTACATGGTACAAATATGGTAAATTATGCGTCTGTAAATTACTTTTTATATCATGATAAGAGTTAAAATGTGAAACATTTAGAATCCACTCATACTGTATTTCAAGTTCTAAGCCAATGGTACATTTTCCATCAGCATTTAATGATTAAAATGCAAAGATCTCAAAAGAAGGACATGGCTATCAGTACAATTTTGTGTAGCAAGTCTCATAGAAGGTTGTCAAACACCAGCGCCATGGCTTACCCGCACCCTATTGCTGATGTCTTAGTTCTTACGACATACATACAAGTGTAATATTGCTTGATTCACACGTTACTATAATTATTGTGGACGGTGTGGTCGGTAGTGCTGCGGTCTCACACTGAACGATGCAGCAGGGCATTTTTAGGGTTCCGTACCTCAAAAGGAAAAAACGAAACCCTTATAGGATCACTCGTGTGTCTCTCCCGCTGTCACAGCCAATTTGCTCCGAAACTACTGGACCGATTGAGTTGAAATTTGGTATACATATATAAGTCGGTGACCGCAACACGGACGCGTGACGTAAATATATGAATTTTAAACATGGGGGCAGCTTTTGGGGTATAAATTAGAAATTTAAAAAAAAAAGTTATGCAACCTATATCGCGTGACACATCAAATGAAAGGATTTATTGTGAGGATCTTAAATATATTTTTTTTTGAATTTCAAATAAAATAGTTTGGAAGTTATTTAGGAAAATAGACGAAAATTTACCATTCCCCCCCCTTATTTCCGCAACAACTGGGACTAAAATTTTGAAAAATAGATTACAGGAAAACCTTTAAAAAGTCTATGGTATTTAAATACTAGTAAATTTCAGATAATCATGTACGGAGCGGAACCCTCTCCACGCGAGTTTAACTCGCACATGTCCGGTTTTTTCAATTATAACAGTGTCACTTAAATGGGTGTGATGGGGGTGGATGGTGGTTTACATGTGACTGAACCTGTGATGGTGTCAGATTCGCGTTCTGATACCTCAAAAGTAAGCATGGCGAAAATTGCTTTGAGCAGTTCCTTACTAAATATATTTCAATGTTTAAATGTCAAATATTTATGCTGAGCTGAAGTAAGTGCTATGAAGGCAAATAAACCTACAGGCGCGTCATAAGAGGTGCGGTTAACGAACAAATCCTTGGGGGATTGTGGCGAAGCCCTATTTCATGGTTGAAATCAACTTCGTACAGTTTTCACTGGAGTTCACTAAACTAACTATGAAAGTGTTTTTATCTACACCCATATCATAAAACCTTCATTGGTTAATCAAAAACCATAGGAAATGACCACCATTTTGACAACCAATTAGGAAAAACCAATGCTGCGATGAAGAAATAACATGACTTCTTTATCGTTTTTAGTAAAGAAATGAGATTAAATTTGGAACAGCTGTCAAACTCAAGTGGGTCTCTATTCTAGTATCCATAGATATTAAAACAGTTATTGATACGAAACGTCAATTCAGTATGTTTTTTTAATATAAACTGCACAATATTTAATCTCGAGTGACGTGAGAATAGAGACTTCATCCGTTTGTCTATGATTTAAAAAAAAATGGTCTTGACGGACGGCCGCCATTATTGACGCGCCGCGCCGCGTTTTGCTGAACGAAAGTAGAATTTTGTTGAATTGAATAGAAAAAGTTGTTTGTAATTTACATTTTAGTTGAAAATATGAATAGTAAGTAGTCTTCTCGGAGTGTGTGTGATGTGAAAATGCGCCGGATATCGGAAATATGCAGCCACGATTGCAACAAATAACTTGTTGCCAGAAAATATTGTTTCTGAACCCATCATGGAGGATTTATAATATGTGTGTAGATAAAGTTATGTATGCAACTCTGCATAATTTGGCCTTAAAACACACGTGCGATCTTATTATGAAACTCGCCTATCGGCTCGTTTCATGAAAACCGCACTAGTGTTTTAAGGCCTATCATTATGCAACCGTTGCATAAACTACTATTATGAGCCACATCATAAACCACAATATATTTCCCATACTCTTTCTTATCGACCGAGCGAGCGAAGCGAGCGACGCGTCTCCGTTTCAGCTTGGGTAAAAATGCTTTCGTACGTCCAGCGGATGTCCGGCGTCTGTCCATTTGTTCTCGTGTACAGGTCGCAGTTCTCAACCGACTCTCGTTAAATGTTGTGAGCAGGTTCGATAATTATATAGAATTTAATTGTCGGTTCAGATTTTCGAAATTTTTCAAAATGGCGGAGATATGGGGGTTTTTGATATTACAAACTTATTTGCGGTATTGGTAAACTGACCCGACCTATATCGATGTATGGGGATTACAGTTTTCCAACGGCAAAGTTAAGTGTCGCGAGGTCTACAGCTCACGGAGCCACTAGTTTAAGGAACTCAATCGGAAAGAATATCCATTCCAATAACAGCTAGATTTATACGCAGATACAAAAAATAATAATTATTCGTTATCTATTATGCATGAAATAAAAAAACCTAACTGCATAACTTCTAAAAAAGTATTAATTATAGAAAACAAAAACCCGACTGTATAACCTCAAAAAGAAAGAAACAAGAAAATGATTCCGCCTTGCTTGTGGGATATGGAAATAGGAGTCGGTGAGTCTCCATGAAATCCTATAAAAGCTAATTTGAAGTCACGCAGAATCAATATCTTGTCTTTGTTTAGAGGTTATGAAGTCGAGTTTTTTGTTTTTTTTTTATTATTAATAATTTTTGTTCTCATCGTTTTAGTTTGAGTTGGTTTATACTTAGACTGACAGTTCGGGTAGCGCAATTTGATTGCAAAATATGAAGGTAGGTATTTCACATTATTGTATACATTTAGTAAGTACTTATAAATACAAATTTATTATATATTTTTGGAATGCGCTCGCTAATCCCTTTCTTGCCATACCAATTCGGACAAAGGACGAGAAGGTACCACGAGTATTCAACGCCCTCTTTTCGCAAGAGGAATGTAAATCGAAGCCAGTTTTCAAAAACAAATTGAAGTCGTGGTTGATAGATACCTTCGACGAAAAGAGTAATTAATTAATTACAAATCGAAGAAAAAAATACAAAACAAAAATTGTAAGTTATCTGGAGGCTATCGTTGTATAGCGATAACACCCCTATCCATCATATCTGCCTGTTGCCAATGCTGTAATCATTGCATTATATCTTTTGTGCACAAGTGCAATAAAGAAGTGTAATAAATCGCTCAGTAGATTGGCGATATTTTGTACATTTTTAGTGTATTTTTTAAAACGAGTGGAAAAACATCAAGAAAAAAAATGTCTTCTAGCATCCATATTGGATTTCAGGTGATGTCATAATGCAAAGTGTCACCCGGGAATTCTGCCTGAATAGTTTGACATCTCATTTGTCAAATCAATTCAGGCGTTTTAGATGCAGGTGGTCAGTAATCGATTGATTGACATACATACATAATCACCCACACATTAATACGCACAGTTGCTTCGCTGCAGTCAAGGAATAAGTAAGTATTTAAAATTTAGTTTTTAATGGTGATTATTCATTATACATAATTACTATTACAATTTTGGAACATAATCAACAAAACCCGTAACAATTAACTACTAAAACCTTGAAGTGGTGGGACCCCTATCTCAGAGACACTATTAATCTTCTAGCGTCCTCAGTCCTCAGTGTATTAAGTTTAACCGAATTCAAATTCAAATTCAAGGCGTGAGCTAAGCAAACCGCTGACCTTAGTCCTACAGTTATGTATGTGGCGCATTAGCCTATGTAAATAAGACATTATTGGCCGAATTCACAAACACCACTTAAGCATTTGATTAGGGATTAAATAGTTAAATGTTCCTCAACTCGTTGTCAACCAATACATAAACGTCACTCAAACGTCACTTTAATTAAAGATCTTTGTGAATTTGGTCAAATGGGAACTCAAGATGATATTATTATTAATTGCTTTAGTAGGTCTGATATGGTTAGAGTCACATTTATTAATAATTTCATGCATATTATAGTCAGGCGAGTAACACACATTTTTGTCAAAATCACATTTTTCAATACATATGAAACAGTACCGTGCCTCACTTATAGACAACGCACATCCTAAACGGGTGATCCTAGAAGTTTGAAATTTGGAGGAGACATCCCTCGAGTACCCTAACTTTTTTTTTTTTTTTTTATGTCAATTGACTGACAAAAGAGCTGACGGCCCACCTGATGGAAAGTGGTCACCGCCGCCCATGGACATCTGCAACACCAGAGGTGCTGCCAATGCGTTGCCAGTCTAGGGAGGATGGGGAATGGGGATGGGATGGGGATGAGGGAATAGGCCTCCGGATCTCGTCACTCACCGTACGAAACGCAATAGCAAGCTATTACTTTACGCCGATATTCTGTGAGAGTGTGGTACTACCCCGGTCGAGCCGGCCCATTTGAACAGTAACTGTAACTGTAACTGTAAACTGTAACAGTAACTGGCACAAAGGAGGGATTTTTTGAAATTGTTATAAAGTTATATGATATATTAGATAAAGTATGCATGGAAAATACCGCGGACGAAGCTGTGGCGGGTCCACTAGTATTATATTAATATTTACGCACTCAAATTATTTCCTTTTGGTCAAAGTATGTTTTATGCTTTCACGTATAATAGTACCTAGTCAAGTAGACATTTGAATAAACATTTTCATTTCCTAATATCCCAAGTCACTTGCTTTTTCGAATAATAACTATAACTGAATTAACGCGGACTAAGTCACGGGCAGAAAGAAGTATATAACAGTTGCATCAGAAGAATACACTTGGGGATGAAAGCGTTGTTACACTAACGAAGTCGCTCGTAATTATTTTGTCTCTGTTGTTAAAAAACACCTTTAGCCAAATAAAATGTCAGATCTGTTTTCTTATTTGTCCTTCGGGAAATAAGAAAACAACAACTACAAAAACAGAAACTATTTCGGGATATGGGGGCCATAATAAATCGGAAAAAAAAATATGTAAACCATATTGTTTGACATATCAAATGAAACGGATTGTGAGGATCTTAAATAATTTGGAAGTTATTTAGCAAAATAGGCGAAAATTTGCCACCCCTTATCTCCGAAACTACTAGGCCTAACATTTTGAAAAAAAATACAGAATATCGTTCTTTACTTAATGATTATAGAAAAACCTATAAGAAATCTATGGTATATAAAGTAACATAGGAAATTTCAGATAATCATGTACGCAACGGAACAAATACAAATACAACGAGTTTAACTCGCACTAACGGGTTTTTTAATTCAAATCTTTCTTCTGGTAGTCTCATAGTGACTAATTATTCTGTCAAAACATATTATGGTACCGTATTTTCCTAGTGACGTGTCTGCAACTTCGATAATATTTACTTGCTCATGTTCAGATGAAAATAAACTTAATCTTGAAGACTGTGTATTTACGTATAAGAAGGGTTGTGTAATTGTAAAGACATTATACGTAGTAAGTACCTAACCTAAAACATACATTTAGTGAATTATCTAGAATCTAGAAATGACAATCATCCCTTAAATATCCTTCATAATTATAATGACGAAACATAGTATAATCCTCGGCACATACCTACGCGGACGACCGCTATTTTGGTTCAACTAATTATGAAGGATGTTTTTGGGATAATTGTTATTTCTAAATTTTATTTAATTTCCATTACAATTAATATTTATATCAAACATGCGCGTAATACCATTTTGGTTCAACTTATGTGCCGGGGATTATAAATCGCTATTCGAAACGGTGAAAAGTAGGTTAAGATTTAACCTAATAACAAAATGCATTTATAATCATTTTTAATATCATAAAGTATAAGTCGTTATTTCAACATTAGAACAGTTTCTTTTTATATAATAAGAACAAACTTACTCGTACTTGGAAGTTATACCGAGCATAAGATTCCCTTAATAAAGGAGCAAGTATTCAAGGTAATGTTAAGGAAAATGTTCACGTAAAAAACGGAAATGTTTTTGTTTCTAGGAATGTTTCTCGCATTGGCGAGATGCTATGGTTAGATAGATAAAATATATTATTTTAATGAACGCTGAATGTAAAGACTTGTTCCATTTTCACTTTTCCATCATGACATGCAGAAGTACATCCATAATTCATTTACATTTTACATATTACAATGAATTACATTAAACACTTATATATATTTATGTTAGTTGGTAGGTATATAAAAATAATAACAAATTTGCATTCCAAATTTCTATATGGAGGAAAGGCTGCCTAGCCTTAAAAGGAATGTGAACTAACGGCTTTTCATACAAAAGGCGATAACGATTTCCACCCCTTAAATGTTAACAGATGTTGATCAATTTTTGATAGGTCAGAACAAAACCTAGGTCTATACGTTTTAGTTTTTTCATTATAATCAATCACTTCTCTTAACAAGTATTCCTCGATGCACTGCAATAGCGCGGCAGCCCCAACAGCATCCTGAACGCATTATTAAAATGCACGCGTAGGGTGCTGTAAGCTTTTTGAGTATAGTTTATCCATAGGCTGCAGGTATAAAATAACTGACAATACGGTTAAAAAAAAAGTAATCTTAACGCCGACCTTTGATGTTACCGCCACGTTTCGTATCGTTGGCACACGCCAACAAATGATCGTTGGCGTTCGCTAAGCCGTCCAGACAGGACCAAAGAAGGCCAGTGAAACCCATTCGTTGGCGTTCATTGGGCCGGTGTGTACGCAGCGCAGCTTTAGATAACATTTTAGACGGCACAATTGCAGTTCGATATGGCCGCCGACACGTGGACTGTCTTGCTAATACTTTGACAGTCCACAGAATGCGCGGTGGGTGGTGTAGACTTCTTGATCAACTAACCAAATTAAAAAAAAATACAAAACAGTGCAATAATGAATTTTGTATACAACTTTATTGCTCTAGACCAAATAAGATAAAATTAAAGTGTAGTTGGAAGAAAAATTCTTAATTTCTAAAAAACGTGTCAAATTTGATGAGCTTTACCGATTCTGTTTTTACTATTTTTGTAAAAGCTAGAAAATAACAGCTTAAAGAGTATTTTAAATATAATTTCTTGGTTCTTTTTTGTGAGTGCTCTCTATGAAACCTTGGCACTTCGCGGAACTATAATATTCACGCGAAGTTGTCGCTTAAAATGGAAATACTCAATTTAAATTCATAGCATGTATAGAAATGTTTATTTATTACACCCAGATTGTGGGATAACCCTGCTACTGAAATAAGCGGTAACAATAAAATTTAATGGGGATTTTCCATACTTATTCAAATGGTGAATTATTGCTCTTTAACTTTTAATTTCTGGTAGGGAATTCTTAGAATTAGTTTCGTTGTAAGGTAATCTGCGGTATTAGATGGAATCAACTTACTCTTTTCATTACTTATAAAATTTTCAAAAGCCTGTTATCCATAAAAATTTCAAAGAATGAGACGTAAAAGTACCTACCAACCCTTTTTAAAAATCAAGGTTTTAGGTGTCTCAAAAATAACTTAATATTTGGCCGAATTCAGAAAGGCCACTCAAATTAAGCTTTAATTAAAGTGACGTTTCAGTGACGTTTCTGTATAGGTTGACAACTGGTTGAGGGAAATTTCACTACTTAATATCTAGTCAAATGTTTAAGTGGCGTTTCTGAATTCGGCCAATTATCTGTAGCCCGTACAGTAAACTGGCAATACTGTTTTTCAGATGTATGGGATCTGACATCGGGGTTGCCAATTTTTCCTTCTAAAATTGTAGCTTGTAACTTTGTGAAACGGGCCACTGATGTAATAAGAATAGATTTCAAATAAAATGATGTTACCAAGCAGTTAATTATTTAATTAATCTCTGATCTTAATAGTACCTTCCATAACGAGGGCAGCACCTTTAAACAGCCTAACAAACATTTGTAATGAGTTACTACTATGTAGATTGGAGACGTACTTAATTAGAGTACGGCCTTTCCCAAGGCTGTATTGACCGTCCTCTGGCGAGTTTACCTTTCACGTAATTCATTACCGTGGTGATTCTCTTACGTTCGCAGCGGCTGATCAGCGGACAAACGAACCTATTAATTTAGACTTAAGAACAAGGTCATTCGGTCTAAATTTGATTGCCGTTGGTCAGCTGCTGTACACGTTAGAAAATCATATTCCTTATTAAAGTCACGAAAAACGAGAGTCTTGTCTTTCCCTTCGTGTTACATATTTATGTTACGTCACAATTGTTTAATTACGTTTTGTTGGTTTTGTGTTAGGTTTAGTGAGCCTATTTTCCTCAAAAATGCATTGAAAAGTTACGATTACATCCGTAAGAAGAAGCCCGAAAGTTAGCCCGAGTTATTTATTTGAAATCTACAGAAAATAGAATGAATTTGAATTTGGAATCAATAAGTATCCAATAAAGTTGTAAGTACGAAAATTCATTTCATACCAAATATTTTTAAACTATCTGGGACAATGTTTTTAAGTGACCAAAGAGGTTGGCATAGTTAGGTCAAATATCAAATTACAATTTAAGGATATTTTACTGTGTCCAATTCGAAATAACGTCGCCTATATTTAAAATTGCCTATACTTAAATCAACAACCGTCAAACTTTTGTAAAGCACCAAGCTGTCAAAATCGAGTTGGCCGTTTCTTATTTGAAGTTTAGCGACTTTTAGATTTAGCGAACACACTTTCGAATTGGCCCCATTTCCAATATAATTTTACTTTTTTAAATAGCTTTTTGTTTTTGAGAAAAGGACTATACATGCTTCAACTGTAATCAACCATCCTGGCCTCGTATTTATATAAGTCCTCACTCTACGACCTCGGACTTTTAAATAACTGATCCAGGATAGCCCACTTATTGGTCTCTGCAGTAATGTACTATTTGCTGTAATGTACTATTGTAAGCTCCTTTGTTCATATTGTATTTCAAAGCGTGTTTATTTCGGCAACATGTATCAAATTAGAAAATGTTTAGCTTTTGTTCCTTACCGGAATTTGCTGGTATTTGAAGTAGGTTCAGTGAGCTTTGAATTATTATATATTTGCACGCTCCAATCTAGATATTGTATTTCAAAGCGCGTTTGTTTCGACAAAATTAATTAAGTAAGAACATTTTGCAAGCCTATTTTGATGGTTTTTTTTTTGTGAAAATTGGCATTTGTAAAATGCATTATACGTCATGAGTAAATTTTACACTAAACCGCTACATTTACACCGCTAAATTTTACACAAAAATAAGAACACTTGAAGACCAATAAAAAAAACTGATATACGCGTCGAATTGAGAACCTCCTCCTTCGGTGTTTTTGAAGTCGGTTAAAAAGGGTATTGACTTGACAGAAAAGACGGCTGTATTGTAAAAAAACCGTATCCGAGACATAACGTAGACAATCTCGAATGGAAGCCCTGATCAAGTACACGTAGTAGATCGTACTTCAAACGTGCAGCAATCATTTGCGGTCGCGTGCTTCCTCACAAGACCTTTGATCGAGCCTTTAACTAAACTGTACCTGCTCACTGAACTGTTCCTTATAGTTTAACTGCGTCAAAGCTGTAATTTATTTTTTAATCATGCAAATTCTTTCACTTCTCATAATATTCGCTTGTGGAACTCCTTGCCTCAGGATTGAAGGCGTACGTGATGCATCTCCATCAACACTTATCACATTATGTTATTAGGGAAAACTTTTAGGAGTGAGTGATTTAATTAGATACTTACTGAATGAATTGGAGCGTATTTGCGTAGGTATGGGTGGGCATAGGATCTCGCTGCCAAGAGTGCTCACGGACATGACGTCACGTAGCTCCCCGAGGGATGAAGAACGTAGCGCGGGCAGTGAGAAGTTTACTTCTTTAGTCCTGTTGAAATAAGTTTTATAAGCCTTAGTAGAAGATTCAATTATTTACCAAAGTAAATATAAAAGGTAGACGTGTTACGGTTTACGATTAGATTTTGCATACTTAATTTAATATAGAAGAGATAGTGAAATTACAGTCTTGACGCTAGGGCTGAACTAAAACTAATTGTTTATTAAAACTACAAAGAGTAAGAAAAATATCAAAGAGAGCCTGTACCTATTTAAAGATGTTCCTAAACATTTTATGAACCGTTTCTTGCGTAAAAAGAAGTCCCAAAGCCCCAATAAGATTAGACTTAACTAGGCTCGAATCCATTCGGCCGTAGACAAGTAAGTCAGCTATTGACCTCGTCCCATCACTGCCTTTTATCGTACACCAGCCTGCCTTTCCCTCTGTTTGGGATAGTTTGGGCTTATGTTATGTATAAATAACTATTTGACAACAATACCTTTATTATTTAAATATCCTTACCAGCCTATAATATGCGACAGGTTGCTTTAATGTTAACTGATTTTGCAAGTTTAAAACATTCGTTTATCCCTTTCGGAGATTATCTACTAGAAAGGTGAATAATGAGAGAGTGAGATGAAATGAATGCACATAGATCACAAAAACTGATGTATATTCACCGGAATAGGGCACGCAAATATGATTCCTAGCCTGGAACTGTTTCATATTACCATGTCAATTTTTATAACTGTGTTATGTGCAATTCAGATTTTACATACATAATACGTACTGTTTTAAACAATTGAATACAAGCAAGCAAACGACAAGTAAATAGTTGTTAATAAAAAAAGCAAACAATTGCTGTATAGGAAATTATTTGCATTACACTTTCATTAAGCTGGCAAATAAAGCGTTCCTCATTCCATTTGTTTAGCCCATTACTGCGCTGCGGTCGGGACGGAGACCATATCGCCGTACAAAACGTGCAATCAAATGTTTACTTTCTCAAGTGGCGGAGCTTTCGAGGCAAGTTGTTTGTTTGTTCACTCGGTATGTTGCTACGTTCGCACCGAAGAGGAATGTACTGTTATTTTCTTACAGAAAGTTCTAAAGTTTATCATGCAGTGGCATGTGAACAACAGCATCAAGAATTATAAAAGCACCCAGTAATAGAAACCAAACTATGCATATAATAGTAGTTTATGCAACGGTTGCATAATGATAGGCCTTAAAACACTAGTGCGGTTTTCATGAAACGAGCCGATAGGCGAGTTTCATAATAAGATCGCACAAGTGTTTTAAGGCCAAATTATGCAGAGTTGCATACATAACTTTATCTACACACATATTATAAATCCTCCATGATGGGTTCAGAAACAATATTTTCTGGCAACAAGTTATTTGTTGCAATCGTGGCTGCATATTTCCGATATCCGGCGCATTTTCACATCATACACACTCCGAGAAGACTACTATTCATATTTTCAACTAAAATGTAAATTACAAATAACTTTTTCTATTCAATTCAACAACAATTCTACTTTCGTTCAGCAAAACACCAACATAATGGCGGCAATTCGATCCTCCGTCAAGACCATTTTTTTTTTAATCATAGACAAACGAATGAAGTCTCTATTCTCATGTCACTCGAGATCAAATGTTGTGCAGTTTATATTAAAAAAACATACTGAATTGACGTTTCATATCAATAACTGTTTTAATATCTATGGATACTAGAATAGAGACCCACTTGAGTTTTGACAGCTGGTCCAAATTTAATCTCTATACTAAAAACGATACGGGAATAACATTGCAGCACTCGTTTTACCTAATTGGTTGTCAAAATGGTGGTCATTTCCTCCGATTTTTGATTACACTTTGGAGGTTTTATGATATGTGTGTAGATAAACATTATTGTGTTGTTTGTTTTTTGAGATATGTAGCTTTGAATAGCCAACGCTCAGCCCTCACAAAAACACTTTGTACATTAACGTCACAATTTATGTTTGAGTGTACAAAATATAGCCTTTCAATGAAATTTGTAATTTACAAATAAAGTAAGTGTTGTTTATAGACGACATAATTGTGACAATTTTGTAATAAAAAAGGTTAATTTCAGACGGGGAGATTTTTGTAGTAATAATGTGTATGTAGCCAAAAAAACAGGAATAAAAGTGACATCTAGAGGTTATCCAAAATGGTCTATTACCCATCTATGTTTATACTACAGGCATGAAATATTTAATATTTATATAGGTATGTATCGTACATATTTTAGCTAAACATTTAAGTAGGTATTCGTATCGTTGGCAAGTATAGTGCCCATAGCACAGAGAATCCAAGTTTGGGGCTAGATTAATGTGTGTTAGTTTCCAAAATATTATTATTATTATTTTTATATTAAATCCTGTTTAAAAGCATTTCGAATTGGTGGAGTAGTACATTCTTGTTTCTGTAACGTTCTGAAAACTTATAACTTGTGTTATTTGTGTTCCGAATCGAAGTTCTATTAAGCCCAACTTAAAATCCTTAATTTATTAGTTTGTACATTGTCCTTATTCTGTATTACTGTTGTTAATGTTCTAATACAATTAGGACCTTAATAAAAACTTAAATATTTCTTTAATATGTGTTTATCAAGATTATATCACTACATATTATAAATTAAAGTCCCTCGCCGTATTCTTCTGTCGTCCTGTCTGTCTGCATAAGCTAATCTCAGAAACTACTGTAGGGATTTTGATAAGGTTTTTTTCTAACAGATAGACTGATTCACGAGAAAGAGTTGTGTATATAATTTATGTACATTTCATGCATATTGGCTGAACTGTGATGATATTTGTCGATCAAGTCGGAAAACAACGTGCCTCTGGACATCTTTCCTGGGCGAAGCCGGGGCAGACATCTAGTTATTGTATAATACCTTAATTCATAGAATTTTTAGGCTGAAATAAATGTGACAAACTCCTTTTAGGGTTGGCAAATTTTTGAAAATGACGGTGGGTGGTTCTTTTTTATTAATTATTGATAACAAAATTCATTTCTAATTTAAATAAGTTTTGATTGAATGAATCTTGGCTTATTTTTTAGCCGACTTCAAAAAAACCGACGTAGTAGGTTTTCAATTCGACGCGTATATTTGGATTTTTTGGTTTGGTAGATGGGTGCCTCGAACGCATTTTTCATCGGTAGGAATTTTTCCCTAATCGCATTTTGACACGATCGTGTTTTATCACGTGTGCTTTATGTTTGATTGTTTATTTTCCTATGGGGAACTTGCCTTGCAGCATGTTGTCTGATTCGCTTTTTGGTCTATAAATAATTTTCCTAACAGCATTATAGTCTTATATGCTTTTTGCCGTACTGTAAATTTACAGATTGCAATTTGTTTTTCTCTTTACGTGTATCACTCTCAAAATATAATAAAAGTTTAAAAACATATGCGTTTATGACTAAATGCAATGACAAAAAGTGAGATTACAAAATATGCGTTTATGACTAAATGGAACTAGAAAAACTGAGATTATGAAATGGGAGACTAATATAAAAATCGATTATACATAAAGCGAAAGTGACAAAACACGATCGTGGCAAAATGCGATTAGGGAAGAAATCCTACGGATGAAAAATGCGTTCGAGGCCCCCCATCTACGAAACCGTTTTTTATTTTTTTATATGTATATTCACCTATTACTCGGAGATGGCTGGACCGATTTGCATGATATTTTTTTTAAACAATAGTATATTTCTCCAAATTGGTCCCATTGTGATCAAAGTCGAGGTCTGATGAGACGATCTATGAGAAATCGAAAGAACTCCTCAAATATTATAGGCACGCATTTTGATATTTTCTTTGATGACTCAAGTAGTTACGTTTCAAAGACATTATCTGCTGCAGTGGAACTGATGATAAAGACCACGGGTGGCCACCGGAACTCTTCAATGATACCTAATTATTTCACGTTTGGCAATTAGATTTCTATTAAGGTTGGGAAGCAACTTATGCTCATAAAAAAATATATGGTAAAATAGAACCGGTAATGAAGAACCAGGAGAACACCTCAACGATTGACGTCCTTGCATCTTGGATAGCAACATTTTGTAAATGGTGATGAGCAATTGGCATATGCTATTGTTACTTGATGTAGTAAATGTGTGTCGTTAAATCACATAATGTTAATCACTAAAAAAGTGCAAAAATTCAAATTTAACAAATAAAAATACCGACTTCAAAGACCATTTGAAAAGTGAAATAACGCCCTTCGTAAGTAAATTACCTAGAAACGTGGGATATATTGTTGATTAAGTGATACATTAAATATATCGAAGTCGGTGGCCAGTAAATAATTAGGTTATCCATCCCTCATACTGTTAATTTACTTGACACCGATTTCGATATATTTAATGTATCACTCAATCAACAATATATATCTGATGTTTCTAGGTAATTTACTTACGAAGGGCGTTATTTCTTACTTTTCAAAGGGTTTTTGAAGTCGGTATTTTTATTTGTTAAATTTGTTGAAATGAGCATTTATTCAACTGAACAGAGTGAAAGTATTCAAAGGATTAAGTAACTGTAAATTATGTGTCATTGTTTGAAACTTGCTTTGTTATAAAGTTTACAAAGTATTGCTTTAGAGAACTTTTGAGTTTCTTCACTGTGAAATAAAGGGACATTGAACTGATGTTAGTTACGGCTTATTTTTTTAATTGACTGACACGTCCGTGACTGGCATACTGTGTGTCAGTGAGATTGGTATCATGAATGCTTGTTAATTAATTTTCCTGAAAATGCATAAGTTACTCATAGAAGGTCGCGTGTTGAAACCCCAGGTTGCACCTCTGAGTTATTAGAACGTATGTGCGGAATTCAATTTTGATATTAAAGTACCACTAACATTTTGGTGAAGTAAACAAGCGTGAGGAAACTTACATACGATAAAATAGTTAAAGAACATTAGTAATCCGGTATAATCATCATTGTCGGCCATTTACATCTCACTGCTAGGTAAAAGTCCCCACGCAGGCTCAATGCAGATTGGGGACTTACTAATGTATGGGCAAGAAACTTTTCCCAAAGTATCACATCCCAAACTATTTTACTCAAATTATCATTTGGCAAAAAAACATTAGACAAAACAGCTTATCGCAATTTTACAGTTACTAAAGTATTTTTTGACAAATTATTGTTTAGCAATATTTTTTTTTTTTTGTATAATTATATTTGCAAAAACAAAACGTTTGCCTAATAAACGCTTGTCTTAATAAAACTTTACAAAGTAAAATGATGCCAAATGATAATTTGACCAAATGAATAAAATGGGAAATGTAAATATGCTAAATTTCGTTTGGGAAATGAAACTGCTGCGATAAGTTTTTTTGGAAGTGAAATTTGGCGAAAAAATTTTTGCCCAAACGGCAGTACACCGATTATACCGATGTTGTTAGACTAAATATCCGTTGCAAACTTTAATATTTATTTACTTGTAAGAGAAATACACTGCTATTCTGGAGATTGTTTACATAATCCATCTCTCATCAATGCTTTGATGTAGGTAATAGATCAACATGCGCTGGTATTGTGCATTTGCATATTTCAGCATAGAGGATCAGGGCCCTCTATCCGATCCTACACCCTAGCACAGTATAGTTCACGCATGACGCAGTACCCGGCTTAGTCTAGTCTCATAATTAAAGATGACAGGTTTCGACGTTTGTATTAGAGGTAATTTCCTTTACAAGGAAACCAATATTTTTTCACAATAAAGTGGATAACTTTTGTCACAAACTAAGGATTGTCATTAATACGTTTTAGTTTGATCATCATGCAATAAATCTGTACGTAATACGCATGTTTCCTGGGTAAAAAAATTGTAATTCTAATTAGTCCGTCAGTTATATTATCAAAAAAGATTGAACACGTATTTTTTGCTTTATCAAATCAATCAAAATTGACAAAGGTAACGCGCATCAAAGTTTGGGAGTGGGGGCTAATGACGTCACTTAATGGTAAAAAAAGTACAAAGTCGTGACGTCACGCGGAATTTCAACGCACTACATATATCCTCGTTATATTTTGTTTAATTGACAAAATAAAAAATATGTAATAATCAGATTAAAACTTTCGTGAAACATTACTAAGACTAGAAATAAGCACGGCTTTACTCACGATTTATTGTCAGAAATAGTCCGACATGTTTCGAACTCATATGGCGTGCGTGCGTTGCAGTGAGCGCGACCGTACTCAACCCCTGAAGAAGGACTCCATATGAGTTCGAAACATGTCGGACTATTTCTGACAATAAATCGTGAGTAAAGCCGTGCTTATTTCTAGTCTTAAAAAATATGTGTTCAATACAAATGACGGACTAATTAGATTTTTTTTAGGAAACTAGCCTATTGTACCTACTCTTTCTTTCTTTGCTAAGTAGAGGCATTTTCTCACTTTGTAGCGAAAACGCTACGAACACCCAATATTAATGACATTTTAAATTGGCAATGCAATGAAATTGTTAAATGTCATTTGAATGAATGTCACTTAGGTGATCAACTTACATATAGCAGGGCCCAACGATGTCATGCGGCGGATAGACCAGTATCGGCGGTGACGGCGCCGGCGAGGGGCTGTTCTTGCGCCTGCGCGCCACGAACACGCCCGCCATTATAATAAGCAGCACTAGCGCAGCGCTTGCGCCGCCCAAAGCTACCAGTGCTGCTTCTGTTATAAAACGAAACAACTAGAATAAAGTTATAGTCCAATTGACCAATTTATTCCTCAATATTTTACGAAAAATATGCATTGAATTCATGGGTTCTTCATACAGTCCAATACAATACCTGGTGCCTTACATTTATATAAAATAGTCAAAACCAAAAATCTGACCTCTAAGTTCTTAACTTTCGGAAACAAGAGGGACAATTCTGAACTTAAACGTGAGTATGCCTCAATTAAGTACGCACTTAAAGAACTTAGCATACATAAAGGCAAACTTAGCTTACTTTACAAAATAATAGCATCACTTAGGCCAGTGAAACCATATCAACTCGTTTTACGAACATTTAAACCCTTTCTGCCTTTTTTCCCGAATTTCAATTAACAGCGAGGTAATATATTTATTTTAATACTATTAGCCTTTTCTGGTCAACCTATGCGTTTTGTTGACTTTCTTGCACTTGTATATAACTTGGCAATTCAATTAAGTAGATAAAGAAAACTATAATGCTTGAATTAAGTTACGAATAATGAACAATGAATATTAAAATTTGCTTCACCATCCCAAGAAGTTGTAAGACATATCTCGGCCTATTTTTATCTTAACTGGCCTACTTTAGTAAAGTTAATATGCACAACAAGTACGCAACCCCACTAAGCAGCACAAAGAGCTCAAGAAGAACCCTTAAATTCAATGAAGCCATCACATACTCATAAAAGCACTTCGACGCGTGTAAGCCGCTTAACGATTGTTTTGCGACCTAAAAGCATATTTGCGGAACAAGTTGCTTCTGACATTTTTCACTCCCTGAACTGACATTATCCGCCTTTACCTTCAGCCCTCAAACTTTTACGTTTTATCCTACACTTTTCAAGGATTCGGATTAAGATCCAACCCAAATGTCAATGGAGCTCGGGGAGTCCCTTAACCGCAAAATTCGTATGACACGACCCGACAAAATTGCAGTAATGATTGCTCTTCGTTGTGAGAATATTTCTTGTTGGTCGATAAGGGATGAAATATTTTGCGATGGGGCTCAGAAAATAAGTCTTGCCGTTGAGTTTTTGATATCAAGTTGCTCAAGAGAGTTTTCTAATATAGATAAAAATGCCCACCTACCTATAATAGAGCCACCCTGCCAGTCTGTGACCCCAAAATACTTCGAGGCAACATTTATGGCAGATCATTATGGCGTGAGAAATATGACGAAGCTATGAATATTTTTATGAACATCATTAAATGCGGAGGTTTTTATGGGTTTGTAATAATTTAACGAGGGTGAAAGCAAATTTGCTCGTAAATTTGTAGTGTTTGCTGCTATCAAAAACGGAACCATTATTGAATGTAAAACAAATATTATCTAGTTTTAAGAGGCCTATCACTAAATTGCGTTCTGAAAGATTAGGTATATTAAAACACAGCGACGCATCGCACTATGTAGTAATTTGGCAGTTGTAATTACGTTTATTTTAAGTATAATAATATTTTTTTCCAATAAATATGAAATTTTGAATTGTTTATAAACTACTGTTTATTTTGCTATACATATTACGTAATAATATTAATGTAGTACAAAGATATTCACGGTTAATTCTTCGCGTTTTTAGTAGTTATATGGTTTTGACATGGATTTTTTTTCTACATATTCCATACATATTTCATAATTCAGAGGCCATTATGAACTAAGCCACTATTTAAGAGATATTATAATATATTTTTCATTTCGTTTGCTTAGTACAGTTCAATCGACGAGTTCGAAAAAGTGCCGTCGCGCATTTTATGAAAAGCTTGCTGCAGAATTTCGGCTTTATATAAATAGATAAAAGTAAATTGCATAAAGCGAGGCCGCAGTAAATTATCGTAATAACTATACTCCATTATTCCGCAAGTCAAAGTTGTCTAAGTCTTTCAGTTTCTTATGTGAAAAAAATATACGGGTCGAATAGATGACCTCCTCCTTTTTTGAAGTCGGTTAAAAAAGGGAACGCCAAAGTTGGCCATTTAATGCAAAAATCACGGTAGAAATGTAATAGGCCTCTTAAATAAAAAAATATAAAATTCATGTGTTTTAGGCAGTTTTCCGAGTGCGTTCCTGATCGAAAGGACTTGAAACGATTCGTCATAATGCCGTGTCAGATAAGCATGGCCGAAAATTCTTTCTTGTCTTTTACACTTTTTACCGTAGATTCTTACCTCTCAAATTGACAGCATTAGCAATGGAGAAACCAGTGACAGAGCTGGAGGTCGGGGACTCGTCAAAGACCGGGTTGGCTGGAGACGGGTCGAACTCTTGGATCTCGGAGTATCTGGACGTCACTGGGTCATCATATTCGGGTGGGTTAGGATCGTAGTAGTCAGCCGGCTCAGCCTGCTCGCCCGCGGTGTCCGACTCGTATTCTATTTTCAATATAACATGATAATATTATAAGAATATATTAACACGAAATACTCACCGCTATCTTAATTTCATAATTCCAAAAATTGTGTATATCTCTCAAGTGATTACTTAGTTAGAAAACACGTCTTTTTGAAGCCAAATAGTCGTTAATTTATAATGATAATATTTATTCAACTGATGTCATTATTATGTCTACCTATACTCACAAAAGTCTCATCGTAAGTGAGTGAATGGTATAGGAACGCATAGGATACAAACAAACAAACCAACAACCAACCAAACATTTATAGATAGTAGATAAAGGAAATTATTTTTTCCCATACTAACTTCAATCCCCTCTTTTACTCCCTTCCAGTTTTATTTCAAGAAGTTTCTATTGACTATGTCCTACATGAAAGTACCATTAATATGATATCGAAAACCGCTTTGGACACCTTCCAGTAGTTTAAAATTTTATCGCACACATACAATCAGACAAACGGACAAACAGACATGAAATTCAAAATCATAAGGATTTGTCGTGTTGCTTATTCTGAAGCCCCCCATGGCATTTTTCATTGTTATGTTCAGACAGACAGACAGTCAGACAGATTCTACAGAGTTTTTCCTCTAATCATTTTCCAGACTTCTATTCTTACATGGATATTGTTTGCCTAATATTATGCAGGATATGGAAGACTATTATCCAAAATAAAATTATTATTGCTAAAGTAACCTTTAAGAAATCTCACCCAATAAAAAGCTGTAAATGTATTTTCACTTTTGAATTATGAATAAAAATCAAACAACGACATGTGTCCTAGGATATATATAAATCAGATCTCATGATTACCTCGACGACGAACGGAACGTTATTCAATCCCTACAAAGGTACAGATTTCCGACAAAACTAAATTTCTATTTTATGAATTTTCCAGTTCAAAGAGAACCTGTATCTTCAGCCCACGCTTCCGCAAATATAAAACGAAGACTCCTCAGAAAATCTGATTAGAACGGTCGAGTTGCTTCTTAATAAATGGTCATTCACACGATATGTCTCTACACTTGTACAACTGTAAGGGTTTACCTTTGAATTTATGTGTCTCGCCCTAGCGCAGTTGTGGGGTATTAATAAATAACAAAGATAGCGCGTAAGGTTTTATTGTAGGAGCGAGGTAAGATGTAATGTTGTAACAAAGTAATAAGTCAAAGTCAAAGTCAAACTATCTTTATTCAATTTAGGCTTTTACAAGCTCTTATGGAGGTCAAAGAATGAATCTACCACCGGTTCGGAAAAAATCCTCTACTGAGAAGAGCCGGCAAGAAACTCGGTAAGGTATCATTTTTTCAAATCAGTACACATATAAGTCAACAATGATGTCTACAGTTTTATACAAATCTAAGTATATACCACAGCAGGTACGCTCATCGAGACCCAGGGATCGCCGGTGCAGGTCACGATTTAAGCCAAACGTCCCTGTCCATGACGTAGTGTTTTACTGAGTAATATGCCCTAGAAATAAGAATTCGCTTTACAGTATATTTGAACATTGTGTCTGTTTGTTCTATTATGGCAAGTGGCAACTTGTAATAGGTAGCAATAAAGAGTATTTTTCTGCCGTACAATATTTCAATCTTGACGTCTAAAACGAGCCCCTTGCATATCTCCAGGAAGCACATAGCAGAACAAGTGTGTAGGCTTTTCATTAGAAATACCGTGTGAAATGAAGTGAACGAGTGAGTTGCACGTTTTGAAAGAAAACACGACAAGTCTTTAAACACATTTGTTTTCTTCGTTTTAACTAAATTGTTTGCCTTTTTGTCCTTCAATTAGTTTATCACTTAGTACCTTAAAACGCTACTGCGTCCGAATCAGAGGTTTTTGCGGCAGACATGATTTCATTCAATTCGTCTACGTCTATTATCAGTTAATAATCACTGACAAAGATAAACATTCCCTCCCTTTCAAGAATCATGCAGATCTCTTGTTTTAACTTAGAATTATTATCTTTACCTACTCACTAATATTGTGCTAATATGTATCTTTAATGTATTAAAGGCAGACTGATACTGATATTGAAAGATTGACTTTATTATAAATGCGATAAAACTTATTTTACCTATATTTTTATACTGCTCCTCCCTAAGCACCTTAACGGGGTCGATCGGAGGCGCATACCAGAGCCTCCTGGGGAAAACCTTCTTCGTGTTCACCACCCGAGCCTCTTCATCAACATCCCGGAAGCCTGTCGGTGACCGGCTTAGCATCTCTTAGCATCTGATAATACCTGGAAACAAATAATCAGTTTATTTTATTCCGAATAGATACGTCCTTCTGAATTTTTTAACTCGGCAGTCAATTTTTGAGTACCGCGGCCAATTCGAAAGTGGGATCGCTAAATTTAATGTTGCTAAAATTGAAATAAGTAACGTCAAACTCGATTTTGACAGCTTGGCGCTATACAAGATTTTTTAGACGTTTCTTATTTTAAATTAAGGGAATCTTTCGGCGACGCCGTTTCGAATCGGACCCACTATTTACCATGCCCAAACAATAGAATAGGATAGTAATAGGAATCTTAAAACCTTGTAAAGCCTCAGAAGCCTAAATATCAACTTTTACGTTTCTAACTTCATAAATGATGCACTTCCTATACAAACTTTATTCCCTTATTTAATCCCCATATGGCCGAATTCAGAAAGGCCACTCAAATTGAGCTTTAATTAAAGTAACGTTTCAGTAACGTTTCTGTGTGGGTTGACAACTAGTTGAGGGACATTGAACTACTTAATATCTAATCAAATCCTTAAGTGGCGTTTCTGAACTCGGCCATTAGTTAGAGGTTGACTTTACAAAAACGTTAATACAACTGACTTTTATTTAGAAACAGATGCACAATCACCAAGTTTCATATTTCTATCTTAAAAATGGACGAACATCCATACAAACTTTCATCCCCTGTGTATCCATCCGTTATATGTATAAGGTACTCCTGTGTAAAATTTCGTGCTTCTAATTCCACCGGTTTAGGTTGTGCGTTGTCCGTCAGTCAGAGTTAAGAATCTTATGAAGTAGATTTTTTATTATTCAAGTTACTAAACAACGATTTTCTCTTAAAATTTTACTTTTGGTACTTCTTAAGTAATCTTATTTAATTTGAAACAGCAATGGCCAAATTACTGACTTATCAAGTATTTTTGAGTAATTATGACAAAATGTGATATTAATTTGAGAAAACAAGACTTTGCTATTTTCGCCCGTTTTCCTGTACAATTTCGTCTTTCACGTCTTAAGCTCATAAATATGAAAGAAAAGAGGCAAGCTGAAAAGTGAAACACTATAATTTTTCGAGGTAAATGCCTAATGAAAATAAATGTCCGTGTTTTATTCATGAAAAGTCCGCATTTCTCGGAGGGATTAAGCACATTTTGCTTCATAGGGTTCTGTAAATCAAAACGAGCTGATTTCGCATTTTGTGAAGGTACTTTCCGAGCGTTTTGACGAAAAATATAACTTCAACATGAATCCTGCGTTCATTGTATAATTAACTTCTTAATGTAGCTTTATCACGCGCTTTGTTATTGGATGTTGTCTCCGATAAACAACTAATAGAGACACCAAAAAAAGGAGTAAGAAGTGTTTAACTACCGGTTAAAAAGTGTAAGGTAATAAACAGTCGACTTGAAAAACAAGTTCTCCGAAAAGAAAATTGGAAGATTTATACTGGAATTATTTTATAAATCTTCGATTTTTCCTCGGAGAGCATAGTTTTTTGTTTGATCATTAAAGTGACAATTGCTTAAAAATGTTTCTGCATGTATTTCTATGAACCATACTGTGGGCATAGGAAAAAAAAAGATAAGTAATTTAAGGAATAAAAAAACCGATTTCAAATAGCCTTTGAAAAGTAAGCTGTTTAAACATTTTAGTCACTCACATGTGATATAACGACACACATTTACTACACCAAGTAACAATAGCATAATGCCAATTGCTCATCACCATTTAGAAACTGTTCGTATCCAAGATGCATGGTATCAATCGTTGAGTTCTCCTATTTTTTCACCACCGATTCTATGTTCCCACATGTAATTTCATGAACTGAAGTTGCTTCCGAACTTTATGCAGAAATCTAATCGCCAACCGTGAAATACGGATCATTTTGGAGTTCCGGTGATCATCTATGGTCTTCATTAACAGTTCCACTTCACTACGAGTAAGTAATGCTTTTAGAATGTAATTGCTTGATTTATTACAGAAAATACTAAGTTTGCTATATGCGTGTCTATAATATTTGAGGTGTTCCATCGATTCCTCATAGATCCTCTCATCACCTCGACTTTGTATACAACGAGACCGAATTGGAGGTATATACCACCGATTAAAAAAATATTTTTTTTAAATCGGTTTGTAAATGTAGGAGTTCTTAGCTAGCAAACAAAAAGAAATACAATCGAACAGAGAAATCCTTTTTTGAAATAGAGATGCTAAGTCGATTGAAAACGTTCGTTCCACAGAAGCCCAAGAAATCGTTTTATGCAGTGAAAAAAAGGATATATTTATTTTCCAACCTTTCTCGGCGAGTCAGTAAATACGCATTAGTTTTACTGCTGCCCATTCGGTTAGAAGTTTTATTGTTGTGCCCTCTCTCAGTTGAAGCGTAACCTAGAAGTAAATACCTAACCACTAGATTCATTTTCTGTAAGAATCGTTTATACGAGTATGTATGCGTATAAAAGTTTCTTTCCTTTGTCCCGTATGCGTTCATATACCATTCATCCGAATGTGATGAACGCGGTGAGTTTTTGAGCGTGCGCCCGGGAGGATGAAAAAAATATGTGTATAATCCCCGGCACATAAGTTGAACCAAAATGGTGGTAGTCCGTGCAGGTACAAGTATGGTTACTTCGCGGCACGTAAGTTGAACCATGACCTTGAATGTGCTGAACACATTTTCGGGTCTCAATCGAACTGCGGTATATAAGGTGCGACGCGAGTGGCCGCGCGTAACCATGGTTTTATCTGCGCGGGTGACCGCCATTTTGGTTCAACTTATGTGCCGGGGATTATATCTACTTATAAATAAGAAGAGGCATTATGCAACGCACAGCTAATGTATAAAAAAGTTTGCAAATGCGAACGTCAAACATTTTCACCTTTGTTTAATGCCAGCAGCTGTTTTGTTGATTTACAAAAATTTATAATTATTTCAATTTACAGGAGCAACTAGTACTTTATGTGGGATTGCTGGATATTTTTATTATTAAATTTCTTTTTGAATATCTCTATAATATTCTTACGAAATTTGCACAGTTCAAAACATAAAGATTGGGGACTGTAAGTACGTAGCTTGTACTTGCTTCCTTGTACTGACACATGTTGCAGGACTCTGTCCATTTAAAACCCCATATTGTCGGCATAACTTTTTTTAGGATGACACCTGATTTATGTTTTTAGTGTTTCCTCATAGAACCAGTCAATAGCGCAACGTGAAGCAAACATAGCTATGGTAGACCATAATTGGGTAATGGGTCATTGGTTTCGAAAGTCGTGGAGCTTAATTTTTTAACGCGAAATTTAATTTGTTGTTTCCAGTTCAAATACTGATTGATCGGTATTCCAAGAAACTTTGTGTGTTATTATTTTATTTTATTAATAGATCTTTAAAGAGGAAAATTAGCTGATACTTAATTTATTTTACTTGACGCCAATTAAAAACTGTGAAGTTCTTTATGAAAAACAATGTATGTATAACCACAATTATGCAATAATATATAAATATTGTGGGTATAGCATAATTTAAATAACATATACAATTCAACCACGAACACGACCTCGTTTAACTCTGCGCCTTTACTTAAGTGAGGGGAACACATGAGTGAGTGCGGATGTACACAACCGTAATGATGAACGAGTGAAAATGTATTATTTAGGTAAATTATTACTTGTTCCCAAAAACCTAGCGAAGACTAGGTACGCTTCTAAATAAAACCTTGCGTTGATGCGTCAGACTTCGAGAACGGCTTGATACAGAGCGTTTATGCATGACAATAAGTCGTTTAATTGGCACATAAATAGTAGTTTATGCAACGGTTGCATAATGATAGGCCTTAAAACACTAGTGCGGTTCTCATGAAACGAGCCGATAGGCGAGTTTCATAATAAGATCGCACGTGTGTTTTAAGGCCAAATTATGCAGAGTTGCATACATAACTTTATCTACACACATATTATAAATCCTCCATGATGGGTTCAGAAACAATATTTTCTGGCAACAAGTTATTTGTTGCAATCGTGGCTGCATATTTCCGATATCCGGCGCATTTTTACATCACACACACTCCGAGAAGACTACTTACTATTCATATTTTCAACTAAAATGTAAATTACAAACAACTTTTTCTATTCAATTCAACAACAATCAATTCTACTTTCGTTCAGCAAAACGTCAACATGGCGGCAATTCGATTCTCCGTCAAGACCATTTTTTTTTAAATCATAGACAAACGGATGAAGTCTCTATTCTCACGTCACTCGAGATCAAATATTGTGCAGTTTATATTAAAAAAACATACTGAATTGACGTTTCGTATCAATAACTGTTTTAATATCTATGGATACTAGAATAGAGACCCACTTGAGTTTTGACAGCTGTTCCAAATTTAATCTCATTTCTTTACTAAAAACGATAAAGAAGTCATGTTATTTCTTTATCGCAGCACTGGTTTTTCCTAATTGGTTGTCAAAATGGTGGTCATTTCATACGGTTTTTGATTAACCAATGGAGGTTTTATGATATGGGTGTAGATAAAATAAGTTTATTTTTGTACTAACTCAATTAAATAATTTAGGCACAGTGCCTTATAATCAATTTTTTCATAGTTACACGAGTAATAAGTCTCCAATGTCGGTCCAAACTCATAATAAAGTATTATTTCTGGTAGATGCCCTACCCGATTGGTTCAATAAGTTTTAATTTTGTGAGTTAGGTCAACCCAAGAATAGAATTTTATATCTGACACTGACAAAATAAAAAGGCTAAGTAAAGTAAAATAAACTGTTTTAACAAGCAGAGATAGACCTGATTCATCCGGAGATGGTTGCGGTAATCGCTATTGTCTGAGTTCAGATTGGAAGAAGAAAAAAAGTAAAGTCGTCGTTGGACGACGTTGATAAGAAATTGAGGAAATTCAAAATGAAAGACCGAGAATTAACAGTTGCGGCAAGGGAATTAAAAGACAATAATGAAAGTGATTTTTAACTTGACAAAGTTGCCCTTAAAATAGGGTAAGGAATAAAAATGCCGTGATAAATTATTTTCCAAGCTGTATCAGTAAGAACATTCACGGCTTCGAATTCCGCCTTGTGTTTTGAATTCTTCGGATCTTCTGTACGGAATCAAACAAATTTACTGTGAGCCTACTTTTATCTGGTATTTATGTATGATGATCTGATGATCAGTCAATGAATTCAACTAACGTAACTTAATTAAATAATTGATTTATCTCTCTGATAGTTTTAATTTCGTTAGGTACTGTACCTTTAGTTAGAGAAACTTTAATTATTTTTCTTATTACTCTATATCCCTTTTCTTACTTTCTTGTTTAACACGAGAGTCATAGTGTATTTTATTCCTTTTTATAGCCTATTGAGTTTGCCTCTATGGAAGTTTTCATTCCGTAAGAAGATCCCTTCTTATCTCTAATTAGAAACAGGCTATTAAGCAAGCATGTTAGTGCTATATATAGCATAAGCTACATTAAGTTTAGTCGGTGCTGGCTTAAAAATAGCGCTGCAGTGCAGATGTCTAACACCTCAGCATTATGCTGAGCCAGTTTCCCATTCACCACCGCGAGAACACACACCACAATTTTATCTTTGTACTGTTTTCTTTATTTATATTACTCCGTGTGTCTTCTGTATTAGTGAATAAAAGTTGCCTTCGTTCTTTCTTACTTCTTTCTTTAAATAAAAGCTTTATAAAAGTGCACGCTATTTTTCAATTTCTTTTCACGGAGCTATATCCCATTATTTTGCTACTAACTACTTACATGTTAGTAAGCAACGTAGCTTACACATTAACTAACGTTCCCTAATTGAGTTACACTAACTAACGTAACGGAAACTAAATAAAGGTTGAAGCACTTTGAGTAACTCAAACACGCCCGTCGTTCGGACGCGGTCAGTGTTGCATTATATTTTAATATCCAATTACCTAAGGTTTTTTTGATAGAAATGATTCTGTGCAAAAATATTTCAATGGTTAAACCATGCCTAAGATGAAAGGATATTATTTTTATTCGCGTTGATAAAGAATTAATTAACTGAAAATTCAGCTCTCGCTTTTCGTGTTTTACATGATTAAGCAATTCAAGGGTAAATTCTTTCGTAAAGAATTTAGCGCCACAGTATTTGCTTTTCTGACTAAACTGTCTCGTCAGTTAAAACGAGTTCAGTTAAAACAGTAAGGTATTTAAAAAAAAGGTTTTTAAAGGGTTACTCGAACCTCGAACTAAAGGAATAAATGTGGCTACAATCTAGAAACTTATTGAGTATAGTAAACTACAGGATTTGAGGTAAAGATAAACACATTTTGGGCAATTAGGTACATTCTGCAGGCAATATTTTCATCAAGGCGGGATCATTTATTTAGATCAAGGCGTACAAGAATAAATATATCATACATTTTGGTAAACCTGTGACTGTAGGCAGTTCTCGCCTATAAAGTTTTATTTTCTATAGAACTGTCGGTTAGAAGAGATCCACGAAAGAACTAGCGCAACAAATATAGCCCTGCAAACAATTCCTAAACTTAAGTAGCAGTAGGCGGGGCACATTGCTCGTAGAAAGTGCTTGAGTAGCGACAGTGCAGCGTGGGCAGACCACCCACGTTGTGGACTGATGACCTGTACCATTACCACGAGTTGCGCAAACTGCTCTCGCTAGCGGAAACTATCGCTCGGTCCTTTTTACTTGTATCTGCACCAAGCAGCATTTCCGATAGTTTTCGATAGCGAGAATGGTTTGGGCAAACTCATGGTAAGGGTTCTGGTGAAGATTGCGTGACTCAGCTGGATGCTAGCAGCACAAGATGGATCGTTTGGCGATCATTGGGGAAGATCTATGTCCAGTAGTGCATGTCTTTTGGCTTAAATGATAATTATGACATTCAGACTGATCTCATCCAAATTACAACGTACGAGCCAACTGTCAAATCCTACTACGATCAAATCTACCCATCTTCAGAGCAGTTTAATGATATCACCTAAACACTGCCGTATAAAATATTATCTGCTGTAATTCATTTGTTTCTAAATGTCAACTTTAAAAATATTGCTAATAATATGTAAAAAGTCTTCACGCTACCTAACTACACATATCTACTGTATAACAACTAATCAATTTTCAGTGGCAACCCACCGTTTTGCAGGTTGGCCTCATGTCAATCATGCTACACCCTTAATTTGTATATACATAATTAATTTTGCTCGTCAATAGCGCCTACGCCATCTCATCAAGTTTGCGAGACGAAATTGCTTCTCAAATTGCCATCACTGTCTAAAAGTGAATCCAAGTGGTTTACGGGTTCAGCGTATAAACAAAATAAATGTTATATGTAATGATATTAACGTCTGTAATAGTTTTAATAATATTGCAAAAGTTTCATGTGAATTACGACAATATTAAACTATTAAGTACTTTGTGTCACAAACTTAGTACACAAACTCGTAGATATTGGTGTCAAACTTTTTCTTGGATTTGATCAAAATTGGCTTCTAAACCACACACTTGAGTATTTAGGTCATCTTTACTTTTTAATTCCTCGAAAACCTTCATAAACCTTTACATTTTAATTCTTCTAAAAGGTCTCAGGTTAAACATGACTTCAGTTTCATGAACTTTAGGCAACATTACCGGTAGGTACCTCGTTAAAGTATATTGGAAAAGATGAAAGTTACGTCATCCTCGTCTTCCTTCCAACAATTAGAAGCGTATATTCTAAAGTTGCAGTACGTCCTAGCCACGTTTAATAGGTATATCCCTCAAATTATTTTGCCAGTTTCTGAATAATGTTTAAACAGTGCTTATAAATATATGACATATCAATATGGACAAATTCATAAACAAGCTATTTCAGTTTCTAATTATTGGCGACATACCTCTTTTACATATCCTACCTTACCTACATATATTACCTTATTAATCTTATTTTTTCTTTGGCTTTGTCCATAGTCTTGTATATACAAGACCATATGGATCAGGCCTGAATTAAAACTACTTTGACAAGCAAATTGACACTAATATTACCAGAGTTGAGCCAGTGTTGTAAATGTCGATAAAATATATATTCAAATTAATTATCGACTAAAAGATCTTTAAAAAATAATAATAACACAACAACGAATTATTGTTTTAGTAACAAATAAGTCTACTCTAAAATTATCCTTTGACGGTTACTCGACTAAAACATAACACTACACAGCTAATATTCATAAATTGTGTACAAAATGAAAACACGTGTCACAGAAAAATAAATATGACAAGCACGTATGAAGAAATAAGAGGTGAAATGGAAATAATTAATACTAGCCATTTCTAAGGCTCCGTACCAGGGGCCCGTTTCATGAAGCATATTAGTCTAATAATATTAGTGTTTTGTTTCATTTTTTCTTTTAATAAATGAGACAAAAATTAATATTATTAGACTAATATGCTTCGAGAAACGGGCCCCTGAAGGGTGACACGGGACCCTATCTGTTACTAAGCCTACGTCGTCGGTCCATCTGCCCTACCTTTAAAGAGCTATTACACCATATAAATACTAAGGTAATAAAATGTGGAATATGTACTAACGCTGTTTTGTCCTTTGCTAAAATACTAGGAAGATCCACAATAAAAAAACTTTTAACTTAATTTAATTAATGACATTATTAGCAATGAAATTATTTTATTGCTTTTGCTAGTCTACTTGTATACTATAGACAAATCGTTATTAACAACGTATTATCGATCGAGCACAGCGCTATTATTTCTCTGTCGTGTATGACAACGCACTATCCTTCAAAAGTCTTCCATCTAATTCTGGTATCAACCATAGAAGGCAGGCGGTTGTTTGAGCCCAATAAACTTAAAACATCTTTTTCTCCTTTATTTTAATAACAATAATAATGTTATTAAAATCTAAAAACATCTTTATTCTTAAGCCGCCTACATTTTCATATTTCCTTTCCAGCCTTAAAGGTCATTGCATGCAGTGCTCGATGCATTTAGAAGCAATTTTAACTTAAAAATAGTTGGCCACCAATTATAGCATACAAACATTTAGCTCTACTTCATCTGCGTGTATAAATTTTCACGTTACTGACTCTTTTAGGTTTTTTCTGCCAATTTAGGTATGCGTTTTCATTGGGCACGCACGAACATGCCATTAATAAATTTTCCAGTACATAGGTATATCATCCTTAGATTGTTTTAAGCTTTCGCGATTTAAACACATATTTACATGTAAACGGGACTTAATCGCGTAACTTAAACATAACGTGTGACTGATTCATAGTTATGACGTAGCTACACAAGTTCTGTAATGGTGGCTACACACGATCACTTTTAACTGACAGATTTCACTGAACAGTTTTAACTGACAGTTGAAAGTGATCGTGTGTAGCCTGCTTAACGTGCATCTATCAGCGATCTGATTCTCTAACGGGCGCAGCGGCTGATCAGCCATGACAAACACATTCAAATTTAGACCGTATGATTTGG
Source organism: Tortricodes alternella (assembly GCA_947859335.1). Lineage (NCBI taxonomy): Eukaryota > Metazoa > Arthropoda > Insecta > Lepidoptera > Tortricidae > Tortricodes > Tortricodes alternella. Next base: position 25,057,143 of record OX401969.1, read on the forward strand.
TCCTTAGTCTTAAATAATAGTTTCGTTTATTCTCTGGATCAGCCGCTGCGCACGATAGAGTACCACACTCATCACTTTAAGCGAGTCGCGTCACATGAGTCGCGTTACTTGCTCAACGTTTTCAAAACAGCAGGGCTTCTATTCGGGAACGTCTAAGCGATACTGCAGCGACCCGCGAGCATTACGCGTCGTGCGGAAGAGTGGGGGGAGAAATCTCGCCCGCGAGTCGCTACAACATCACTTAGCGTTCCCGAATAGAGGCGTTGGAAATATCTGTTCAATCATAATACATTAAAATCTAGGTAAAACCAAGCGTTGGTATCGCTTGTTTTTACCTCAACGACGACTCTAACACGCGCGTTCAAGTATGTTCGTTGAGGGAATTATCTCTTACATCGGTTGGAGATACGCTAGAAAACATAAAATATTTATTTCACATAAAGCAAATACGCTGACAGAAAATATTTTATCGAAAGACAATTCAAAAGGTGATCTAATAGTAATCGACAATGACGTCATTGGCATGGTGGACACTAGATACGTCTTTGGCCAATTGACAATACCTTATAATTCGCGTCACGCGCGTTGAACTTTGACCTTGAATGCGCAGAACACATTTTCGGGTCTCAATCGAGGTCCTCGTGATGCGACACTTTTGGGGGTTCCGTACCCAAAGGGTAAAAACGGGACCCTATTACTAAGACTCCGCTGTCCGTCCGTCCGTCTGTCTATATGGCTTCCGCGAACGCATTCTTTTCGTGTAGGTTTTTTCCGAATTGCATTTTTCCACGATCATTTAATTTCTTCATCGGAATTTTACTCGTAGCTTTCTTCCAAGTCGCATTTAGTCGCGACTGAAAAATTAATTCATGGGCATTCGACCTACTCGTAGCTTGTTTTTATGACGCATTTATTTTCACTTTGAAAATGTTATATACACAAATAATGTAAAAGCTGGAAGTTATTTACGAATGTATCATAACTACGAGTACATTTAATTTTTGTTAACGTTTTGTCTGCGAGTTTTTATAAAGTAACCATCATTTTGTTCTTTCCACGAGTAGAATGCTGATGTAAACTAATCGTGCGCGGAAAAATGCGTCATGGAAAAAAGCTGCGAATAAAAATCCGATGAAGAAATTAATCGATCGCGGAAAAATGCGACTCGGAAAAAACTACACGAAAATAATGCGTTTGCGGAAGCCATCTAACAAATCGTCTGTCCGTCTGTCACCAGGCTGTATCTCATGAACCGTTATAGTTAGACAGTTGAAATTTCCACAGATGATGTGTTTCTGTTGCCGCTATAACAACAAATATTAAAAAACAGAATAAAATAAATATTTAAGGGAGCTCCCATACACCAAACGTGATATTTTAGCTCGTTTTGCTCGATATTGATAACAGAAACAGGTAGACGCTTGAAATATTCACAGAATATTCAGTTATGAATATATAACTGAATATTTAACTTTAAAAATAAATAATTAAATTAAATTAAAACAAATATTTAAGTGGCATGAACCCATCCCCATACAACAGACATGATTTTTTTGCCGCTTTATAGATAATGGTACGGAACCCTTCATGCACGAGTCCGACTCGCACTTGGCCTTCCATACTTGTATCTGCGCGACGGCCACCATTTTAGTTCAACTTATGTGCCGGGGATTATAACCATTTGGTAAATGTGTAAATAATATAAAAACTTTATTTCCCATCATTCTTACAAAACCATCGTAGCAGTTCGAACCAAGAAAAAAAAGGATAATGACGTCAGCAGCCGTCTTTCCCGCGCAAGGACGCTTAAGTGATCATACCAATCGAATCCAGTTTTATTCTAGAAGTTCCGTTACTATAACGCTGTAGTCCATTTTCAGTAAATCCTTACTACTTTAAAATTGTACAATATACATCACCGATTACGCCTCTGTACGCTTAGTAATCGATATATATAAAAATGAATTGCTGTTCGTTAGTCTCACTAAAACTCGAGAACGGCTGAACGGATTTATCTTATCTTAGTCTTGAAATGTTCGTGGAGGTCTAGGGAAGGTTTAAAAGTACATAGGTTACTTAAATTATTATTCTTCGCAGACGAAGTCGCGGGCACCAGCTAGTATTAGAATATTTCTTTTAAATAAAAAATACTTCATTTGAACTGTCAGATTATCACTTAAAATGTTAAATCAAAGAGAGTTTTGTTTTTTGAAATGCTCAGACATTTTCGTAGTGGCATATTTTGCATTTAATGCATGATCGAAAACATTTTTAAGAGTAGTGTGAACATACGGCTTTGCATACAAAAGGCGATAATGATTTCCACCTCTTCAGTGTTAAATGATGTTCACCAATTTTTGATAAGATGTCAGTCAGAACAAAATCTAGGTCTATACGTTTTGATTTTTTCACTATAATCAATAAATTCAGTTTTATTGTAGTTTCAGTATTCTCATACAAAACTAATTTTGGCGATTACTTGACTTTGTTGATCTTTAATCAATGTTCAAAAAACTAATACCTACATTTTCTTCTGACTGCCAAGCTATCAAAAATTGGTCAAAATCGGTTAACATTTAGGTAAGGGGTGGAAATCGTTATCGCCTTTTGTATGGAAAGGGTGATTTTTTTGCTAGTAAAAATACAAACCATGATTATAACTTCTCTGTGCCTTGATTAACAAGGACATGGCATATACTCCGCTCCCATCATATAAAATATAAATTGTCATCAGTAGATTGGCAACTCAAGTTCTAATGAATGAGTTTTCCTAGGTGAATCCTCGAAAATTGTCAATGTTTGAAACCCTATAAAAAACCTGTCTATTTGAACAACATGATAACAACATACTCAAATGCAGGTCAAAATGAAAATCTCAAATATATTCAAGAATCAAGTAAAGTTAACAAAATAAGATAAAATAATATCTATTAGGTCAGTTCACTGAATTCAATTCGTTTTTAACACCAGCGTTTGAGAAGGAAATGATGTATCAAATTAAGCTCTTTTCAAGAATGGGAAACTTTCACAAATACAGGTATATTTCATAGAATAATACTCCAGGATTTTACATACACAGAACGGAAGTTATTCCCCATGCAAATAAGTTCCGGCAAAAAACAGAGCCATTACCAAGAATCTACAGGTAGGACAGCGACTTACCTTCGCACGTTAGAATCACAGGTACACACCTAGTTTTGAAGGGAAATTTGAGTTTCAACTCTCTAAACACATATACATGCTTTTCTACTTTTCCATATATGCTTACATATAGCACTCGGTGGGTTTACTTGGGGGAACGATAGGTACGCTCGGACTTTTCGGATAGTCGGCGACAGCGCACGGCGCTCTTAGGAACCGCCAGGCAACTAAATGAAACCGCGCGGCCAAACTTAGTAAAGACTTATTGCGCATGTCCTCTGCGAATAAAGTTGGTGCACGTACAGACATTTGAACGACACCGGTTTTTCGACGTGTACATTGGTAAGCGAAAAATGAGAGGCGCTAGTCACAGTGTGAACCGTTCTTTGTGGGCACATTCACAAGTAAAGGTTTCGGGTATCCAAATTATGCGTTTCCGATTTGAATTTGTTTGCTTCAGAGGCGTATTTAAAGATTTGGCGCCCCGGGCCAGTTAGCTTTGTCGCCCCATTGAGTAATAAAAAATATTCTAGGTAAGCATGACAATAAAAGGCGCACAAAGAAGGCCGCGAGGCTTCGCCGCCCCTCGCAGCTTGCTGCCCCGGGCCATGGCCACCTTGCTGGCCCTCGGGTTAATACGCCGCTGGTTTGCTTGCTATACGTGGGTGAGGTTTGCGTCAGTAGTACGATGATACCTTTAGTGGTAGAAATCGTATTTAATGATTTTAAAACTAGTGGCTCCGTAACCTGTAGACCTCGCGACAAACTTCACTTTGCCGTTGTAAAACTGATATCCCCATACATCGACATAAGTCGGATCAGTTAACCAATACCACAATTAAGTTTGTAATTGCAAAAACCCCCATATCTCCACCATTTAGAAAAATTTCGAAAAACAGAATCGACAAAAATTTCTTTATAATTATTGAACCTGCTTACAAAATTTCACGAGAATCGGTTGAGAACTGCGACCTGTAGACGAGAACAAATGGACAGACGCCGGACATCCGCTGGACATACGAAATATTTTTGCCCAAGCTGAAAGGGAGACGCTTCGCTCGCTTCGATTATTGTGTTTCAAGACTTGTTTTAATTGAAGGATCTCCATTCAGTATAAAATGTGCGTTTAAGCTGTCCGTTAAATATACATGGATGAAGTGCGACATCGTACATGTTGTCTTATTTCAATTAAGCCATGCCACGTTTGAGCCACCATTTTATCATTAATATCAATTGAAAGCGCGATCATGTGTAAAATGGTTATCTCTCACTACTAATACTATCAGATATGTTAATCTATTACAACTTAATTTGATTCCACTAATAGTAAAGACAGTGGGTCCAATTCGAAACGGTGTCCGCTAAATTTAAGATTGCCTAAATTTAAAATAAGTAACGCCAAACTTGATTTTGTATAGCTCCAAGGTTCAAAATCGAGTCGAATGTTTCTCATTTCAAATTTAGCGACTTCTAAATTTAGCGAAAACACTTTTGAATTGGCCCCAGTAATTACGTGTCACACGTTAGTTCAGTGTGATTTGGGCTATTTCCTTACCCTAAAAGATTTGCTGCAGGCTGGAAAGCGTAACTATGACGCAAAGAGACGAATTAAAAATATTTGACAGCACTCCCTGGTGTGAAAATGCTAATTAGTTTTTAAATATTAGGTGCTGATCAAATTGACCATGAAAATAAGCCCTCGTCATTGTCATACATAGTTGATGGGTTTTGATGGTATTAATGCAATTGAAAAAAATATATATATGTATATACATCAAATACCTATTTATAATTAGGTTCGTAAGGCGAGGATGATATTTGTATTAAAGTATGTCTTTTTGAGCTACCTACTTACTTTATCCTCCCCCCCTGTCCTCCTCTGCTGCACTGGGAGTGACGAAATAGCATAGAATGCGTGCAGATGCTTATCATCCTGGCATGTCGTAAAAGTCGACTAAGGGACGGGTCCTCTCCAACATGGTGGACTATCTGTATGGGCGATGGGCTGATCCCCTGTCACCATACGGTTCATCATACCATCTTAGGACTAATTAATCGAACGTGGCCACAAGTAGTCTTGTGGCTCTGCCCACCCCATTAGGGATTTCGGGCGTGATAATATGTATGTATGTACTTACTTTATACCTGTGCAACCATCGCTCAACGACAGAACTAAATCCAGCTAAACGCTACTTGCCGAGTCTGGTAGTCGGTAGTACTCGGTAGCTCCAGCTACTGCAGCCCGATGCTTGACAGAGGCCTTAGTAAAACAGTTTATTGTGATTTTTTTATCTTAGTCTATATAAGAAAAGACATGACACCTAAGAGCGATTTTTTCCCTAGGAGCGCACACGTGCGATAATACTAGCGGCCCGCCCTGGCTTCGCCCAGGAAGGATCTCATGAGGTATTTTTTTCCGACTGGACCGACAAACATCATCATAGTTCAGCCAATATGCATGCAATGTTTATAAATTATATATATACACAGACCTTCCTCTTGAATCACTCTATCTATTAGTGAACACCGTATTGAAAACCCTACAGAAGTTTCTGAGATTAACCTATACAAACAGACAGGATGCGAAAAACGTGGTAGGAGACTTTAATTTGTACTCATTCAAATATTCTCATTAGGCTAAGTGAAAAAAGCGGATGAATCTGACGAAACAAGAAAATCGGTATTCACAAAAAGATCGTCATAAAATTGTATGATGACTGTTCTTTATATTTATCTGTGAGTGGTTCTTGATGTTTTAAAATGTGGCTCGTATGATTTTGAAATGACGCTTTTACATAGATAACGGAGAAGGTGTACGTAAATAGAATTATAACTTTCCTAATAATATAAATATCACTAGCCATTTACAAGTTTATTTGTCTACATTCAACAAAATTTACGGTAGAAATAGAAGTAATATAATTTTTTTAAAAAAAATTTCGGTCTACCCTCACTTTGAAGTACACTTGTGTTTTTGAATAGCTCTCACTAAATTACGAACATTTAATTCCTCTCAATATAATTTCGCGTAAAACGCGTGTTAATCAAGTTATTGCGATACAATAACCTACCCACAGTGTTATCTCAGCTTAAGTGCGAAGTGTTTATGAACAGTGCCTTTGCAAATATTTTAGTTTACCTATCTACTGGTTCTACTTAAAATTGTGAAAATTGCCTTTTGCCATGGCTCCATGTTTACAATGCAATGTTATCCCAATCATTGATGACAAAAATCCAAAAATTGTTTGCCACGGTTGTGAACGACAAATTTGCGTCAAATGTAGTGGGTTGCTAGTTACTGAATTAAGAGTGATTTTGCTACAATCTCCAACACTCAAGTACTTATGCCCTGACTGTACTCTTGGGGTTCGACAACTGCCAGCACTTAGAAAAATAGTCTCAGAATTAAAACAGGAAATTGAAGGCCTAAAAATGACTAGGAATGAGAGTACTGATCTGGAAGGAGTACTGCAGGAACTGGGTGAGAGGAAAAGGAGGAGGTCCAATGTGCTTATGTTTGGAGTCCCCGAGTCGGAAAGTGTGGATTTAGCAGTGCAGAAAGAGCATGATCAACTGCAGGTGAAGAAGGCCCTGGCGTGTGTACCGGCTAGTGTGGATCCTGTTGCCGTTGTCCGTCTAGGAAAAAAGCAAGCTGCATCTTCAGCCAGACCTGTCAAGCTAATTTTCAAGGTTAAGCACCATGCTATCAATATACTGAAAAACTGGAATAAATTGCCAACAGGCGTCAAGGTCCAAGATGATCAGACCCCATACCAGCGTGAGTACTATAAGAAACTTAAAGCGGAGTTGGAGCAGCGGATCCAAAATGGTGAGACTGATTTAAAAATTAAATTCATAAACAACTCTCCAAGAATTATGAAGGTGCAAACTCCTCCAAAAAAGTAGTTTGCAAATTAACCGAACTCACATTCTTTTATACGAACTTGGCATCCCTAATGGCTAAACGAGATTTATTACTTATTGAGTTGGACAGGTTGAAACCAACAGTTGTAATTTTAACAGAGACTCATTTAAAACCTCAAATTTGTGACAATTTAGTAAATGTGAATGGATATAGGCTATTTAGACGAGACAGAGTTGATGGAAAAGGGTGGGGAGGTGTTGCTATCTATGTCAGTAACTCTTATTTAAATATACAATTACATGTTACACTTCACCCCACCTTAAACAATAACCCTGAGATAGAGGCCCTTTGGTTAAATATCACATATGCAGATTTCAGAATACTTATTGCAGGAGTCTATCGCCCAACCCATTATAATTTTGAAGATTCGGACAGATTATTATTTGATAACATTAAACAAGCATCAAACAGCAACGAAACTGTAATTATTATGGGAGATTTTAATTTACCAGACATAGACTGGCCCTTGGTCAAGTTGGATGGATATAATATGTTGCATGGAAAGTTTATTGAAATGTTTACAGAAACAAGCTTGCATCAAATGGTAACCGAAGTAACTCGTAAAAGAAATGATCAAGAATCTCTACTCGACTTGGTTATGTGTAATGAAGAAAACTTATGTACTAAAATTGAGCACCATCCCAATATTGGAAAGAGCGATCACCAGGTTTTACTGGCAACTATTCAAATACAATTAGAAATCAATTTTTATAAAATGAATAGACCTCTCCGAAAGGACTTTTTAGCTGCAAACTATGATCAAATTGAACTGAGTTTAAGGGCTGATAATATTGAAGCAACATATTCGAATGTGACTGATGCATGGGTAAATTTCAGAAGCAAAATAGACAAAGCTATAGCACGTCACGTACCCCTGAAGCGAATGAAAATAAAACATTGTAATAAAAAGCCTTGGATAAATAAAAATATCAAACATATGATAGAGGACAAAATAATCCTATGGGATACATACAAAGCAAATAAAACGGACGAAAACTATAATAAATACCGCAAAGCTAGTAATAAAATAGTCACAGTGGTGCGAAGTGCTAGGACAAACTTCGAAAAAGGTGTTATAACAAGGGGAGCCAAATCCTTCTACAGTTATGTACGAAAGCAACTATCATCAAAGGTATCGGTTCCGCCTTCCCTGAGAGACGAACCCGCGCGAGAAATTGTAACAGAACACAAAGGAGTTGCAAACTTGTTTGCAAAGCAGTTTGAAAAATCATATTTACAAGAGCCATCAAATGTTCCAATCCCAAGCGTAAACATGCCCAGGATAGATAACTCTCTTGAGCATATTGACTTCACTCCGGACTTGGTTTGTAAGGCAATTCGAAGCTTTGATGACAACACATCTATGGGACCAGATGGAATTCCTGCTTCGTTCCTGAAGAATTGTCTACTGGTCCTGGCTCCGCAAATGGCCCATATAATGACTTTATCATTAAACCAGCATAAGCTGCCATTGGACTGGAAAAGAGCAAATGTAACACCCATTTATAAAAAAGGAGACAAGTTATTGGCCGTGAACTATCGTCCCATAAGCCTTACTTGCATAATTTGCAAAGCAATGGAAAAAATCATATCAAAGCGACTACGGCAGTTCATTGCTAGTGAACATATAATTGTATACGAGCAACATGGATTTGTTGAAAAGAGGTCTACTGTAACGAATCTTCTTTGCTGTGTCGATACATGGACGAAAAATTGGAACCAGAAACTACCAACTGACGTGATTTACCTTGACTTCGAAAAAGCTTTTGATCGAGTACCGATAAAAAGACTTCTGAGCAAACTGGAGCATTTCGGAGTGCGAGGAAGCCTGCTCAAATGGATTGGAGACTTTCTAATGGATAGGAAATTTCGTGTTCGGGTTGGCGAAGATTTCTCAGAACCCCACGATGTGCACAGTGGCGTGCCACAAGGCTCAGTACTCGGCCCAACACTGTTTGGTATATTTTTGACAGACTTGAAACAGGTAATAACATCGCAAGCATCCCTTTTTGCTGATGACACGAAAATTATGGGTAATCCTATTGTCAGCCATAATATCATACAGCAGGATTTGAACAGTATTTTGCAATGGACTAAGGATTGGCTTATTAATTTAAATTTGGATAAATGCACAGTGCTTCATATAGGGAACAACAAGCCGAGTTACACATACTGCATTGGCTCTCAAACATTACATAGTGTCACATCGCAAAGGGACTTAGGTGTTACCATTACTTATAACCTAAAGTGGGAACAACATATAATAGGTATCACCAAAAAAGCTAACTCCTTGCTGTTTGTCATTCGTAAAGCGTTTTCATATATCGATAAGCACCTTTTCATCAGACTCTACAAGACTTATGTCAGGCCATTATTGGAATATGCTTTTCAAATTTGGAGTCCATATTTCCAAAAAGACATAAATCTTTTAGAAAAGGTCCAAAGGAGAGCAACAAAAATAGTGCCTTGTCTTCGAGACAAGGATTATGAACAAAGGCTGAAAGAACTAGACCTAACAACTTTAGAACAACGCAGGCAGCGTGGTGATTTGATCGAGACTTACAAGATACTGCAAGGATGCTATGATGTACCAGCATTGAATGAACTATTCATAAAGAATAAAAACGCAACCCTGAGAGGGCACTCTTTGAAGCTGTCACGCTCCTTGAGCACTAGCAACCCCAGGCGCCACTTCCTATCAAACCGCGTGGTGAAAGTGTGGAACAGTTTGCCCGAGACAGTGATAAGTGCACCCTCAGTTAACTCTTTTAAAAATAGACTTGATAAACATTTTAAATTAAAAAACACAAGTGGACACTGATTATGCACGTATCAGCTATAAGCTGCCTGTGCATAAAATCTATAATAATAATAATATTGCAGAAATATGGTGTAAAACAATTTATTTCATCCTAAGGACCAACGAAAATGTATCTTACCTTGTAATCAGACTCTTTTTCTACCCCAGGGACGATTTTCCGAATTACAGTGCTATTTTCTGTAACTTTGTTACACCCACTCAAAGAATAAGAAAGCGAGTTCAGTCTAATCTCTTACCGAATAATGATATTTGCACGACGAAAGAATGCTTACTGTTCGTAAAAAATCGTATATTAAATACAGAATAGGTAGGAATTGGACCACAATCTCACCTGATAGTAAGTGACGATCAGGCCAAAGATGGAACATGCTTACTGAGAGAGTGCCTATTCGCTCTCGACATGAAAAGGATCAAGTTATATATACTGTTCGGGAAAAAGGTCAGCAGGACGACAGTTCCACTCCTTAGCTGTGCGTATTATAAAACTAGAGCCAAAGCGCTTTGAATTGGAGGTACCTATGCTTCCCTCCGAAGGTGATGGAAAGGAGATGGCGGAATTAGTCGTAAAGTTCTGTTCTGACGCACACTCTCTGTTACGTATCTTATATAATAAAAGATTCCGATGCATTAAGAACCTCCTCCTGTTTTGAATCCGGTTAAAAATACCGATAAGCAGGCGACCATTCGACAGTGTTCAAGGGTCTGCAGCATTGCCTCGACCAGTCTTTAGTCACCTATGAGCTTTCTGGCATGCCTATCAATCGAATCCAGAGTAGATAGCTAGTACTCATCTAAATCATATTCCGATTCACAGGTTTTTAAAATTAATCGTTTATTATTAGAGTCTTAAACGAAACCGTCCGCAAAATGCCGAAACATTGACACAAAAATGATTTATGCAACTTCTACGGAATCCTTTTCAAATTCGTCCTCTCATTTATCAAGTGATCCATCTTTCGAAGTAATATTTTTATCCGCGCTCAGACTTGTTTTTGTCTAACAAGAGATATTTGATGTTCTTTAACAGGCAACATTTATTAATTATCAAAAACAATTAATAATGGGCAGCGTTGCTAATTATGACAAATTCATTGTTAATATAATTATTATTATTACAATTAAATATTAGTTGTTAATTTTTGTATTTTTACATCTATAATGGTCATAGTGTATTATAGTTTGTAGAAATTTTATGCTTGACATAAATTTTGCAAGGCCTTTAGCTATCAAAAAGTGCAATTACTAGGCTTACTAGTAAACACCAACTTATGCTATGCTATGATACAATATAATTTCTGTAAATAGGAATCGGATGTACAGTTGAGTGCAAAAGTATGTACGCACTCTTTCACCTTTATACACTCACTAGGATAAAGTAAAAAAACATGTACATATTTTCAAACTCAGTTGTAAGTACTCTGCGATAGTAACGATGAATAATGAATAGTACTTATTTGAATCGGTCGCTTCTACTACCTTGCAGATAGTATGGTGCGTCCACATCTGACGAACACGCCGCTGCGCGCGAGCGGTTCGCGATCGGCGCGCGAGCGGCACATTCACGGCGCGTTCGTCAGATGTGGACATACATACATACATTAAATCACGCCCGAAATCCCTAATGGGGTGGGCAGAGCCACAAGACTACTCGTGGCCACGTTCGATTAATTAGTCCTAAGATGGTATGATGAACCGTATGGTGACAGGTGATCAGCCCATCGCCCATACAGATAGTCCACCATGTTGGAGAGGACCCGTCCCTTAGTCGACTTTTACGACATGCCAGGATGATAAACATCTGCACGCATTCTATTCTTTTCCAGCAGAGGAGCAAATGTGGCAGATGTGGATGCACCTTTATATTAATTAATATACCATTAGTTTGCAGGCTATGGGTACAATTTAAAGCTTTCACCTACACACCAATATTCATGGATTAAGTTTGCGTTCACTCAGTAATTCAGTATAAACCACATTGTTACCTGCGATAATGGATATCTATGGGGTTTATAAATTAGTCGATGGATTTCCTAGGCCACCTACCCCTAGTCAACTAGTTCTCAATGGATTGCAACTAAATATTTTAATTGAACAATTAGCATATCCACGTACTTGTTGAATACTATGAACTGATGAAAACGAATTGCACACTGTACATTTTGAAAGAAAAGTATACCCTACCCTATGGAAGTGGGGGCGTAACTGTCATCGAAATTACTGTTTGTTTTCAAACAGTTTGTTTTCTCACAAATAAACGATTGTTTTTATTATTATGCTCTTTCTTTTATCTTAAAAATATTTTTTTAACAGTATTTGTATCTATATATTAAATGAAGTCGGTTAATGACATCTATATAGGTACCCATAAATGCAACCCAGGGTATTATAGGCCCCTTAAGGATATGTCGTAATTTACAAAAGATTACAGTAAAATATACAACGGCTTGAATAATCATTTTAGTACAATCATTATAATCTTTAATTTTAATAACAAAAAGTAGCTCAGCGCGACTAGCACGACCTGCCCGCGAGTCATTTGTCGCTAGGTGCGTCCCTTACATATTTGACTAGTAGGACAGAGACGCACTGAGCGACAAACGAATCGCGGGCAGGTCATGCTACTGACTACTATTTCTTTGGTCCATCAAGGTTTTAAATAAAATGCAAAATACTTAATTTCCCCGTGCCTAAGGCATGTTGAACATCTAGGTATGCTCAACGTGCCTTAAGGCCTTATTGGCCGGGGTACTATGAGCATAGCTTAAGCTTACATTTTTTTTATTTGTCCCATGCGCTGTGATTAGTCTTACTTTTACAATTCCTAACTATGGCCACCTCTATAAGAAAAAAACCGGACAAGTGAGAGTTAAACTCGCGTGGAGAGGGTTCAATGCATGATTATCTGATTTACCATAGACTTCTTATAAGTTTTCCTGTTATCTATAGGCAAAGGACTATTTTCAGGTTCAGTAGTTTCGGAGAAAATTGGCTGTGACAGATGGAGAGACAGACAGACAGACAGACATACGAGTGATCCTATAAGGGTTCCGTGTTTTTCCTTTCGAGGTACAGAACCCTAAAAACAATCAATTGCTTCTCAAATTCTAAACTCGGCTAAATCGTTATTCGTCAAATTAAATATAAAGTTATTAAATAAGTCAAAACTTTAAAGAAAACTGAATAATTTCAAAGATAAGAGTAACTAACATAGATCACACAAAATGTAAGAACGAAATACGAACTAACTTTGTTTCTTCTCTAGGTCCGTGTGACGCGGGCTGATGCTGACGTCACCACTCGCCGTGCGTATGCGGGGCCTACCGGCGGCCGTCGGCTTTCGCCCACAGCGTTCGGCAGTTAGCGGGCGGAAGGCGGGGCCTGCTCATATTGCCCCGAGTTCCCCTACTGGTGGTTAGGGCTGCAGAAAGAAGGCAAAGACACACAGATCAGATTATATGAGTATCACAATTTTAATACAAGCTTTTATTTAACTTCACTTGTTACTCTAATTTAGTTTATTTTTCTTAATTCTGGTTTTATTTATATATTGTGTCACTAGACACGTTATTATTAGTGTCTGACCGAAGTCTTGGTTTCGGTTTCGGGTTTTGGCAGGTTTCGGTAAAAACAAACATGTGTCGGGCGAAGGTTCGGTTTCGGTCAAAAAAATGCCGAACCCTTCCGTCGCGCCGAAACTTATCAAGCCGTACTTTCAGATCTCGTTCAGCTCATCTCGGATGCGCAAAGGCGTATTCGCCCGTTTTTGCCGGAATACATCTTTTTTCAACTTTTATAAGTGAACTTGTTTCATTTTATACCACCTACATGACTTAAAAATGGATTATCGTTCACGTCTAGAAATAACGATCCGCTGATATTTTTATTCATAATATTCAACGGTTTTAACTTAAAATCGTTGAATTGATTGATTGAAGTTAAATTCTTTAACACATTTATAAGACATTCAGTTTCGGTTTTGGCCGAAACTGCAACCAAAGCGAAATTTCGGCTTCGGTTTCGGCAAAAAAACATGTTTCGTTCGGACACTAGTTCGTACTGCACGAGACATTGCAGGCCGCGTTTTCCCGCTGCACCGCTCGCGCGCTCCAGGCTCACCCTGCGAAAATGATCCCGCTCTGCCTTGTGATGCTCTAACGTGCGCAGCGGCTGATCAGCGATGAGGAACACATTCTAATATAGACCGAATGACTTAGTTTTTAAAGTCTAAATTAATGGTTTCCTTTATCCGCTGATCAGACACTGCGCAAGTAAGAGAATAACACCCCTGGAATCGCCAGACACGCCAAACATGTCGAACGTTCAATATAATAATGATAATAATCGCTGTTTTCTATATAATATATTACTAGCTTCCGCCCGCGACTTCTTTCGCGTGGACACCCTAATCACCTAGCGGTATGGAATATACTTTACAATCTACCTAATATACATTTAAAAAATCATAAAAATCGGTCTAGCCGTTTCGGAGGAGTGCGACCACAAACACCGTGACACGATATTTTTAATTTCAAGCAAAATGGAGAAATAATAATAATTTGATTTGATTTAGGAAAGACCAGCTTTTTCTTCTTCGCCCAGAAACTTCGCCCAGGATTTATTACATTTTCAAGCATAAAAAGTATCCTTTAAGCATGTTTATCTGACACATTTACTATGTGTCTCCACACCAATCTAGATACGTTCAGCCATTGTCGCTTGATTTATTAACAAGATTTCAAACATACATACTTCACATTTATAATATTAGTAAGATCTGCGAGACACAACATGCGCTGATTAAACTTTAGCATATAATTGTATATATGTACCATGTTTTAATAAGGCATTTTACGGTAAGTGCCTGCGGAATACACAGTTGATTCAATTTGCAGATTTACCCTTGGGTCGCTTACTCGCGTTTTGCTCTCGGCGGTGTCACATACGTAAATTTACGGTAGCAGAAACGAGCTTCATTTGAAATATAAATACCTTTAATCTACGTTCATTTGAATAAAATAAAGATTGCGGATTGTAGACGTTGAGATTTTATGTGTGGGTATTATTATTATTGGAGGTTCATTGGGCCATATATGTGCCGCTTCGACCACTGCTGATCTATTGTGGCAGCCCTTCGGTTTGGCTAGTGCTGACCCTTACCGGAAGAGCATCGGTTACCGCAATTCACACGCAGATAATGTACATAAGTAAGAAAAACTCATTGGTACATGGCAACCGCTTGGACTTGAATCCGGACCTCACGATCACGAATCGAAATCGTAAGCCGTTACCTAGGCCACCGACGCTCTATGTGTGGGTAGCTCAGCGCCTCTATTCGGGAACGTCTAAGTGATATTGTAGCGACTCGCGAGCGATATGCTCATCCCACTCTTCCGCACGATGCGTTATGCATAAGAGCGGGATGCGAAACTCAATCGCGAGTCGCTACAATATCACTTAAACGTTCTTGAATAGACTCCCTGAATGTATTGATATAGTAGTTTATGCAACGGTTGCATAATGATAGGCCTTAAAACACTAGTGCGGTTTTCATGAAACGAGCCGTAGGCGAGTTTCATAATAAGATCGCACGTGTGTTTTAAGGCCAAATTATGCAGAGTTGCATACATAACTTTATCTACACACATTATAAATCCTCCATTATGGGTTCAGAAACAATATTTTCTGGCAACAAGTTATTTGTTGCAATCGTGGCTGCATATTTCCGATATCCGGCGCATTTTCACATCACACACACTCCGAGAAGACTACTTACATTCATATTTTCAACTAAAATGTAAATTACAAACAACTTTTTCTATTCAATTCAACAAAATTCTACTTTCGTTCAGCAAAACGTCAACATAAGGCGGATTTAATAAAAAAAAATTAAATCATAGACAAACGGATGAAGTCTCTATTCTCATGTCACTCGAGATCAAATATTGTGCAGTTTATATTAAAAAAACATACTGAATTGACGTTTTGTATCAATAACTGTTTTATTATCTATGGATACTAGAATAGAGACCCACTTGAGTTTTGACAGCTGTTCCAAATTTAATCTCATTTCTTTACTAAAAACGATAAAGAAGTCATGTTATTTCTTTATCGCAGCACTAGTTTTTCCTAATTGGTTGTTAAAATGGTGGTCATTTCCTACGGTTTTTGATTAACCAATGGAGGTTTTATGATATGGGTGTAGATAAACACATTTTTAAAACTGCACTCAGGACAGTGGCTGCACTCTAGTAGTACGAGTACGGCTTTTTAATACACAAAAAAAATGTTAATCTTTATTTAATCCCAATTATGTGCGAGCGTTTAGGCGTTTGTGCAATGCAACGATGTTACACACCCACACAACATGTAACCCATACGTGAAATCTCGTAGGTACCTCAAAATCGGTAGATGGAAAATAAAACTTAAGTACTTGTGGTAAGGTTCAATTTTCTCCTGATTCATTTCGATGTACGATCTTTTTCAAAGCGACGTTAATATCGAGGTATACAAAAATCACAATCTTTCCAAATAGTCAAATCGGACTTCGCATATTACAATCGAATTACAAACTTGATTTGTACTTATTGTGGCATATATTTGTTCAAAGCAGTTATCATCATCATCAACCTATATGTATACTTCCCACTGCTGGACATAGGCCTTCTTTCATAGTGAGAGTGACTGTGCGGTAGTTCCCATGTGAGCCCAGTGTGGCTTAAGAATTTCAAACACATCTTTGAAATACTACTTAGTTGTATAGGTACGGGTTTTCACTTTTTCGAGTCACCAAACTCAACTCACTTTTACCCACTGCAAATATAAATGTAAATGTATTTGCATGTATAAATTATTGCTAATATCAACCAAGCGACTTATTTCGGACAGAGCTCGCAAAGTTGGTTGCTCAAATCAAAAAGTCAAAGCAATCACATGTCTATAATTTACAAAGCTGTTGTTTATTGTCAAATAAGTCTCGGTTGTATGTTGCCGTAAAATTTTAGCCTAGCCAAATTGGTACTTTGCTGGAACCTCGTTTTTTCCGCGCAAATAACTTTTCCGGATACGTGACGTCAACATTTCAGACAACGCAATGCAACTGGATCTGTGCGTGGCAGTCTGTCGGAAGAGGGTTCCCGCACGGGTAATTTTGATCGTTTAGTGCTTACAACGAGGCTAATGAACCTTTTGAGTGTTTGAAGTGCTTAAATGTTAGTCCCATGTGACTCTAACGCGCTAAACGCTTCGCTCGCCGACGAAGACCCCTGGCGCATAGGAAACGGGTTTCTGTCAGTATCGAACACATAGTAAAACCTTTACCTAGCATATTGAAGATACTGCACTGAGAAAAAATTACTGTACCGACATACGTAATTATGGATGCCACGTACGTAATTCTGGAGAAAAACGTACCTTACGTAAGTAGAGACTCGGCTACATGGATAATGTTGCGGGCTACATAGATAATGTTGCGGACTACAAACGCCTGTATATGTTTTTATATTACCACGTAACAATCAACATCATTTCGGAGGCTTCGACATTATTTGGCCTTGGCTGCGAATACATTACGGTAATGCAGGTATAGCATCAAAAATTTTCTCAGTGTGAATTTATAACTCGTCAATTATAACTATTAACAAAATAAACTCCACACTCGTATTAAGATAATGTTCTATGCCATAAAAACCAGATATTTTCGGGTCTCGACTCTTTTATCGGCCAACCCCTCACGTTTTTGTACCGAACTCGGCCCTTTTCTCACATTAATGTTTTTGATCTGATCTTACCTTCACGTAGTTGCTGTATGTGAAATTGTTTATTATTCCGTCCCAGGAAATAATGGAAACTTTGGAACTAAAAATAACCTGTCTTTTCTATGTCCAAACTTCATAAAACATCACAATCATTAGATTAAAAAAAGGTGACATGACGAAAGTCTATGCGGCCCAGGTGATTTTAATAGATATATCGACTAAAGTTAAATGCTAGGTGGAGACGATGACGTCTAGTGCATTCATATTGTTATTAAAATAAATAAAACAAAAATTATGCCAGATTCACCACTTGCATAAGTTCCGGTTGTCTTTGTTTCATTTCGGGTAGAAAGGAAAGTCTTGATTTGACACAGTTCTCTGTTGATTAGATAATTAACATTAAAGGGATTCCCAGTTTTGTAATATTATTAATATAAAAAATACAACGGCATTGCCTTGACGACGCGGTTAGCCTAATTGGTAGTGACCCTGCCTCCGAAGCTAGCGTCCCGGGTTTGATCACGGTAAGGGCAAATATTTGTGTGATGAGCACGAATGTTTGTTCCTGAGTCTTGAATGTTTCCTATGTATTTAAGTATTTATTTATCTATATAAGTATGTATATCGTCGTCTGGTACCCATAACACAAGCCTGTAGAGCTTACTTTGGGACCAGATCGATTTGTGTAAAGATTGTCGCCTGATTTATTATTATTATTAACACGCTCCAAGGGTGAGGGTTGGGTTGAACTTTGTGTGGAAAGTTTGAAAAGGGAGTCAAAAATCAAACATAGTAAATCAAACAACAGTTTGTTATCTATTGATACTTGAACAACACATTATACTTAACGCGTGTCATACAACCGATTGATACTAAGATGAACATAATAAAATCTAAGTAAATCCTATATAAATTTTTAGACATCCATATATCACCTGGTTGTTGCCGTAGAATTAATACCGTCGTAATTCTATGCAGGTAGAAGAGGTCCTATAATTGCCTTAAATTGTTAAAGAATGCAACTGTATAAACAAGCAATAAAAAATAACATTAAAATAAAGACAAACATTAAACAACAACTTTCCGATAACACAAATTGACCCCAAAGTCAGTACTCTTTAGGTAGGTATGATGACCGATTGCATCGTGGGTGTTATAATTACTCTATAATAAACAAATATATATTTTTTTCATCAAATTAATGCAGTTTCTTATGCCTGGGTACAAACAGCGCCAAAAATCATATACGCTCTAAAGTTCCGCAGCGAATCGATTCATGTTCACAACGTACTAGAAGTTCGGCGCGACCTGTATTTAGAAAATATTTAGCGCTATATAGGTATCGCCACGAGAGTTTAGGTGAATGATTACACACACAAGTACAATGCCATACAAAACAAAACACAAATTTGAAAACTCGAACGAAATTGTCTTGTCCACACATGACATGCCGCGGTGTGCGTGACCTCAACTCTCGTAGCGACACCTATACCTCACTTTCAATTTAATTCCTCTATGTATTGACAAGAGGCAGTTTGCGATGTCCACGCTGTCTCCTTCTTCTTCAGCCTGTCTTCAACCACAGTTGGGTATAGGCTTCTTCATGCGGTTGACATGTGGCTCGGCCATACTAGCTACATACATTTGAAAGTAAAGGACAAACATTTATCAGAGCACCTTCAGCGGCCCGTTTCTCAAAGCTTACGAGTCTAATAATACGAGCATTTTGTTTCATTTTCTCTTTTAATTTGCGAGGCAGCACACTAGTATTATAGTATTATACTAGTATGCTTTGAGAAACGGGTCATATACAGGGTGGGCCAGAAGTTTTTGCACTTTTAGAAACATGATAGAGGCAAAACTACAAATGCTATTTTATTAGGTATGTATTATAAGTAATAAGCATAAAATATATTTTTTATTAGTGTAAACACTGTCGCCTAAATGAGCTCCGTCTTGTTGCTGGCACTCCTGCAACCGACTACGGAATTGTATGAAAATATCAGTATTTTTTCATCAATTATCACTTCTGGTACGTACGATTTGCAAAATATGGCGTGTTCATATCAAATGAAAGGGCTCGTTATAAGGATCTTAAATATATTTTTTTTATAATTTTAACATAAACGGTTTTGTAGTTTAGGAAAATAGGCAAAAAATTACCATTCCCCCCTGCCCCTCCTTATCACCGAAAGTACTGGACCTAAAATTTTGAAAAATATACAAAAAATAGTTCTTTAACTATATATTACCGGAAAACCTTCAAAAAGTGTATGGTATTTAAAGTAACATAGTAAATTTCATATAAACACGGAACCCTTTCCACTGGAGTTTAACTCGCACTTTTCCAGTTTTTTTTGGGTTTATCACAATAACCACGTTGCTTTCCTGTAAAACGGTCCATCGTAGTCAAAAATATACAATATGGCGTTTAAATTCCCATCATCCTTCGTACCGCACAATTAATAGTTTAGAAAAAAATCTGTGTTGCTATTTGCAAAAACTTCTGGCCCACCCTGTATACGTTTAGGTTCAGAACCTCCCCCCAGACCCCCAGACTGTCCCCTCCTGGTCCAGAAAGTTGAAGTCCCTGAGTCCTGATTTTTGTGTTTGGACTACATCCGCATGTAGGGCATCAAGCATAGTTTTGGACTGTATGAAAATAACCAGTCATTTTCTTTAACTGCTGGCCACCGGAAATACATTTTTGTTTCTCAAAGTGTGTATTACCCAAACGGGCCCCAGAACGTACCAGAATTTATGGCGCGGTCGGCCGGTACACTAATTTTCATATTTAAAAATCTAAAAAGTTCATTGGTCCAACTTATTAAAGGCTCTACCGTTTTAAAACAGCGTAAGTAGGAATGAAGGCTAAGTTGATTTAAGTAGAAAACGTCTATTAAATGTATCCAGGTAAGTTATTTGTAGTGCATTCTTCTCGTTGTTTTCTAGTAGGTAGTCATGCATCATTGTTGCACGACTGATAACTTATTGACACTTAAGTTACATTATAACAGAGGTCAGAGCACAAGTATGAATGTCCTATGTTAAACCTTGTCATAAGAAAAAACAATCGTTGTCAGGTAAAATTATCTCAGCTGGTGGTATAAAAGGGGCTGAGCGATGGTTACAGGCACAGTTGAGCAGCCACTGCGTCAGCTGCACGATGAGGGCATTCGTATTCTTGGTACTCGGCCTAGCCGCTATGGCTATGGCTCGACCTGATCTAGAAGACCACATGATGGACAAGCAGGGTAAATATCACGATATTATTTATTTATTACAAAATCTGCTTTACTATAAATTTTAATTTATGTCCTATTTTACAGTCACAATGGACATCAAAGAGAGGCAAACATTCATCCTCAAATTGCTGAACCATGTTATGGAGCCCTGCATGTACAAGGACATTATTGACACTGGCAAGAACTTCAAAATTGAAGAAAACGTTGAATTATTCACAGTGAGTAATATAAAATTAACTTATAATTTTCCAATGTTCCACCAATAGCATAAGTTTATTTTACTAAAATTATTTTTGTTTACAGAAAACTGATGTCGTCAAGCGTTTTGTGAATATGCTGAAGTTTGGCATGTTGCCTCGTGGTGAAGTGTTTACTCTCCACATTGACCGCCAGCTCGATGAAGTCGTCACCATGTTCCATATGCTGTACTATGCCAAGGACTTCACCACCTTCATTAAGACTGCTTGCTGGATGCGCCTTTACATGAACGAGGGTATGTTTGTCTACGCTCTCACCGTCGCTGTTAGACACCGTGAGGACTGCAGGGGAATAATTCTGCCACCTCCTTATGAAATCTATCCCTTCTACTTCTTACGTGCCGATGTCATCCAAAAGGCATACATGCTGAAAATGAAGAAGGGTATCTTGGACCACAAGCTGTGCGACTTTTACGGAATCAAGAAAACTGACAAGGACGTATACATAATCGACGAGAACATCTATGACAAACGTGTGTACCTCAACGACGAAGATAAGCTGAGATATTTCACTGAAGATATTGACCTTAACACCTATTACTACTATTTCCACGTTGATTACCCATTCTGGATGAAGGACAGCATTTACGACAAATTCAAGGTCCGTCGTTTTGAATTGACTCTTTACATGTACCAGCAAATTCTCGCTAGATATTACTTGGAAAGATTGTCCAATGATTTGGGAGAAATCAAAACGCTGTCATGGTATAAACCCATCAACAAGGGATACTGGCCTTGGATGAAGCTGCACAATGGTGTTCAGTTGCCCAACAGGTTCAATAACTACGTTATTGTACGTGATGACAATATAGATGTGGTCCGTATGGCGGAGACTTATGAGATGATCATCAAGGAAGCAATTGTCAAGGGTTACATTGAGGTAAGTTTATATTGTAATGAAAATTAAGAGGTTGTTAATCCAAAATTGTGTTTAAGTTTTAAAAAGAAAATTATAACCCTACAGATTAATGGCATCAGGCTGGAACTGAGTAAGACTGACGATATCGAAACTCTCGGAAAACTCATCTACGGTAAGATAGACAAAAAGGATATGACCACGATGCAAGTTGAAGCCTACCGTTACCTGCTCATCATCATGAAATCCGTGCTTGGGCTCAACGTTGTGAATGCAGACAAGTGAGTATATCTACTTTAAATTTGCAAAATATTATTCCTAATTTTAACCTTTATAAAAATACTCCTGTGATTATTATTTTACCAATGGTTTTGATTTATTTTTTGTCTAAAGGTACTTCGTTATGCCGTCAATCCTGGATCAGTACCAGACTGCCCTCCGTGACCCCGTGTTCTACATGCTCCAAAAACGTCTTGTAAACTTGGTTATCCTCTTCAAGAGGCGTTTACCTTGTTATACCAAGGAGGACCTGCTGTTCCCTGGTGTTAAAATTGACAATATTGTAGTAGACAAGCTTGTCACTTACTTTGACGACTACCTAATGGACATGACCAACGCCATCACTTTAACTGAGGATGAAATTAAGAAGACTAAGTCTGACATGGTTTTCATGGCTCGCAAGCGCCGCCTCAATCACGAGCCCTTCAAAGTTTCGATAGATATTTTATCCGACAAGGCAGTCGACTCCGTCGTAAGGATCTTCTTGGGACCCAAAGAGGACCACTTACAAAGACTGATTGACATCAACAGGAACCGTCTCAACTTTGTTGAGCTTGACTCCTTCGTCTACAAACTGAACAGTGGACAGAACACTATTGTCAGGAACTCAATGGAAATGCATAATCTCGTCCGCGACCGTGTTATGACCCGTGATTTGTGGAAGAAGGTGGATACCATTACAGACATGCGTGATCTCTTCGTCAAGGATCTGAAAAATTACATGACTGGTTTCCCGACTAGGCTGCTATTACCTAAGGGTAAAGTTGGAGGTATGAAGATGATGCTGTACTGCATTGTCACCCCTTTGAAGCTGGTTGAAAATATTGACATGAGCTTCTTGGACACAAACCGCAAGGAACTTCTTCACATGGACTTCAGGTCCACTGTACTTCTTGATAAAATGCCTCTTGGTTTCCCCTTTGACCGTCACATTGATGTTACCAAGTTCTATACGCCCAATATGAAGTTTGTTGATGTTACGATCTTCCACAAGAAGATGGTTTGTGACATGAGGACGCGTTGGAACAGGTGGGTGCTGAAGCATTACGACATGGCCGATAGGAGCCCCATCGAGATGGACACGTACTTCGTTGATACTGACATCAACACTCACGTCAACCGCGATGCGAACCTGGTCGATATGTAAATATTATAGCTGAATAGCAATGACTGACAGAGCAATACATTATTGTCATAATGATTATAGCAAATGAAAAATAATTGAATAAATAGCAAGTTTTTCACATAAATAGTATTTCATTAGCTTAGTACTTACTCCCACAAACAGAACTATACAATATGTCAATTGAATTCTTTTCGCAAACTCCACATTTGTTAATCAAGTCACCTAAAGTAGGGGAATAGAGTAGCAAATATATTAATAGGTACTGAATACCTATTCAAAATTGTAGCCTAGTAATTCGCATGAAACTGTTATCATGAAAAAAATCTTGTTCACGGAAATTTAAACTGGCTTTAAAATTGTCCTTAATTTATAATTATTTAGTGAGGTTAACGAGTCTGAAATGCAATTTTTCCCTGCTGCAGAATAAATTAGGACAACCGATTAAAATACAAGAAGAATTAAATAATATTTATTTAGTCTTTTATTATTTGTTTTGAATAACAGATATACTAAATTTATTAATACACTGGATACGCTTATTCAATCGAAACTTGATATGTTTAATAGTTTTTATTGTAATCTATATTTTTAATCGAGCTTACGATATAACAAAATCAAATCTGAAAAAAATACAATGACATATATTGCTTTTGAAAAATAATAATACAAGTTTTCAACAATTGCTCCTGGTTAACTCTACCTTACTCTATGAACATTCTATTTAGAGCTGACATAAACACTTGAAGTGTAATATGCATTGAAAAATATAGTAAGGAACTGCTCAAAGCAATTCTCGGAATGCTTACTTTTGAGGTGTCATTACTCGAATCTGATATCATCGCAGGTTCAGTCGCATGTCAACCACCATCCATTACACCCATTTAAGTGACACTGTTATAATTGAAATAATGGCCTCCCGCATCGTGCGGTGTGAGAGCGCAGCACCACCGACCCCACCATCCACAATGATATGATAGCGTGTGAATCAAGCAATATTAGACCTTCGTATGTATGCCGTAAGAACTAAGACATCAGCAATAGGGCGCGTGGGTAAGCCATGGCGCTGGCGTTTGACAAGCTTCTAGGAGACTTGTTACACGAAATTGTACTGATAGGCATAGCATATACTTCTTTTGAGATCTTTGGTAATATGAGTTGGCAAAAGTTTTCTCCTCGCAATTTCAATTACTTTGTAGTATAAATATTTGAAACTTATATCAAACTTTCTGTTAATGTGAATTGATTACAAGTAGGTTAATATTTTTTATAAACCAAGCCCTTTCATTATGATATCCCACTTTACCGCATTGTATCGATTTCGAAATTCACTCCTACAAAATGTTGAAAATATATTTATATACACCCATATCATAAAACCTCCATAGTGTAATCAAAAACCGTAGGAAATGACCACCATTTTGACAACCAATTATCGATTTTAGTATAGAAATGAGATTAAATTTGGAACAGCTGTCAAAACTCAAGTGGGTCTCTATTCTAGTATCCATAGATATTAAAACAGTTATTGATACGAAACGTCAATTCAGTATGTTTTTTTAATATAAACTGCACAACATTTGATCTCGAGTGACATGGGAATAGAGAATTCATTCGTTTGTCTATGATTAAAAAAGAATGGTCTTGACGGAGGATCGAATTACCGCCATTATGTTGGTGTTACGCTGAACGAAAGTAGAATTGTTGTTGAATTGAATAGAAAAAGTTGTTTGTAATTTACATTTTAGTTGAAAATATGAATAGTAGTCTTCTTGGAGTGTGTTTGATGTGAAAATGCGCCGGATATCGGAAATATGCAGCCACGATTGCAACAAATAACTTGTTGCCAGAAAATATTGTTTCTGAACCCATCATGGAGGATTTATATTATGTGTGTAGATAAAGTTATGTATGCAACTCTGCATAATTTGGCCTTAAAACACACGTGCGATCTTATTATGAAACTCGCTAAAGCTCGTTTCATGAAAACCGCACTAGTGTTTTAAGGCCTATCATTATGCAACCGTTACATAAACTACTATTCTAAGGGCATTTCACCGCAAAAGACTGGCACGCAATCGTTCCAAATTTCAAGTTTATAACAAACGAGTAGTTGTCGCTAAAAGCGGACGCGACCACCATAAGTGTTCTTGTTTTAACTTAAAAATAGCAAGCTTCAAATAGAATAGTGCTGTGATAAATGAGGATAGCAGTAAAGTAAGCTTACGCAGCAATATGAGCGGGTATACGAGTATGATCACGTTTTTAGACTTCGCCCACATACTTACCACACTAGTTTACGGTCACTTCACGAGTGAATATAGGGCCTCCATTCGGTACTGCTAAGTGATTTACTATATCGACACTAAAATGCCAGAACCTCGAAAGTGTCGTTGTTTGGTATGTGTTTGACATTCATACGGTACGACGAGTATAGGCCCAGGTCGCATAAAAATTAAATTGTTTTTTTTTTCTAATCACACAAATTACTCGAGATTTAATCGGGATTGGACTGAAAATAAATATACCCAAGACCAAAGTTAATGACAAATAGCATCATAAATGCTAAGAATACTTCTCCATGGGCCGAGTAGGTTGGAGAAAACAATAGAAGAGCTATTGGCCCATGAAAGAGTTCATGCAGGGACCTTTACCTTTCCGTCTCAATAAGAAAGCTAATGGACACTTGCATTCTCCCCGTCTTACTAAACTTGGTATTTGATAGATTCACAGAAGTTCAAACTCGAGGTATGCCATGGAGCGTAGCATCTTGGGCATTAAATTTCTTGACCGTAGGTACTCGTATGCAGAACCCGATAATACGCTTAAAAAGTAATGTCGTGGACGGAAGCCTCACAGCAGCCAAACTCAAATGGGATTGAGCTGGGCATGTCATTTTTATTTTATATTTATGTCAATTGACTGACAAACAGGCAGACGGGCCACCCGATGGAAAATGGTCACCGCCGCCTATGGACATCTGCAACACCAGAGGTGCTGCCAATGCGTTGCCAGTCTAGGGAGGATGGGGAATGGGGATGGGATGTGGATGAGGGAATAGGCCTCCGGTAAATTGGAGGATGCATGTATGTCGCATGCGGAGTGAACTTTAGTCTAAAATTACCACTAAGTATTAGCCAAGTCACAATCGGAGAAGAGGCAGACCAAGACAGAGATGGCAAAACAAGCTGGACCAATTCAGCAGAGATTGGCTCATGAATCCCTAAATAGAAAAGAAAGTCTGAGGGAGGCCCTTGCCTAGCAGTGGAGCGCCTCTATTCGGGAACATCTAAGCGATATTGTTGCGGCTCGCTAGCGAGATTCACATCCTAGTCTTACGCATTACGCATCGTACGGAAGAGTGGAATGAGCAT
Organism: Tortricodes alternella; assembly: GCA_947859335.1. Classification (NCBI taxonomy): domain Eukaryota; kingdom Metazoa; phylum Arthropoda; class Insecta; order Lepidoptera; family Tortricidae; genus Tortricodes; species Tortricodes alternella. The sequence continues at coordinate 25,083,919 of OX401969.1, forward strand.
CTCGTTCGCACGTCGCTACAATATCGCTTGAACGTTGACGAATAAAGGGCCAGATTAGAATTAGACACAAATTAAACGCCTGTCAAACAAAAAGTAACAATGTCAAATCAATCCTCAAATACGACAGTTTCGTCGTGAACCGGATTTCAGGTTTCATTCCTCGTCAGTCGATTGTGTAAATAACTCAAATGAAATGTTTTTTTTTACGTTGAACAGATTTAGAGGAACGATTACCTTAGGATACATGTTCTTTGGCTATATATAACTACATATAAGACTAGCTTTTAGCCGCAATTTCGTCTGCGTGGAAATTGAACTTTAATATATGATGTTCCTGACTCTTTAAATGTATAGTTTTTTCCGTCAATTTACGGGCTCTCGTCGGGCACTCACAAAGTTGCCGTTAATACATTTAAAAGCCCTATTTTATCTGTAAGGGAATGGGTATCTTAAAAAAAGTAGCCTATGTACTTCCCGTACATAGGCTACTTAGCATGCTATGTTGGCATGGTAAGTTGTATAGGTAGCATGGTTTATGAAAATCGGTTTATGGTCTTCGTTTTGATATTGGGTTATGAATAAACAAAACTAAGCCGCTACAAATAAAAAATACGATAGCTATTTTGTGAAACAGACATCGACTTGCTTGTAACGGTAGAAACCTTTTTATTTATGTAACACTAGCAAACCCGGCGAACTCCGTTTCGCCACCAGATGACTTCGTTTTATGTAACATTTCGTTTGGTGTAGCTATGTATCAGAGATGACGCTGTATGTGAAAAAAGATTTTCCCGCTTTTCTGTTGAAATTTTTCCTGAATTTTCTTTACCATAAACCTCACGGAGCCCGCTACCTTTCCAACGAATGCAAAACCGTGGAAATCGGTTCGTGCGTTCTGGAGTTATAGCGTCAGGAAGGAAAACCCGACTTATTTTTATATAGTAGATTACCGATGAAGGTTAACACCAATACAATAAAAATTATAATTCTTAGAGGATAGTGTAATCCAATCATTTAGAAAAAGGTTTTAATTAAAGCGCCATCTAACGGCTAGTAGTAGTTATTGCAATGAAGAGAAGCTAGAATAGCAACACGGGTGTTTAATATGTTTCAAACTATTTTACCTACTTGTCATTAGGTGGCGCTATTTTCAGAACGGCGCAACGGGTCAACGTTATTTCATACACAGCGATAAGGGGAGAGGGTCAGAGAATCCATGCAGCAACGAAAGTATTTTTTTTGCGTGCAAAAAAAAATGCTTTATTTATTTATTGAACCATTACAAATCGAATTTATCGCAATAGAATAACCATAGCTTTGCAAAGATTCTTAGAGCTACAATGAAAATAGCTTAACTAAACTAAAAACTATCTACTAACTACATATAATGTATACTAACATTCTTTTCCAATCTAACAGTGACCTCTGATTTTATTATCTCTGACCGCTTCTATACAATGGATACGGAGATTTGCCACGCAACAATCGTCATTTCACTATTTCAAATAAAAACAGGTCAAAGCGTTTGTGTCAGTAATGTACTAGAATGTACAAAATGTACTCGTAAGTGAGTATAGTAGCTATAACAGCTGTAGCTATAGTTAGCTAGCTAAATATTATAATAGCTAGCTAAGTACAGTAACTACGGAAGAGTTCCATTTTCCACCTCCGAGGTCCATAATAATTTTATGTTATTTTTAGGCTTTCGTACTGTCTGTTTTCATCGGTTAGTATGGTCATGGCCGAATTCAGAAAGGCCACTCAGATTGAGCTTTATTTAAGTGACGTTTCAGTGACGTCTCTGTATTGGTTGAAAACTAGTTGAAAGACATTTAACTATTTAATATCTAATCAAATGCTTATGTGGCGTTTCTGAATTCGGCCATCGCAATCGGATGAACGATAAGTATAGCAACGCAACGCAACAAAGGTAGTAAGTAGTCCAGAATTACGTACGTGGCATCCAGAATTACGTATGTCGGTACAGTAATTTTTTCTCAGTGTGTGCGCGTGCGATAGAAATACCTATGTAATTAAAATATTGTTGACATCAAAACTGTTTTGTAAACCGAATTCTTATCTATCAAAACAACGCGATGACATTGAACGTGAATGTCATCTGCCGAAAGTTTGCCGGACGTTGCCATCCGCTCTCGTTATCTTAGGTTAACTAAATGTCAACTTTTAAACAACAGTATGTGTAAACAGTGACTTTTAATAAAATAAAAATAAAAACAAATTAACCATTAGATCATCGTTGTTTATCATAATAAAGACTCCGTATCTGATATTTTATAGGCACTAATTGAAACAGAGGTTTATGACATTTAGGACGGCTTGGCACCAAAATCATTCATTATCGTCATTTCAGCCGAAAGACATCCTCTGCAGGATATAGGCCTCCCCCAATGATCGCCACAACGACCGATTCTTTGCTGCTCGCAACCAGCCAAAATCACTCGAAAAGCATTTATTTTTATTATTTACTATGATTTAAGTCGTTTATTGTGTTTACGACTGATAGTTCTATAGATAGTTCACCTGATGAATGATGACCATACATAAGTTCAGCTGATAGTTCACCTTAACTGCGACCGATTTAACTATGTTTAAGATTTTGGTGCTAGTGCACCTTGTATGTCATTACTTTTCAATATAATTGTCTTAATACGTACTCGTATTTTAAAATACCCATAATAATTTAGATTGGTCACGATACCTGGGCTTCCGATACCGACCCAATTGCCAGGTACATCGCGCCTACGAAGGCACACCTCAAAATGTGTGACGTGTATACTATAATATAATATAGTACTAGTCTAGCTCAGTATTCGGAAACAATCAGTAAATTTTATCTTGGTTTCACGCTAGACTCAAATTTAAAGTGGAAGAGCCATATTGACAACTTATGTGACAAGCTGAGCAGTGCTGTATATGCGTTACGAAGATTTGAAACCTTTAATATCAAACGATGCCCTGAGACAGGTTTATTTTGCAAATTTCCACTCACTGATGTCATACGGTACTCTGATTTGGGGAAACTCGACGGATGCCAGTAGAGTATTTATTATACAAAAGCGTGCAATACGTACGATCCTCGGGGTGAAACCAAGACACTCTTGCAGGGGTATTTTTGTTATAATCACTATAGTTATCCGAAATAATAATGTTCATAAGACGCAAAATTTCGATGTTCGAACGGGTTAATGTTTCCGGTAAACACTCCCGCCGAGCTGGACGCTTAAAAACCGGCCAAGTGCGAGTCGGACTCGCGCACGAAGGGTTCCGTACCATTATACTCAAGCCAAAAAAAAACACGTTTGTTGTATGGGAGGCCCTGAAATATTTATTTTGTTTTAATTTCATTATTCATTTTTGTAGTTAATATATATCTAACTTTGTTATAGCGGCAACAGAAATACATCATCTGTGAAAATTTCAACTGTCTAACTATCACGGTTCTTGAGATACAGCCTGGAGACAGACGGACAGACGGACAGCGGAGCCTTAGTAATAGGGTCCCGTTTTTACCTTTTGGGTACGGAACGAATAATAAATAAGTCCTACTTATTACGAATGTCTACCCGCCGAACTGAAATCAAAAACGTGATGAAGCATTTGGGCGCAAACTAAAGAACCTTTTACTGAGCAACGCCTTACACTCAATCAATGAGTATACGGCGTTGACGTTTAATCGAGTCTAATTATAAATAGGAATTATTATTTTGTTCTTATGACTGACTTAACTATTTTTATTATTAGTCGCTTATTATTTATGTGTGATAATTGAATTAATGTTTGGATAGTGCTGTTTTTATTATTATTTTTAGTTTTTAAATTAAAACTAAAAATAATAATAAAAACAGCACTTGTTGATTATTGATTTGAAATGACTTATATTCTATTTTATTATTTAACGTTTTGACGATCTCAACTTTGAATTCATTTATTTTGACATGTACTGAATATAATGGTTTACTGTCATTAGGTACAAATGGAAAATCGTCCACGTGAAATAACCATTCTGAATTTGGGTCAAAAGTAATATAGTATTCAGAGTGAATTTAGTCAAAATGTAATTATGCTGTAACGTATTTATAACCAAATTTATTTTCGTTGTAAATTAATTAATTAATTAACGAATAATGGACGTGGACGTTCAAGTGGACGATTTTCCATTTGTACCTATGACAGTAAACCAATGTACCTAATGTTAATTAATTTGATAATTCAAATAAATCTAAATCTATCTATACATTATCTACTTGATTTTATTTTAAATAATAAACATGCCATTAAAACATTTTTGTGGTAGCATCAAACATGTAAAAAAAAAGGAAAACATGTCAGTTGGCTCAGTATAATTACTAAGTCGGTGTGGCCTACTTGCAAAATAAATCATAAGCATTTTGCCTACAATTAACCGATATACCAAGATTATATTAAATAGATTTAGGTGCCAATTCATTCGACAGTTGTGAAGATGTTCATTTAAATATAGTTCACAAGCAGGAAATAAACTCAGTCACATATCAAATTGTCAGGTTCGAAGCAGAATTCCGCTGATTTAAAGTATCTTCAAGTCAACGAAATCGTTTGGCACCTTATTTATACGACCACTATTGTGCCAAAACGACGCGAAACTCGTGAAAAGTTTCAGCGTCATTAAATAAGATTTATGTTAGAGTCGTCGTTTACTAAAATTGTGCAAGAACAAGCAGGAAGGGCTAAAGTTAAACAAAATCCTTTGACACTTCAACCATTACTTTTCCCTACTTTGACTGGTACTGGGATTTGGTTACTTCAAACTGCTTAAAAGTTATTCCCTTTCCCTATTTAAAAGCCACATCTCCTTTTAGATTTACCCTCGGTAAATTATATTGTTCAAACTTATCAGTGTGATGGGACAGCTAGCTAAATTTTTTCCGGTTCCATAACTTTTTTCTGTGAATCTATTTTGTCTTCCATAATATGAAAGTTCCGATTTTTACAGTCCATAACTTTTTTCATCATAATTAGTGTCATCATATTAAAAAGTATAACTTGCAGTTCGGATCTTCGCCGGTCATATTTATATTAAAAATATATTCATAACTTGTTATGTCATAATGTATTACACGTTATATTGTTAAAGGTAATAATATACTTGTAATAGTGATTATAAAGTCTAACCTTATATTGAACATATAGATAAAATATGCTAAATATATAGCAGTAGGTAATTGTGTTGTGGACATGTAAAAAAATCTACATGGATGGATACTTTTACACAACACGAAAAACTAACTTATATTATGCACAAATACGAGTATAAGTTAGTTTCGAGTACCTTTTAGTTTGGTATCATACCACATATCTTATTAATAGAGATCTAACTAAGAATAATCGATACAAATACAAATATTACATAATATTACCAGACGTTCCAAGCAATTTTTATGCAGCTAAAGATTTGCCAAAGACAATATTTCTGCTACTGGCAATATTACCACGAGGATGAATCCAGGTATTTTCCCAAGTACTGTTTTTTTTTTTTTGAATATTGGAAACACTCCATGTACCTACTACCAATTGGGAAACCTAATTATTAAGTTTGTGCAGAAATATAAATAATATCCGAATTATTGAATGTTTTTTCTAAATGATTGATGATAATACTGAGTCCTTGACCGCTACAGAGGGGAATGGTTTGTTGAACTGATCTTTAGTAACATCTTTTACAGCATCCTGATACTAGTTTTAAGTAGGAAGGTGGAAATTTAATTTGTTTACAAGTCTGTCACTTTTGTTAAATTAGAGATTGAAGGAAAATATCGTGAGGAAACCTGCATAAATCTCCAAAGTTATCCTAATGTGGCCAATCAGCGCGGGGACTATTGCCCAGTTCATCTCATTATAAGAGGAGGCTTCTTCCCAGCAGTGGTAGGTATCTAGGCCGATGATGATGATGAAAGTGGTTAAAAAAAAATTCAGTTACGATTGAGTTGATGGAAGCATATTATCGCACGTACTATCTCTTTTTATACTGTGGCTTATTAAACAAGTGCGAGTTGGACTCGCGCACGAAGGATTCCGTACCATTATAATCAAGCAAAAAAAAAAACACGTTTGTTGTATGGGAGCCCCCCTTAAATATTAATTTTATTTTAATTTAATTATTTATTTTTGAAGTTATTATATATCTAAATATTCTGTGAATATTTCAAGCGTCTACCTGTTGCCGTTATCAATATCGAGCAAAAACGAGCAAAAAATCACGTTTCTTGTATGGGAGCCCCCTTAAATATTTATTTATTCTGTTTTTTAGTATTTGTTGTTAAAAGCGGCAACAGAAATACATCATCTACTTTGAAAAGGAAGTAACACGAACGTTTCCGTAAACCAGTTTTGAGATAAGATATTTTTTGAAAGTAGTGACGAATTTAAGTGGAAATTGACTAAATAAAAACTCTGCAATGTTTTTTACCAATTAATCATTAATTAAATCCACCGGGTTATTAACCACTTATTATTGAAATGTCGCAATAGTTCTTTACTTATCACTAATCCTCGCGTCACAACAATTCTAGTAGCATTCAACTGTTAAATTATTATCAAATTGAGTTTATTAACTTTTAGAAATAAGTATAAATACACAAATAAATGCATAGAAAACATCAGTGTTTAAGTAAATATGAAGACGTTAACAGTAATATTAGTTGGAGCGTTAATTGCAGGAACTTCGGGGTATCTAATAAAAATCCCAGAAATTAAAAAACCAATGAGATCAAGTAAGTGACATTTGCCTACAATATTGTTTTATTACTATAAAACTAATTCCTCAAACCGCACTGGAACCGCATGAGGACTATTGCCCAGTCCCTCTCACTATGAGAGGAGGTTTGGGCACAAAAGTGAGACGTACAAGTTTATACGCTGATGATGATTAAATACTTAATTAAACTACCCTAACATATTCACGTAAGGTCTCCACAAGGTCCAGGATCATTTTAAAGAAAAATAAAAAATAAAAACTAGAAAATATTTACAGCTTCATTGGGATGGATTCATATACAAAAATTATTACTTCCATTATTTGAAAATGTGTGCGAAGAGAGCACGAATCCAGCAGTCATCAGGATTGCCCAGGAATTTAACCTGGATGCAATGAAAGACAGTTACACGGTAAGGATTAATTTTATTTCAGTAATTTACTAATATGGTCGTAAACACTTTACTCATATTGCCACGAAGCACAAAAGCAGCTTTTGATGGCAATGCAGGTACAAGTAACAGTACCGTACAAGAAATTCGGCACTCCAAAATCCTCTCTGACCCATTTTGCCATAATATTGTAATTTCATAATCCGATCAATCATGATATTTTTACTTTTGCAACATGTGTTTATGTGTCCTAAACCTAACAAACCTACTAATATCAGAGTTGATTCCATATTAAGCTTTTCAAGGTTTTAATTAAAAATAAATAAAACAAAATAAAAAATCCGATCATTACAAAAGAGATAAATTTATTTAGTTGATGCAAGTAAAATTACGTGCTCGACCAAATTAAACGTATTTATATAATATATTTTTTACAGAATCCAGAAATTATCAACAATCTAGAGAAACTTTACACAAGTAACAGTCAATTGAAAAAAGGGGAGATATTTTCTGAATTTAACCAGGATCATATGTATGAGTTGAAGTCCCTTTACGACGTACTTTACTATGCGCAGAATTTCGATATGTTTTATAAAGCAGCATGTTGGGCACGCCAAAATGTGAACTGTGGTATCTTTACTGACGCCCTTTATTCTGCAATCCTAAATAGGCGTGATACAGAAAGGATAACAGTACCAGCTCCATATGAATTGTTACCAAATTACTTTATTCGACAAGATGTTATTATCAAAGCATCAACTCTTCTAGCTGGAGGAGACGTAACACCTACTGAAAGCATACTTAATGAAGGCAATGCATATACATTAGACGCTAATTACACTAGTAATACTGATGCCGATGATGAATCTAAACTGGCATATTTCCGTGAAGATATTGGTTTAAATACGTATTATTTCTTGAAAAAGCTCCAGTTCGAGTTTGATGTAAATACTTACAATGGGGAGTACATTTACCATTTTATAAAACATTTAGTTACTCGTTACAATCTGGAGCGGTACTCAAATGGCTTGATGTTTTTAGAGAAGATTCATTGGCAAAACGAGAATACCTATCCTTATGATCCAATGTTAGTTTTTTCTAATGGAGAAGAGTTTAGCCAGCGACATGAAATTTTAGACTTAACAAGCCCTGTTTATAAATCATTACAAAACATGGAAGAAAGTATTAAGGCCGTTATATCTCCGATGGTAAGCCATTAACTCCATTATAATTTATTATAATATAATTTAAAGTTTATTTTTAAAATGATCATAATTTAAATATCTACAGATGCAGAAAGGATACAACAAAACAGAGATTATCAACAATTTGATGGCAGCTTTGGTTTCTAATTCAGTACAGTACAGTTACGAGACAGAGGCCTTTTGGTATTTAGGAGATGAAACAGTTGAAAACAGGTAAAATGTGTTTTAATTACGTTGTGATATCTAATAACACTTGATAAACGCCGTTAATTTTGTTATGGATTCATGTTCAGGGTGAAGATGTTGTAATTTTTTTTTGTCAGGTGGAGATCAGTCCTGGTGCACCATATGACATCTTTACGAGATCCCGTGTTTTGGAAAATAACCAAACGAATTCTGGACATAGTAGATGAAGTACTTAAAACTTTGCCCGGCTATAAAAGAAACGAATTATATTTTCCGGGAGTACAAATTCAAAACGTAGAAGTTAAAAAAATTATGACTATGTTTGAACCATTCAAGTTTGATGTAACAAATGCTTTGAAATCGTCGACTGAAAATCCGATGTTTCAAGTCAATATCATCCAAAGAAGACTAAGTCATAAACCATTTACTATGAAACTAAATATTTCGTCACTTGTTAATCAGAAAGGATTAGTCAAATTATATTTGGGGCCAAAAATTTTACCAGGGGAATTTTCCTTGAAGAAAAATTTATTCATGTTGCTTGACCACTTTGAAGTCAACTTAAAAATTGGTAGCAATGTAATATCGAGAACCTCAGATGCTATCGAGAACCTATCAAGAGACTTCACAACACTAATGGATCTTCAGAAATTAGTTGAAGATGCTGAATTTGGATTAGAAATTCAGCCACCGAAATCTATTGAAACCTTAACTGGTTTCCCTTCACGCCTCATTCTTCCTAAGGGAACACCAGAAGGCCTTCCAATGCAATTACTTGCCTTTATAGCACCTTTTACTAAGTTTACCGCTGGAGGAATTAACCTAACACCAAAAACCGAATTCAATTCTGCAACATCATCCCCTGGGTATCCGTTTGACTTAAACTTTGATGACAAAGAATTCTTTGCCTTACCAAATGTACTAGTAAAGGACATAATTGTAACTCATAAAGAGAGTACCGGATCTACAAAAGGAGCGTATGGACAAGGGGGTGGTAAAAACTGGAATGATGGAGACACTTCAGCCTCTTATGGCCCAAACCGAGAGCCATTTAATTACAATTTGAAAAAAAATCAATTCGCAGAGTCTAGTGACAATACGGCAAAAAAAAACTTTTATTATATAGATAATCAAAATGTAATCACTGACACTACTTCAAATACTGAAAGCGCTAAACTTGAAACTAAAGAAAACCATAATATAGATTCAACTCAGAATGGATATGATGTCCCAGAAATTACTAATATCAACAATAACAACAACGACAAAGCAATGGATTTCAGTGGGACGTATGAACCTTACAAGGATGCATTGCATCTCAAGCAAGTTAGAGCATATCCAAAAACATATGATGACTATATTAACGAATAAAACATAATGCTTAGGCATATTCAAATTGCTTTTATTTAGGTTCTAAAATAAAACTGGTTTAAAATAATTATGAAATGTTTCTTTATTGACATTCCTAGAAATATTTATAAGTTCTTTCATTAAAGGACGAGGTCTGTTGGCAAATAAAATTAGTTAAGATATTTTTAACTTACTTATGTGCTTTGCTGCTGTGCCCTTTTGAAACGTCAAAATCTTTTATCGCAAACAGACATCTTGATCAAAAATTATTTACAATCTGTTCTTAATAATCAGCTTAGCGAGCAGTCCTGGACCCAAGGATCCCTTCCCATTCGGTACGGTGGCTTAGGGATCCGCAAAATTTCTAGTGTTGCTTTACCTACATTGTTGTCGTCAGTCAATAGCTCTTCAAGTCTCATTCGAAAAATATTAAGGGCATTCCCTACAAACTATGAAACTTCGGGCTTGGAAGACGCAAAAAATGCTTGGTTAATTGCTTGTCCCGGTCAAAATTTTCCCGATAATTTAAAATCACAAAAGAGCTGGGACGACACACCATGTAAATTGACCAGAGATACCCTACTTAACAAGTGCTGCACTGCGGATCGAGCCAGAAATTTGGCAGTAGGTAAAAGGGAAGCAGGTTACTGGCTCCAAGCGCACCCTTCCCGCAGCACTGGTACTTTTTTAGAGCTCAATACCCTACAACTTTCAGTTTGTGTGTCGCGACTGTGTCGACACACTAGCCCTGTTGCATCTCCACCGAACTTCTATCAGAGCTGGAGCGGCGGCTGAAGCGGCAGAAGGCCTAAAGGTGGTTAAATATAGCGGCATCGGCGCCAAATATCTATTTTTCCTTTCAGCGTCGAGACCCTTGGTCCGTTAAGCCCCAGCGCTCTAAGCCTCTTCAAAGAAGAGCTAGCAGTTTTCTCGCTCAACTAATAAGTTTAGCAATCCAGCGAGGAAACGCTGCCAGCATCTTCGGCACAATGCCGCAGGGGCCGTTTTTTAGATTTAGTTTAGTTGTATTTCATTTAGTTTTAATTTTTAGTTTAGTATAATTATAAGTTTTTATTTGTAATGTTGTATTAGTTTATTATTTTGTTTCTGGAATAAAAATATAAACTTTGTTAAGATATTGCCAAAAATATATTTGGAACCCATGTCGTTAACTGACAAATTTTCTAATAAGTACGAATTTTCAAGAGTTCATGTTAATCAATCATTCTGTGTTGCTCGGATGTTACTTGTACGTACGAGGGGCGGCTGAAAAGTTATTTACCTAACTATGAAACAAAAGACGATCATGTCTAGTTTATTTTTTATTTTTCAATATAGTCTCCTGAAAGGAAAATGCACTTATTACATTTATCAATTAAAGACATTAACCCGTTAAAAAAAAACTAGATTAGGTTTATCATCGAAAAAGTCATTAACAGCAGCCTTCATGTCGTTATCGGTTACGAATCTTCGTCCCCTCAGTTCTTTCTTCAAAAGTCTGAACAGGAAATAGTCGGATGGTGCCAAATCTGGACTATATGGAGGGTGGTTGATTACTTCGTACCCATTTCCATTAATTGCTAGTTTCGTTAAGCGAGCAGTATGCACAGGGTCGTTATCATGCAAAAGCAGAATCCCTTTACTGAGTTTGCCCCTTCTTTTTTCTTTTATGGCTTCTCTGAGCTGGTCAAGTAAATCTGCGTAATATTCAGCATTCACTGTAGTTTTTTCTGGCAAGTAATCTACAAGCAGAATTCCTTCCGCATCCCAAAAAAATGTTGCCATTACTTTGCCTCCTGACGGGCGAACCTTAAATCTCCGAGGAGGCTTTTCATCCTTGAATTTCCATTGTAATGACTCCTTTTTACTTTCGGGATCCCACTGCCGAATCCAATTCTCATTACAGGTTACTATTCTAGAAATAATTTCCTCCTCTTTTCCACGGCTCATGTCTAAAAATTTTTCGCAACATTGAACACGTCTGTCCTTGTCAAACGGAGTCAACATTCTAGGGACCCAGCGTGCACTAACCTTAGACATGTGCAAATGTTCATGAATTATTTCATTGACCCGTTCTTTACTAATGCCCACATCCCTGGCTAACTCCCACTGCTTAATTCGCCGGTCTTCTTCCTTCTTTAGTGAGAAATTTTATCACTGCACGATGCTCAATTTTAATCAGATTATTTTTTTCTTGCGACATTTTGAAAACAACCCAGTCCCAAAAAAAGCGGGAAGCAAGAAACAAATGAATGTTGGTGATTTTGAAAAAATAATAACCAGTGAACACGACCTCATAGCGGCCAGTATTATTTTCGCATAACATATAGGCTAGGTAGATAACTTTTCAGCCGCCCCTCGTACCTTTACGGTACAAGCGATTATCTGAACGTATCTCTAATTACCTTCCTTAAGGGTTTTTAGATACAGATACACCTGCCGCTGCTACTCACGTTGCCCATGCAGTCGAAGTGAGCAGGGAAGTGGGCTTGGAAGTGGGCAGCGCGAGTATGTAAATGGGTCACTTCTCCTGTTCCTGCTGCTGTTACTCGCGTTGCCTGGATAGCAGTGAGTCAGGAAGCAGCATGTAAACACCCACTGCCTTCGAATTCGAAAGCAATATGCGGAAATTATTTCTGGCAGCGCGAGCAGAAGTAGCAGTGGCTGCATGTAAATGAGGTATAATGGTTAACCCAAAAAACATTAAGATGTTCTATTGGCGTATAGAATATCACTAATAGTTAGAAAAACACTAGTTAGTACTACTGCATATTATTGGTATTTAACGCGATTTTTCTGTCATTATTATTGGAGATGTTCCAAATATTCTTCAACGCGGTTACGCTTTCCCTATTTTCATCTCTGAAAATTTAAAAACCATCGCTCACTTCTGTGACACGAGCTCAAATACAAATAGAAATACATTTACAGTCGATTACAAGGTTTCTGTAAAAAAGCTAATATTTCTTTGACACTGTATTTAAGAAACTTGCACTATGAAATGACTTTAATAATGAAAAAAAACACTGAATATCGTTAAACTAGATTTACAATTTATTATATTTACGAAATATCCACAACGAGCCAGGCCTCTTCTTTCGGTTTCTAAATGCAAAATCGCTTCGCTATCATAATCATTGCTGAATTATATCCTTTTGTTATTAAATTCAACATGGAGAAAGTTAACAACAAAAAGAAAAACGTTAGGTAAACCATTTTAACACGTTCTTTCGAATGAATTAAAACCTATTAGTTTTAATTTTAATTTTGGATTTATTTTTAGTTTATTGTTTATGTTTTATGTTATACTAGTTGTTATGTTGATTTATTAAATGCTTTATTCTTCATTTCATTACGTATAAATGATGATTATAACAGAAAATAAACTACTTATATGAATCAGAAGATACAGGTTTGAAGATGGGATTCAGAATGAAGATGAAATTAAATAAATGAATGAGAATAAATTATACTGCTGATTCATAAATCCTCGTATAGATTGTAAGTAGTTTATTGCTTCGACTATATAATAAATCATTGTAAAATATGGCACATCTGCCAAAAGCTAGCAAAATCTAAAGCAATTGCAATAACATTACCGTGTTTGATATAAATAAATAGCTAAATTGTGGTTATAGCACAGATTTGTTTTCAAACTTCTTGTACTTGTACCACGCAAAGATCGGTATATACCCGTCACACAGGTGTTGCGTCTAGATATCACCATTGAATTCTACAAGGAAAATCGTCGGTTCCGTGCCAAAATAAAGTTATATTTCCACTTCATTGACACCGATGATTCAGAATCCAGTAGTAGGTACCAATGTTGTGAGACGTAGCATCTTTGCTTTTGGCTATGATATCCAATTATTTTGGTCAGGGAATTTAAATCACAGTAAATTGCTCACACGTCAGTTACGGATCGAATGGTAAATTAATAATTACCTGTTAGGGTTTGAGGTTTCTAGAATATCTGCGAATTATAAAACGGAGTATTCCAGGGAAGTACCATAACATCGATAGAGAAAAATCCTGGCTACGCCCTTGAAAAGTGTGACCCAGGCCCGGGAATAGGAGATATTTAAATCAATTGTCAAAGCTCTAGTTTTCCACAAAGCTAACGCAACAAGTAGCCAGCCGTTTCCGTTTCATAAGTTTCTGAGCGATGTTGATGTTTGAACCAGTTCAAAGTCACTATGCCAGTTTTGTGAGTTGAGCTTGTTCAACACTCGGCAGTTATTAAGGTAATTATTTAATAAACGAAACGGACTTTATAAATATTCGGCTTATTCCAACACAAACCAGCTCAACCTAATTCCACTTCAAGCCCCCGTTTTCTATCCCTATAAACCCTACAAACGCCTTGGAAATTAGAGGAATGTTAAAATGCCAACGAGATAATAAAAACAGCGAGTCCAAACCTGCAATGTTCGAGATGATACAGCCAATAAAAATAGACAATTACTGCGATTGAATGATCGCACAACTGCGTCGACGTCGAATTCATTCAGGAAGTGCTGTAATTTGGTTTCTGTCTGATACCCAAGTATTTTTATCAGTAATCAGTTACTTTAAGTGCCGCATTTATAAAATGATTAAAAACTTAAATATGCGATTCGCATGTTCGTAATTACTCGTGCTGACATTACAAGTAATTATTTTGTTCGGGTACTGTCCTATATTGTGATCTATTGGAAACTACATATTACTATTCTTATTATTCGGTATAAGCGTGGAACGCCGGATCCGATTACATTGTAAAATCAAATCAATTGTATAAAATAAATAATAATACACAAGTGACTAGATCACTGAAATGAAGCTATGCATCATCGTTAGTGTTTAATTATCATCCGGTCGTTAAACCAATGCTGACCTAATTTCTATATCCGTATCATCCTGACGAATTCAGTCATATTTAGTTTTACTTATTGTGGCATTCAAGAGAGAATACAAAAATTATAGTCGATCACCGACATTCTATATCTGCGCGGGCGCCGCGTGCCGCCGTATAACCCGTTTCACGCGCCAGTGGTAGCCAATCGATGACGCATTTACTCCCTATTGTATGATTAAACGTTCTAGCGGAAAACTTTAATTACCTTTATTTATTGTTTGAGGTACTTTACATATATATTTTTACCTCCTAATATAAATACTAGCATTAGTAAATTAACATGCAATGTAAATGTTATCTTTACAAAACGATACCGCCTATTTGATACCACGGAATCGAAAGAGCAGGAAATCGTCGTCAAAGATCTGATCGTGAATAGTAAATAATTTTCTGTAAAGGTTCCAAATATCTGAACCCAGGTTGGGAAAAGGGACATTCAGCGAGTCGTGACGCCTAATATTTTCATTGGGCTTGTTTTGTGTCGCTGCTCGCATCAAAGGAATTTCCGGTTAACTAAGGAAATGTTCGAATATATTAGCGCACGTTACTGGCTCTGGAATGTTTTACAGTTGGCATGTTGGGCACGCTTCGTTCTGATATAATCAAGGACTTGCGTGGTTTACGTTTGGCATGATTGTGTGTTGATTTAATAAACATTGGGCTTTAGCTAATCTTCCTGGCTACATATTTAGGTAGGTACTTTTAACCACTTAACATAAAGAAAGGGTCATACACGCATAGGGTATAAAATCAAGGTATTTCACCGGTCAGTAGTCAATTATCCATCAAAATATCTCATTGAAAACAAAAGCTGAACAAAGCCACTTCTTATTATTTTTAGGATATTTTGTCCACTCAGTTCTTAGTGGAGAGTTATTTATTAAAAGCTGTCCGGGTAAAGGTTGATTTGACTGGCCTACAATTGATATTACACCAAATTTTCTTTATCTATAATAAGGCAAAGGCTACTCGGATCAATATATAACAATCTAGGCTGACGATTTCTTATTGCCCGCTATTTACATAACCTTACATTTCGTGAGATAAATTTCATATTACAATTATACAGCCAGTATAAAGAAACTTTCGTTCATTTAAAATACTCTTCACATGCTGAAAGAACCTGATCTGTGAAATATCAAATCAAGAAGTGGTTCAAAAATAATTCCAATATTTTATAATTTCAACCTAGTTATTTAAAGTGATAACACTCTAGCATGATTCAAATATGAAAGTATGAACCATTTAAAGCAAATATGCTTAATATCTAATTACTAATCAGACTTATGGATTAGACTGATTATAAATACTAATAATTTGAGGAAGATAAGAGTCAAATATGATAACCTACCTGTGTATTTATCGAAACAAATATTCCTGGAACAAGGTAATAACACAGAAATATTGATTATAGCATAATATTATTTTTCTACGTTCCCTTTACCGATAGATAGGTATCGAAGTAACCTCAGCCAAATTTGACTATAAATATAAAGTTGTTTCCTTACATTTCCGCGCAGTTATAGCCCAGCGTAAATTTACACTGCAACGAGTCAATAAACACGTCATAATCCCGCGTTCGATAGAGACAGAAGCAGATGAGTTTTTACTTATTTTCGTATTCCAGAGTTTCTACGTTTCAGGGGATTTTCTATAAATAGGCTACCACGCCGACGAGGAATCCAGTGTAACAACACTCGCACTCGGATTCGGTTCTTGTTACAAAAAGCTACCAACCCTAAGCTACTATGGTGAGGATGCAGTTTTTTTATTAAACTAGTGATGTGATTAGTGATTATGTGATTTGATTAAACTTTTGTGACAAGTGTTAATTTTAAAATCGTAGTTATACTAGAACTGAGGTTTTTAATCTGCAATTAGTTTAAAAATGTGAAAGTTCATCTGGGATAAAATGAAAATGGACATCGTTAAAAAATAAACTAACTTTGCGGCTCGATAATTCCTTTATTTCTCTGCTTAACAACTTTCTTCTATTTCATAGGACGGCGATGACGACCAAAAGATGGCGATGCTTCGCAAAGCCTTCCAGATGTTTGACACTACCAAGTCGGGGTACATCGACGTGCTCAAGATCTCCACCATCTTGAACACCATGGGCCAGCTCTTTGATGACTCCGAACTGCAGGCTCTCATCGTCGAAAACGACCCAGAAAGTAAGTACCTACTCGTAACTATCGTGTAAATTTAATGTTCAGAAATTGCCGGGATGAAAAGTAACAAGAAGATAAATAGATCAGTTTCCGTTGTTAACGGCATTGCAAACAATAATAATAAAGATTAAAACTATTCCCTAGTGGGGTAGTTAGAGAGATCATATCAGCGTTACTGGTTGGTATAATTATCTAAAAGCAAGTCTTGATTTGTTGAGACGTCTACCACCATTTTTGGGGTAGAACTTGATAACGATAGTAAATCAATCAATGAAACAATTATTAAAATTAAAAATGCAAGACTTGGATCTTATTCACATATTTTTGATAGAAACCTAGTCTGTTAATGTCTAGTACTGGAATAAATAAGGAGTAAAGTTTTGAAGTGCAGTTTGAAAATGAAACGACCATCTAGTTACCTAAAAAAGACATCCATCTGCAACACGACAAAACCGGGTACCTACCTTTTGGAGGGAAAAGATATCCGAATTTAGTACTTATGCAAAAGCTTGCTTGGGTTGGCGCCTAAATCCAATTTTCTTAGCGACTGTGTGACGAGGCATTCGTCGCACCTCTTCGAACGTTACGAAATATTTTTACACGTCGCGGGAACTAACGATGCTATTTCCGGACGACTCTCTTCAAGATCTCCGCTTCTTTGAATGATCGCTCGCCTTGGTTCACTTTTAACACCGATGTCGTTAAGTGACTGAAATGTGCTTTTGATCTCAAAATACAAAATAATTGGGAATACGTACCGATGACGGTTACCCGACACGGGTTTTTATGTTTGAAATCATGTGCAGGTTAGAGCATGTTGTCGCATAAGACACATTATTAGTTTCCACAAACGCGATTGTGTCATTTGCCGCCACTACATTGCTTTAAAAGGTGCATAAAATTAGATGAATACTAAAATAAATAAGTGGCGACATTCTTTACTTAAACTTTTTTTTTTTGGCTTTTGAATGAAAATAACATTATGTATTCTTCTGTATTTGACAGGCTCAGGTAAAATTAACTTCGATGGTTTCTGCAACATCGCATCCCACTTCTTGGAAGAAGAAGATGCTGAAGCTATGCAACAGGAACTGAAGGAAGCTTTCAGGTTAGTAGTTATGTGGAATAACCAATATTAATAAATTTGATTGTATGTATTTAATGGGTCCAATTCGAAACAGTGTCGCCCAAATTTAAAATTCCCTAAACTTAAAATAAGAAACGTCAAACTTGTATAGCACGAAGCTGTCAATAATGGAGTTTGACATTTCTTATTTGAAATTTAGAGAATTTTAAATTATGGAATAAACTTTTGAATTGGCCCTACTATTTAACTAAGGCTATCTTAATCACCTAACAACTAGGAGTCTTCAAAATGGTGGTTAGAAAGTAGGTACAGAAATTAAAAATCTAGTTTGTACAACAATAATTAATCTATAATTTATGGTATGGCCTATATTTGACATTGCCTTAGCGATATCGCAAATTGTTTTGCTACGAAATGGTAGCTTTTATTAATTTGATAGAAAAGGCCCTGGTAAGCAGACTAAGTTCCTTACCACGGAATTGTTTTTAAAAACAAGTGGATTGCAGCGCAGAGCGATATGCTTATGCTGTTGTTTTGAAAATATTAAAATAAGTCTAGGTATGTGCCATATTTCATTGATGTTTGTCTTTTATTAAATTTGTATGAGTGAAGATAGAGTCATGTATGCAACTGCCAGGAATTAGTTATTAAAAAGCTCGTATGATCTTATTATAAAACTGGCCGGCTCACTTTATTTGAAATCCCTTTTTATGTAGCAGTTGCATAAATAACTACTTAATACCTTACATCAAAAAAGTTTGCTGTTTGCGCAAAAGATCTTTTCCAACGAATTTTGAAGTAACAGTTTATTATAGTATCTTAGTGTTCATTAACAGTATTTAACCGTTCAAACTGATGGATTCCAGATTGTACGATCGTGAAGGCAATGGCTACATCACCACCTCCACGCTCAAGGAGATCCTGGCCGCTCTTGATGACAAACTAAGCAACTCTGATCTCGATGGCATCATCGCCGAAATTGACACTGATGGATCCGGAACCGTTGACTTCGATGGTATTTATTTCAATGGCAACTTTTTTGCCAGTTTCTCTTGCAATACTCTTTTTAATTGCATACCTTTCTTATAAACTATGTTTTAATTTACCTGTATAACACGCTCCATTCTTTCAATCTGGTTTAAGGTTAGGCAGAATATTTTAGAATTTGACTTATCAAGGCTCTATTGCTTTTTTTACATAAATGATGACATTTAGTAGAAGAGTATTGTACATTATATTTGCAACTTTTATTAAACTTCTTAATAGACCTTCTAACGTCAGCTGCTCGTTTAGAATAATTTGGCAGGTTGCGTCAACCTATTTGATCTAAAATTGCGCCCATGTATGCAGAACTGTCAAAAGTTCCAAGTATTTTAAAGTTAACGGACAGTTTAAAACAACCCAGCCCTAATCATGTATGACAGAAAACACAATAGTAGTTTATGCAAGGTTGATAGGCCTTTAAACACTAGTGCGGTTTTCATGAAACGAGCTTTAGCGTGTTTCATAATAAGATCGCACGTGTGTTTTAAGGCCAAATTATGCAGAGTTGCATACATAACTTTATCTACACACATATTATAAATCCTCCATGATGTGGTCAGAAACAATATTTTCTGGCAACAAGTTATTTGTTGCAATCGTGGCTGCATTTACGATATCCGGCGCATTTTCACATCACACAGTCACTCCGAGAAGACTACTATTCATATTTTCAACTAAAATGTAAATTACAAACAACTTTTTCTATTCAATTCAACAACAATTCTACTTTCGTTCAGCAAAAAACCAACATAATGGCGGCAATTCGATCCTCCGTCAAGACCATTTTTTTTTAAACGAATGAAGTCTCTATTCTCACGTCACTCGAGATCAAATGTCATTCGGTTTATATTAAAAAAAACATACTAAATTGATGTTTCGTATCAATAACTGTTTAATATCTTTGGACACTAGAATAGAGACCCACTTGAGTTTTGACAGCTGTTCCAAATTTAATCTCATTTCGATACTAAATCAATACTGTAATAAAATTGCAGCACTGGTTTTACCTAATTGGTTGTCACAATGGTGGTCATTTCCTACGGTTTTTGATTAAACTATGGAGGTTTTATGATATGGGTGTAGATAAAAGCAATATGAAATATTAATCTATCTATTACTAACTTGATTATTGGTTTATTATTTCAACTTTTAACATATTACTTGTCTTTTCTTACAGAATTCATGGAGATGATGACTGGAGACTAAAATGACGACAATATTCCTGTACTATTATGTTTAGTTGCTATAATTAAAAAAATATTTTGAAGTCATCAGGACTTCGGTACTAGTACAAAACCAAATAATGCGGTATAAGCATGGTTCTTGACGAAAATTAAGTATTATACATCATCTATCTTATAGATAGTAAGTTTAATTATTTTAACAGTCTACAATAAGTAGGCCAGGACTCTTGAGTGCGTTCTTTGGAATTATTTCCGGAATAATTCACATGAAATGTACTTACAATTTTTAAGAGACATTATACTTATTTATGATAATTATTGTAATACCTTGAGGAAGGGAAAAGTGATGAAAAACATATATCTTTATAAATAAATTAGTTTCTGAAAATAATGTTTTATCATTTAAAACCTTAAGTTTACAATGTGAGAATAAGTAGACCAAAAATACACAAACGGAACACCAAATTGTTTAACTAAATTTGAATGGTATCACACTCACTCTCCAAAAAATATTCGCATTTAACCGGGCGGTACTCGCTTACTTATTTTCTAACACGCTACCAGGTTAAATATACCACAGAAATGAAATTTATACTTTAAGAAAATTGATGTGTTTGAAATTTTAATGGTGTGTAAGTTTTATTGATAGTATTCCCATGAATTAAACGGTAAAATGATGAATGATGGTTCAAATGAAATCTTTTTCTAAAAAGTAACAATATTCCTTATACTCTGAAAAATCAGTAAACATATTTTTGCTTCTCATGATTTGTCACCCATACCTGCTTATAAGTCCATTTTCACCAAGCGTCACGCGAGAAGTTCGCTGCAAACGGACAGCCCTGCTGGTTGCATGAGCAATATTTATAGGGGCTCATAAAAGGGGTTGTTTTTCAGCAATTTATTTCTTTAATTTGGGCTATCCTCGAAAGTTTACATTCAAAATTTTTGTCCCCATTAGTGATGTAATATGAAATCTTTTTGGGGATAGCCCGAATTGCAGCAATAAATTGCCGAAATACTAGCTCCTTAAGTGGTTAAAAGAATATTGGACCGGGACTACTTAAAAGTGGAGAATCGCCCCTTGTTTGACTAATATTAGCCATCTTCCCAGTGTCCCAATTGGACAATTTTTCAATTGCACTTGGTTTTCTGAGATGCGTGTACAGTGTGATACATATTGAAATAATCTCACCTGTGCCCACACGTTTTAAAAGAAAAAAGAAAATTTAATGCCATATGTAATTTATAAACAACTTTCGATGTTTTGTCAATACTGCAATAGTTATTTAGTTATTTGTTTATATTAATATGATAAAAAACATGGTAACATAATTGACGAAAAATGATTTTGTTCTAATTTAATGCGAATGATAAAATATAAAATTGAATGCCTTGGTTGTTTTGTTATTAATTGGGTTTTAATATCGAAATTATGAAGCATATATAAGAAGAAATGTCTTAGTAATAACAAAGTAAAATAAACCTACGTCAAATAAAACAAATTAAATCTAAAAAGGGTTATTATGTAATACACTTTTTTACTGACTGTACAAAGGACATTATGCCTATTAAAATGATCGCCAGGATCTCAATTGGTTCAACATAAAGACACATCCAGCTACATATAAGCCATGTTAGTAAACTTGTAGTGTTTAGTTGCACTCAATGGCTCATGGTTGATATTGCCCAAACAAAGTGGGATAATGTTACTCTGGATTTTATTTCTTGGTTCTGCTGTTGTATCAACTCCAGCAGATGAATATCGAGCTATTATTAATGACAGAGGTAAGACAAGTAAGTACTTTAACTATGCAGTAGTTACAAACCAACATACATAAAAATAATGTGTACACAAAACTTTGTAATGGGCAAACATAATTGAACAGCAGTACATTTGCAACAGAAACAAGTAAACTCTTACTTTTTTACAGAATACCTTGAGGAAGCTTCACTCATGCAGATATTGCCACTCGGTTACTCACCTCCGAAATCTGATTATTTTATCAAGCCTTCACTGACAGAAATTATTGACAAAGTGAGCTGTTGATCCATTTTTAATGCTTTTTTATTTTTTTAAGACGCTAGGAATTAATTAAGATCATCATGCTATTTGCAGGACAAACCGAGTTACAAACGGATGGTCGAGATTTTAAACAAAAATACAACAGCACTGGGATTGACTTTTAACATTTATGATGACAATCTGAGAGAAGCCACTATTGCAGTATTCCAAATGTTACTAGATGTAGATGACAATAAATTTGAAATGATTGAACGTTGGGCAAGAGTCAAAGTTAATAGAGACATGTTCGACTACGCCTTGCGGCTAGCCTCTCTCTATGGTAACAAATTTAAGAACGAAGAAATTCTACCTCCGTTTATTCGGAAGCCCAATCACTTTGTGAATAGTGAAGCCATGTGGAAAGCGATGCATTTAAAAGTCACCAATGGACTTATTAACAAGGATGATGGCCATTTAAATCAATATTCAAAATCCGGCAACCGATTGACAGTTAACACCAACTATTCTGGTTGGAATCTACCACAAAATGGATGCGATCAGGAAATCAATTATTTTAAAGAAGATATCGCGTTAAACAGTTACTATTACGGAGTGCATTTATTGCACCCATTTTGGATGACTAATGATGAATTAGATCAGTTAAATCCGCGACATGCAGAGCACTATTATTTTGTACATAAACAGCTGATGGCACGATACCAATTAGAAAAGGAACATACTAATACTACTTCAAAAGATTCTAAATGTGACATTAATCTAAATAGCTATAATTCTTATCTTATGCATGACTACGGTCTACCTTTCCCTATCAAATCATCACTAAAAGCAGAATGGAATGACCAAAGAGCTCATCTGAAGTCGATTGACATTGCAATCAGAGAATGCATATCTAGAGGACTTATAATGGTAAGAGATTGATTGCTTGGTGGAAGAAAAACTAATTATTGATGCACTATTATACTGAATATTAGTTACCTATTATTTTACTTTTTAAATTCCTACAGGACAGCGGTACAGCAGTGCCCATGTCGGGAGAATACAACATAGATTTACTGGCGAAATTAATAAGAGCAAATCTTGATTCGCCGAAATCTGCTAAGATCATTAGATCAATCTATGGGTTTGGTGGTAACGGATATCCTATGAACCAGTAAGTCATTTGTTTTAATTAATAATGTAGCTACAGCCTAAGCTTTGGCCAGCAGTATTCATGTTTAAGATTTTTAATTTATTTATTACTGTTTTTCCAGGTATAATCCAGCTCCGTCAGTACTACACTTTCCACATACATCATTGAGGGATCACACTTTTTGGTATCTTCTACAAAGTTTATTAAATTATTTTACAGAGTACAGACTAACGCTAGAACCTTACAGCCTAGCTGATTATCAATCAAAAAACTTTGCTATAGTCGATAATCAGTTTACTAATATCACAACATATTTTAATTACTACCAATTCAGTTTGAATAAAGGTTTAGGTGAGGGTAATAATCATTCACCTCTTGTTTTCATGGCAAGACAAAGAAGACTTATACATTTACCTTTTATGCTTAACTTTACTGTTGACTCAACCACAGAAACGGATGTTATCGTAAGACTTTTCTTAGGTCCTCGGTGTGATATTTACAATTGTTGGAAGAACTACCATCAGTTTTTTGAACTCGACGTTTTTAAAACTCAACTAAAATATGGGTTAAACACTCTTAGTTGGAGTTCAGAAATATCAGAAAGATTTTCATCTGACGACTTTTATAACATGGACACCTCAAAAACAAAAATAAATAATTTCAACTTGTTTAAATTTCCTAAGAATCTAGTAATCCCTAGAGGCTTAGAACAAGGATTAAATCTGACTCTTTTTGTTATGATAACAGAGGCTGATAATTCATCCCAAGACGATGTTACTCCAGGTAGCAATTATTACAAGCTTGTTTTAAATGAAGTCGATAATAAGCCTTTGGGATTTCCATTCCACAGACAAGCATCTATGAAAGATGAGTGTATATCTAACTGTAAGTTTTATAATGTTACAATTTTTCATGAGACCCGTACAGTTGACGCTAGGGGATATTATTCTCCTAATTTGTATTAGGTTAAGCAATTTGTTTGTATAGTTACCTAGTTTATATTTTGTGCAACAATTATATAATTAATTTTTATTAGTCTAAAAAATAATAATATACAAAATAAACTAACACAAAATAAACAATATTCTATCTTCCGTAAAGTTCAAAGTTGAGTTAATTGTTTGTCAATTTTGAGCTTTACTATTTCTTTACTAGCTGTTTCCTCGGGAACTATGCATTTTTCCGGGATAACAAGTCGAAGGGCTTCTCCGGCTAGGCGGCCATCCTACTATAGCTGTGCGAAAAATCAGGTCATTCTTTCGCGAAAAAACAAACAAAAATATAACACACTTTCGTATTTATAATATAAGTATGGATTAGTAAGGCACAGTAAGGTATTAAAAATAAAATATTTAGATTTTTTCGGATTTAGTCGTATTTAATATTTCCTGATGTTTTCCTGCCTTTCCAGGACCCATAGTCAAGGATAAACTGAAATGGTATTAGTGTTTGACATTATTGTCTACCTTATTTTCAAGAAAAGCAAAAGCAGTTGGTAAATATGCAACTTTGAGTTTAGCCTAGAATTGTATTAAATTTAATTAAGTTAATATAAACGGATAAAATAGCTAACAGTGACTCGCCGTCGCAAAATGCTCAGATCCCCTGTCTGTAACGTTTCAGGTGTTGCTGTTTGTTTTTTTTTTTATTCAGCGTAATTCGGCCCTGTAGTGGTACGTGTATGAGAGTTTGGGACGCCTTTTCTATGCGAGGTTTAATAAATTATGCAAAATACATAATACATAGATTGAAAAATCTGGGCATTTTGCGACCTAGTCACTGTGCGATGTAGTCAAATAAAGATCTGGGCATTTTGCGACCTAGTCATTGTGCGATGTGGTCAAATAAAGATCTGGGCATTACGCGACCTAGTCATTATGCGATATAGTCAATCAACATATCTAGTCATTTTCGACCTGGACAACCTGAGATCAACCTTATTATAGACACAAATTGGGCACGAAGCAATAAATTAAAGAATGGTCTTATCGGTAACATGTTCTTGTTTCGTCAGTCATTTTGTATTCCGTGCAATATGGTGTGCGTTCAATTAGGTAGTAAATTGCCTTTTGGCGACTAAGGTCTATAGGGAAAAATGGTAGTAAAAATGACTAGGTACAAAAGTGACTAGGTATAAAAATGACTTGGTATAAAAATGACTAATTATAAAAATTACTATAACGTGATTATTTCAAGAAAGAAAATCGGAGAGAAGTATCAATGCCTAAGTATAAAAAAAAATCTAAGATGATTATTGACTAAAAATAAAAATGACGTGGTTATTGACTACTCAAAATGTCAAAGATATAAAAAATACCTAATATACGTGTGTGCGTGCGTTTTTGTTGAATATATGTTACATGTTACGGATGTTTTGGTAACGGGTGTTTTGGGTAACGAACAGCATGTTCCGAAATGTATTTAATCGTTTGGCCAAAATGTATTAATGCGTAATATTCCTAATCTAAAGGCGAGCTCTATCGAATGGGCCTCTATTTCTCGAACTTTATTAGACTAATAACGAACCTACCTAACTTATTAACTTGTTAATCCATAAACAACAATTTTGACATGAAATTGACTTCTGACTGACATTATTGTCATTGATTATAGATTAAACATCGTTTTACTTGTTAAATTATAAATAGGCTTAAAATTGTTGACTTTGTTATCTTTATTATTCTTAGATTTGTACTTAAGCTCTGTTAGAATGAGCAAGTTTTAAAAGCATGAAATAAGTGGTTAATCATTAAAATTAAAATAAATTATAAATTGCATTCGTTTGCATTTTTCATTTACTTTCATGTGCAATAATAAAATTAATATGCTAAAAAAATTAAATGTCGTCAATTTTGCGAACAGTTGCGCAGCCACCAGATACATTTAAAGATTTTAAAAACTCTCAAAGTCTCAAGGTCAGACACTGCAGAATGTCGTTGCTGATCAAGGCAAGAAATGCTTTCTCCCGTGGCCAACTTTACGTAGCGTGTTTGAGTGTGTGCGGTTGCACCCGTGTTTACATCTGCACCTCATAGTATTGAACTGCATCATTGTCTCTATGACGAAGCAATAGCACAGTTCTACGTGGAAAAAGTCACGGGCAAAACCTATCTATCCTTACTCAATATCCTACTGTAATATTATAAATGCAAAGGTGTAGGTAGAACTATATATAATAATTATAAATGCGAAAGTGTAGGCTAATAAGTGTTCGATTCAAATGTATAGTCTTTTTGGTATAAGTAGCATTTTTTTAACTACCAACTAATTTACTCGCTCAATCACGTTTACAATATGAACTTTGTTACCAAATCAGTTTAAGTTTTATTTCTATAGGTCATTGTTTAGGCCATACCTACATTTAATCTGATGTTAATTTTTTAGACTTATCCTATCGATATTCTTATAAATATGCTTGAAGGATCTTGCGTTTCATAATGATGGGATATTGGTGCTCTAAAGCACTTATAAACTATGATTTTTACAGACTAATGAAGATTCATGTGAATTTTGGTTGGTAATTTGTAATTGTTATTGTAAGGTAATTGGTAAAAAATAAATCAAATCCTTATAGAATAGAATAGAATAGATATTTATTGTCACACAACATACAACCACACCCAAATAAAAAAACACTAACATAATTTAATTAATTATAAAATAAAGCTCAGGTACGGAGTAGAAAAAAACACTTGTAACTATGACAAAAGGAACGGTCACAGCGTATGCCGCCAGTGCGTGATCTGCGCGGCGCTGGTTTTCAGCCCACCCTCTTCCACACTCAGTACTGAATTAACAAAAACAGAAACACACTCATCACAACTCTAAGCGTTACTCAGTTCTTTAAACCAAAAAGTGTAACATTTTAAACAGTTTAATTAGAGGGTCTCCATTTATTGGAAATCACGGAAAATAATAAAAAGTCATTTTTAATGTAACAAATAAAAACTTTTTAATTTCATTTAATAAATATACATACATAACGTAACACACACATAATAATATTTAACCATTTTTAAAGCAATTTCCTCATCTAGTAGTGCTTGGGCACTTCATTTGTGTGGAAATGTTCAGGGCTGGCAATTGGGTATTCTTCTCCTTCGTGGTAGATGAATACGTCTTCATTGTAAATATTTGGCTGCTCGAAGTAAAACTCGTTAGCGGGACGGTCGAATGGATACCCCAGGGGCTTAGCATCAATCATGTATTTAGCGAATGGGGCCAATTTTTCTGGTAGAGGCGAGTACGGGTAGGCCACTAAGTAAATTTGGAAGGGGAATCCTCCCTTTGTGCCCTTAGGTAACATCATTCTGTTGGGAATTTCATGCTCGTAGTCAGACATATCAAGTGGCACTTTTCCTGTTCCTAGCATTTTGATGACCTCTGCTACACTAATAGAATCCTCTTTGAAATAGTGGAACGCTTTAGAGCTGCGTTCGAATTTGTTTTCACCGGCGGCAAGCTTGTGTGTAAACCAGTCCAGCTGGATAAAGTTCATCCAGTTATCTTCGATGCTGAGAGGATAACCGTTGCTATCGTATTTGGGACCCAGGAATAATTTGAAGCTTGCATCGGTCGCCACCTTGGACGTAACATCGATGGTCACAGTGAAAGGCTTGTGATTTAGACGAGGTTGACGGACTATAAAGTCAGTTTGATCACCTTTGATCTCTTCTTGACTGTAAAAGATGTTATTGCTAACATCAAAGTCAAAGAAGTCGAAGTAAGTGGACAGCTTGTCGACTTTGACATCATTGATTTTAACACCGTCGAATTTTAATTCGGTGCTGTACGGCTCCAAGTATTCTTTGTATTGAACGATGTAGTTAAGAATACGTTTGTAGAACTGGTAGAAGACAGGGTCACGTAGGGAAGTTTGGTACAGTTCAAGCGCACTCGGCCAAATGGAGTATCTGTAAAAATAGCAGCGAAATTGGTACACACGTTATAACTACTTGCGAGGGAGCTTTTCTCATAGTGATATGAATATACATACAACAATTTTAATGATAAGATGCACTAAAACTAAGATAAAGTGCAAACCATACATACAAATACGTACATGAATATACATATTTAGCACTTGATACATTTTAATTTCTGCCATTCGAGTGAGTCGTGTTTAAATATTTATAGTTGATTGTTCAGTCAAAACAATCAAATATAACTACTTTTTTATATTTCTGTGTTTAATAAACCGGAACAACAGATTATGAAATATCACATCATTATATGCATAAAGTTATTCATTCATATTTACTTGTCCACAGGCTCAGGGGTACCAGCCAGCACACGACGACCAATGATCTCATAGTAGCGTTCGTAGTTCTTTGGTGCAGTCTTGCCATACAGATCCGCATTTGTGAACCAGTAGTTGCCCACGAAGTTCATAGCCTTGGGGTCCGTAAAATCAATCTTTTGGTTGTACTAAAATATAAAAATAGTTATAGTATGCACATGCCTTCACAACATACCAAATTCAAATATTATAACTATATACTTACAGCTTCAAAGTGACCCTCAGTCAAGAAGTCTTGGAATGTTTGTTCATAGTGGTTAAGGTAAGTCAAATATTCTTCGTTTTCGACCTTATTAATATGGTAGTAATCGTTTCGTTGGAAGAATGGGTAGTATGTGGACAGTTGGCAAGTGTAACCAGTCTTAAGAGGTTTGTTCCAAGAGAATTCGGGAATTTCACCCATTCCGTTCGAAAGACGCTCCAGATAGTAACGGGCGATCAGTTGCTGATAGAGGAAATAGAACACTGTACCGCGAATTTCCGCGATCGGTTCAAAAGATAATCCTTTCATCCAGAAGGGGTACATTACGTTCAAATAGTAATAGTTTGAGTTCATGCCAACATCTTCAGTAAAGTAAGATAACTTTTGTTCTTCGCTCCCGGTGAACCAGGGATGGGAGTAGTTAGAATAGAATACATAGTAGTTATTCTCAAAAGCAATGCCGTGCTTAGCAGCCTCAGTTGGGTTTACGAGGCCGTTTTGCATTTTTACGCGGTAGGCTTTTAGGATGGTATCAGTGTTGACGAAGTACTGAGGGTACATCTCATAAGGTGCGGGGAGAATCAAGTTCTGGGTGTCATAGCGTTGGTTTATGGCAAAGTAGTAGGAATACAAGAATAGACCATCGTTGAAGTGCACGCGAGCGAAGGCGGCAGTTTTGAAGAAAGTCTCGAAATCCTTGGCATAGTAGAGCAATTTGGCGAGAGCGATGGCTTCATCTCTCATTCTATCGTAGAAGACAGAAAAGGTCTTGTGCTTCGGTAAGAAACCGCTCTTATAGTACATCATGAATTCGTCAAAGGCTTTCTTGTTCTGAAAATATAGTGAAAATATATTATGTTTTCATATGCATCAATATTTCAAAAGCAGAAGGTCTTAAATGATATTCAAAACATAAATCATTATTATATTGAAAACATAATAAACAATAAAAAATAATGAGACTCACGGTATAGTCGTCCTTGTGAGCTTCGATATTATATTCATTGCCCAGTTTGAACCAGCC
This sequence comes from Tortricodes alternella, assembly GCA_947859335.1. Classification (NCBI taxonomy): domain Eukaryota; kingdom Metazoa; phylum Arthropoda; class Insecta; order Lepidoptera; family Tortricidae; genus Tortricodes; species Tortricodes alternella. The sequence continues at coordinate 25,113,866 of OX401969.1, forward strand.
CTCATCTTTTTTATATTGTCCTTGTCCAATGTTTTCTACCAGAGATAAAACTTTTTCTTGGCGCAAAACGAACTCGTGGTCAACTGAAAGTGGAATTAAAGATGGGTTCGTTAAAATTCAAGCCACAGTAAGAAAAAATATATTTTTTAACAGATAGGTATAGTTATATAATTCTAACATTATATTTATATATAAAAATATCGTCAATATTTTAAATGCCTTAGTTTTACCAATCAGGTGTTATTTTTTTCTGAGATAACTCTTTGGAATTTAATTTAGGCATAAGTCTTTATAATTTATAGCGGCTTTATCTGAGTTGATTCGTATTTTACGACCCCTTGGTCTAACTATCCTTTATAATGTCTATTAAGATGGCGCCAACCGTCCAGTGCATTAGGGATGTTGCCTGGGTAAAAAAATAGCAATTCTAAATAGTCCGTCCGATAGATTATCAAAAAATATTGAACAAGTATTTTTTGCTTTATCAAATCAATCAAAACGCACATCAACGTTCGGCTCATGACGTCACTTCTAGGTAAAAAGTGTACCGACGAGTAACGTCACTCGGAACTTCAACGCACTATATCTAAGTCTTTTTTGTTTAATTGATAAACGAAAAAGTATGTGTTCAATATTTTTTGATAATATAAATTACGGATTAATTAGAAGTTTTCAGGCATCACGCCTATTATGTGTTCTATTAAGCTAAAATATTTTATTAAAATCGAAGCCAGTGGTTTCGCAACTTAATACACAATTTATATGCCATGTAATAATTCCAAATATAGTATACACAATATACTACAATATACTATATAATTACAGCTTTTAATTAATTACTGTTCTCCGTTTACGATTTTGAGAAAATACTACTTTTTACTTAAAAGCGTAAACGGAGAAAAGTAATGAATAAAAAACTAGGTAGCATATAAATTGTATATTAAGTCGCGCAACAACTTATATGGCTTCGATTTAAATAAAATACTTTAGTTTAATAGAACCCACTCCACTGACACTGGACAGTCGGCGCCCCCTTAAATTAACAGCATTGATGGGGATAAATTTGTAGCATGAAGCTGTGAAACTGGTCGAAGATACACAAGAGGACGATGACAAGGTAGAGAAACTTATTTTTTTTTAAATTAAGTGAAAATCTCACCAGATTTAGTTTCGAAGTTGATGGTTGTCGGGACGTTTCCGGCGACAGCAAGCGCCACCAGGGCAGCGAGAAACACTGCAGTCTTCATGGTTCTGCGACAGAGTCTCCACTGTGCCAAACCAAGAGCTTAGCGCGGCTTATAAAAGTGCCTTATCGCCTTCACGTCAAAAAATAACAAACAAAATTGCAGATATATCAGTAATAGTGATGTTTTCACTTGTTGATTAGGGCTAACCTTTGACATAATGAAATGATGGCAATCGAAAGAGATTTTATGAAATAGGTACCTACTTACTTACCAAAATGTTTGCTTCAGTCAATTATATATAATCGAAACGTAATTTAGTCAAGTTAATTAGTAAAATGCTTAATTAACCGACTTCAAAAAAAAAAGGAGGAGGTTCTCAATTCGGTTGTATGTTTATTTTTTTTATGCTTGTTACTTCAGAACTCCGTCATTTAGGGACCGATTTGAAAAATTATTTTTTTAATCAGTAGGGTATACCTCCAGATTGGTCCCGTTGTAGTCAAAGTCGAGGTGTGATGAGAGGATCTATAAGGAATCGATGGAACTCCTCAAATATTATAGGCAAACATATAACAATTTTAGTAGTTTCTGTAATAACTCAAGTAGTTACATTCCGAAAGCATTATTTGGTGAAGCGGAACTGTCGATGAAGACCATAGATGATCACCGGAACTCCTAAATGATAACTGTTTCACGGGTGGCGATTAGATTTTTGTATAAGGTTTACAGGCAACTTGTGTTCATGTCCATGTGGTAAAATAGAATAAGTGGTGAAGAACCAGGAGAACTCCTCAACGATTGACATCCTTGCACCTCGGATAGCAACAGTTTGTAAATGCTGATGAGCAATTGGCATTATGCTATTGTTACTTGATGTAGTAAATGTGTTTCATTAAATCACATGATAATAAATTAAACTGTGAAAAAAAATCTTACATTGCAAAGGCTATTTGAAGTCGGTTTTTGATTTTTTTTAAATTTTATGATTATTTTATATCGAACCAGGATTTTATTTGTACCTTACCTACCTTATTTCAGTTGAGAACAAAAACCAATTTGACGCCTTTGAAAAGAAAATACCAACGGCGAGATTTACGACAAGGACTGAAAGGTCAGCAACCAGACTAAGCAATTTTGACCTTTATAAAAATATCATAGATCTTGCGATATTACCAGGTTTACAAAATAAAATTGTGTTTTTGTGCTGAAGCCAATGTTTTGAGTGCCCCAGCCGCAAATATTAGCAATTAGCAAATGTATTGTTTGTAATATTATTATGTTGCCGAAAAATATACTTACTATCGTACCAAATTTATCTCTCTAATGCCCATTTTTTACAAAAGAGTGGGTTTTCTACATTTAGACTTATCTTTTAAAGCAGAATTCTCTACGTTAAAACTGGTCTCAATCATCCTAGCATCGATTTATATTTTGAGCTGGCTGTACCCGGCGTTACAATACTCTGTTTTTTTTTTCTAGTTAGACCTTCCCGGGCGCGCCCACCACAACTCACCAAAGTTTCATCGTAATCGGATGAATGGTATAGGAACGCATTGGAGACAAAGAAACAAACAAACCAACATTTATATAGTCGATAAAGGGTTTCAATGTGAAATTTCGAGAATTTAGAGAAATTTGTAACCTTTTCCCATACCCCTCTATTTTACCCCCTTCCAAGTTTATTTTCAAAAAGGTCCTAGGCCTATTTCCTGTGTTGCCCTCAATATAATATCGAAAACCGCGTTAATCCGTCCTGAAGTTTAAAAGTTTATCGCGCACATACAATCAGACAAAAAGATATGAAATTCAAAAACCGGACAAGTGCGAGTTAAACTCGCGTGGAGAGCGGTCCGTGATTATATATAGGTTTTCGTGGTAGATAACTATTTTCTGTATTTTATTTTTCAAAATTTTAGGCCCAGTAGTTAATGTCGGAATGGTCAATTTTCGCCTATTTTCCTAAATAACTTCAAAAACATTTATCTAAACATTATAAAAAAAGAATTTAAGATCCTCACAATGAGTATTGTCATTTGATATGAAACGCTATAATTTGAAAAACCTACGTACCAGAAGTGATGATTGTCAATCAGGGCTTCAGGCAGGACTCCATCACTCCATACAATATAGTTAACGTCAAGTATAAAGAGGGATGTTTTTACGTGACGCGATTTATACATACCCAACGTTATAGTTACCTACGCGTCTCAGTACTTCCCCTACCGAGCCTGTTGCTCGGGTTAACCTTGTGTCATCAAAAAAAAATTTACAAATTATCAGTTCCCAAACAATTTTTCGTATAATTCTTATAACAAATAATTGTATCGCAAACCTAATGTTTGGCAAGTGAACGTTCCAACAATGACTCACTTGCCAACTGGTACTTATACCAAATTTCATGAAGTCAAATGTTTCAGTTGGCATAACATATTTTACGCAAACAAAATAAGGCAAAGGCATGTTTTATTAAGGGATGAAAAAAAACCTCGAAGACTAAGGCGGGAGCAAAGCTCCCGACCAAAAAGACCAAATGACTTAATGTCGTTTTCCGTAGTAATATTCTGCTGAGTGAAAATTTGACTAAATGAAAATGTGCGTGCTAAAAATTATTCCAAAGATTGCATTGGCAAAAAAACGGTTGTTAAAATTGGTTTGGGAAGTGATAATTTGTCAAAAGTTTTTTGATGAAACGGCAGGCTCCCCTCTTGCTCGCATACTAAGTGTCAAAAGGTGCCTACTTGCTCGAGCGAAATAAGGTATTTATTTCTCTGGGCGTTTATTCGGGAACGTCTAAGTGATATTGTGCTCGCGAGCGAGATTCGCATTACGCATCGTGTGGAAGAGTGGGATGAGAATCTAACTCGCAAGTCGCCACAATATCACTTAGACGTTCCCGTCTAGAGGCGCTGACTTTGGCAGTCCGACGCATGCGGCTGGTTTCTTCGCGAGGGCTGGCAGCTAAATTAAAAGTTACAGATTATTATCTGTAAGACACGGTAAGACTAATTTCCGAAAATATTATATTAACCTTTATTTAAACGTGACCTTTTGCATCATGAAGGTCGATAAATCTTGCATCAGTACCCTCACCACGAAGATTTGAAGATCACCTTGTGGTTAAAAACAATCAGATACATCTTAGGTAGGATTAGCAATGCTATCCTAACTAATATACACAGTATTTGGCATTTCTCCGGACCGAGCCATTTTGTGTGACTTAGGTGGACATTTATTCTCAAAAATTCTTGTTTTATTCCTTTTTTAAAACAAGTTTAAATTTAAAAAAAAGTGTGTGGCAATTTTCCTCGGATCAGCCTTGTGGTGCCCAAGATATTTTACTTTTAAAATACCACTGGCAGTGAATTCAAAACTACGTCAATCGAGATCAACGTCCATACTACATTTTTTATTTCAGTGGACGTTATTTGAATTCGGTGGCCAAAAAGACCACTGAATCCTCGAAGAGCACGCTCACTGAAATCAAAATATAACAATTTTTCTCAAATTATGAGTAGAAGAAAAATAATAGAATCTTGAGACTTTTATTTATGAACTCAACCCTACAGAGATTTTCGTACCACCGAATTCAAAAAACACCCTACTCCAAAACCACCGAACGACGAACTTCGACGTGCACTTCTTACATCATTGCAGCGTGAATAAATGCCTACCGACAGGCGGGCAGCAAAGTATCTATCTTTTGATAGAGACGTGCGAATCGTTTTGTAAATGCCACTGTAATCATGCGCTACGACGCGTTGAATATACGATACTGCTCAAAAACTTTTTCGTTTATTTATTTTAGGATATAAAATATGAATATTTAACAAATTATTCACATGTAAAACAATACAACAAATTAATTTAAGCTTTAAATATAGTGTTATGAATTTTTTTGTGAACAATTCAGCGTTGCGAACGCTCTACTGCTGTCACATTTCAGGACTTCAATATTATTATTTTATAAGTATATAAATACCTACAACTAATTTTAAGTATTCTTCAGTTAGCATCAAGTCTTAAGAAGATGCATGTTTTTTTGTAAAAAGGTACGGCTTTTATTTAAAGCATTTTGTGCCCCGGACTAAAAAAAATTATGCTCTGGAGAAATGCCCTTATATAATTTAAACATTAGCGCACATCGCGTTTTTTGCGCAGTTGACACTCAACTGATACTATTCCCCTCGAGGGGCCGCTTGTCGATCAGTACAAACAACGGTAGATAAACGCGAGAGCTGAATCTGTTACGTAGTAACTTGTATATAATTTGTGCTTCAAGGAAAGAAAGCGACGCACTATGCGCCCCGCCCATGTAAGAATAACTGTTAGATATCCCTTGAACAGATAATATCCAATCTGTTTTTAAATTGATTGACATTTAGTTCTGAGACTACTTGTTCTGCTCCCTATTTCACAATCGATACAGATGCTGACAATCAACTGACATCATTGTTATATTTTCTTACGAAAACCGATAAATATGTCAGATTATCAGCACCTGTCGCATCTGTGAAATATAAGCTAGATCAGTGTGTTTTTAGTATTAAAGATATTACTATTATTACAATGGGGCCAATGTGGACTAGTGTTCGAATAAGAAACGTCAAACTCGATCCTAACATCTTGGTGCCATACAAAATCGATTCTGACGTTTATTGAATTATTAATTTAGAAGTCACCGTTTGAATTGGGCCCTGTTTATCATTAGCTTAAGGCTACTTAAAGAAGAGGAACATAAACTGTCATATTGTTGGATATACAAAGATAAGCATTTTAAATACACATTTATTTGTTTTGTAGTGAACAACGTCGTCTTATTATATAAATGGTGGTATTATGTTATCATTCCTAAAAAAGATTTTTCTCTCTCCTTTTAGTGTTTGGGCACGTCGTTATTGTATTTGTAGTATCCTTTCACGTTGAAGTCGTTAGGGTAGTCCTCGCCCTCGTGGTAGATGAAGACATCCTCGTAGTAAATGTTGGGCTGCTTGAAGTACGTCTCAAAGACGGGACGGTCAAACGGATAACCGAACGGCTTAGTATCAGGGATGTGCTTGCTAAAAGCTTCTAGCTCTTTAGGCAGGGGCGTGTGCGGGTATACGACAACGTACAGTTGGAAGGGGAATCCGCCCTCAGTACCTTTAGGCAACATCATTCTGCTGGGTTTCTTGTAGAAAGCCTCAGACATGTCAAGAGGAACCTGTCCGCTCTCGAGCATCTTGTAGATAGAAGTCACAGGGACAGAGTCTTCCTTGAAAAGTTCGAATTCGTAAGATTCGCGCTCGATCTTGTTTTGTCCAGGAGTGAGCTTGTGAACGAACCAGTCCAGTTCAATGAAGTTCATCCAGTTGTCCTCAATACTGAGAGGGTAGCCGTTGCTGTCGTACTTAGGTCCCAAGAAGAATTTGAAGACGGCGTCGGTAGCAACGTCAGACTTGACATCAACGGTGACGGTGAACGGCTTGTGGTTAAGACGAGGTTGGCGAACCTTGAATCCTGTTGGCGTGTTAGCCTTTAACTCCTCTACGCTGTAGAATACGTCATTGCTGATATCGAAATCGAAGAAGTCGAAGAAGGTTACCAGCTTATCGACCTCAACATCGCTGATCTTGACACCTTCAAAGTGAAGCTGGTTGTAGTTGTAGGGTTCCAAGTACTCTTTGTATTGAATAATATAGTTGAGTATGCGTGCGTAGAACTGGTAGAAGACAGGGTCACGCAGAGAAGTCTGGTACAGCTCGAGGGCGCTTGGGAACACGGTGTACCTATAAAGAAAGAACAAACAAACCTTTGTATTTGAACACAAAAAAGATGGCATTAAAATAATATATATTAAATGATACTTGAATATCAGGTATATCTTTAATACAAAATTCTTTTTGGCGATATAATTGGATTCTTACTTGTCGACAGGCTCTGGAGTACCAGCAAGAAGATGAAGACCGACGATCTCGAAGTAACGTTCGTAGTTCCTGAATCCAGATTTCTCATACAGATCGATGTTGGTGAAGAAGTAGTTACTCACGAAGTTGATGGCCTTTGAGTTGTGCAGATCAATCTCCTGGTTGTACTAAAGTACAAAAAAAAACGAATTAGCTCACTTTCTTCATCAGACAAGAAAACAAGGTAACATTTAAAAAATTTGAAAGACTATTTTTGCCAGTATTTTCGTTTTTGGAAGTACCTGGTGAAATAATATTTAAAAAAACTTACGGCCTTGAAGTGACCTTGCTCCAAGAAATACAGGAAAGTCCGCTCGTAACTCTTAACGAACTGCAAGTATTTATCGTTTTCTACTTTGTTAACTTCGTAGTGATCGTTCCTCTGGAAGAATGGATAGTATGTAGACAGTTGGCAAGTGTAACCAGTCTTGATGGGTTTGTCCCATGAGAATTCAGGGATTTCTCCCAATCCGTTGGAGAGACGATTCAGGTAGTACTGAGCGATCAGCTGTTGGTAGTTGAAGTACAGCAGGTCACCACGGAACTCTTTAATGTCTTCGAATACACCCTCGTTAAACCAGAAAGGATAAAGCGACTGGAAGAAGTAGTAGAATGAGTTCATGCCAATATCTTCAGTGAAGTAGGCCAGCTTTTGCTCTTCGCTGCCAGTGAACCAAGGACTAGAGTAGTTAGAATAGAATACATAGTAGTCATTCTCGTGAGTAATGCCGTACTGACCAATGTGCTCAACATCTTTAATGCCATTTGACATTTTAGTGCGGTAGGCTTTAAGGAAGGTGTCCGTGTTCACGAAGTACTGCGGGAACATCTCATAAGGTGCAGGAAGAACCAGGTATTGGGTGTCCTCTCGCTGGTACACAGCGCTGTAAAAGGCGTAGAGGAATTGACCGTCGTTGAAATGAACGCGGGCATAGGCAGCGGTCTTGTAGAAGGTTTCAAAGTCCTTCGCATAGAAGAAGAGCTTGAACAGAGCAATAGCTTCATCCCTCATTCTGTCGTAGAAGACAGAGAAGGTCTTGTGTTTTGGCATGAAACCGCTTCTGTAGTACACTAAGAACTCTTCAACGGCCTCCTTTTTCTGAAAGTTGCGATAAGAAATAGTCAATATATTGTATCCAATAACTTAAATAGAATAAAGGGTTATTATATCAATAAGACCAAACTTACGGTATAATGCTCAATGTTCGCTTCAACGTCATATTCATAGCCAATTTTGAAGTATTCAGCATCTTTCCTCTCCTGTGCAATGGTTTCCAAAAGGCCGAAGACTTTCTTTTGACGCTCAGCAAATTCGGCGTCAACTGAAAATAAAACCCTATTAAAGCCACTTTCCAATCGGTAAACCTCAAGATTATGTTCTATTTATATAATGTATTATTTTAAGGATGTATTGTATGTTTTTTTTTGGGAAAATCTTATTTCACGGTCCTATTAAAGATTTCCAGCGACAGAAGAATACATGGACATAAAGGGAAATAATGTAAAGTTTACCACCGAATACCATACTAAATATAGGTATGTTATGAATCGAGAATCATACCCGTAATTGTTAGGGACATTTTGCTACAATGAAACCAGTATGTTGTCTTATTGGATAGCTATTTTAGGAACATTTAAGGATTCCGTCTTGTTAAAAATCGATACTAATTAAAAAGAATGTAGGTAGGTATAATAGGAAAGTATGCTTACCAGCTTTCAGCTCAACTTTGTAGGTAGGCGGGACGGTCCCGGCCACGGCCAGGGCCACCAGAGCGGCTAGGAATACGACAGTCTTCATGGTTCCTCTGTCCTCAACTGTGCCGAAACATTGCCGATGCGGGTTTTTATAGTAATCGCTGGTCTTATCTACCCGTGCAGACCTAGCAACGATTATTAAAAATTATGACGTCTTAATCACTTCGACTTTTATAGTCTCCCGAGACCCGAATGTCATTTGTGTTACTTGAATTTTAAACCATGTTAAATTAAGACAACTTCAATAATGTTATATGTATTTTGTTTTTTACAGAGGACGCAGGTTCTTACGTGGATGGCATATGGCCGAATTCACAAACGCCACTTAAGCATTTGATTTTAGATTAAATAGTTGAAGGTCCCTCAAATAGTTGTCAACCTATACATAAACATCACTTTAATTAAAGATCAATTTGAGTGGCCTTTGTGAATTTGGCCAATAGAAAATTAAAATAATTATTATTAAGTACAGCTTGATGTAATGAAAATAAAAATAGAAATAATATCAAAAATCAAAATATTGAAATATATTATTAATTATAAGTATGAAAGAAGAATATTACCATTTATTGAGAGCTCACATAGCGTTAGCAATAATTTCAGGTTTTACATATTATGAAAAAACATAAGAAAACTAGCCAAAACAAACAGAGGCAGTTATAACGATGCACACTAGTTTATGAGAGCCCGGCAATTTGTGCGGATGGAAAGATTCTGACTCAGCATGTATTGTAATCGCAAGGCAATCACAATGATGTTATTCTGCCAGAACATCATATTTACGAGGAGTGTCAACCTACGGCTTTTCATACAAAAGGCGATAAAGATTTCCACGCCTTTATTGTTAGCCAGAACAAAATCTAGATCTATACGTTTTGGTTTTTCACTATAATCAATAAATTCAGTTTTATTGTTGTTTCGGTATTCTCATACAAAACTAATTTTGGCGATTATTTGACTTTGTTAGTCTTTAATATTCAAATCAATCGTTAATCAATATTCAAAAAAACGTATAAACCTAGATTTTACTCTGATTGACAACCTATAAAAAATTGTTGAAAATCGGTTAACATTTAAGGGGTGGAAATCATGATCGTCTTTTGTATGAAAATGGTTGTATTTGCAGTTGATTCACAGTCCTCTTAATTACATCATTTGATTTTGAGCTTCGGCCCGTCACCGCCGTACATGTGTCGTGGTTGAGTGTTTCAGTTAATGTGCTTCGATGTCTAATAAGTTTAGACCTTATATGTTTTCCAGCAGGATCGGTTTTACGATTTTTGTGTGATCTTTGAAGCAAGCCTGTGTCGAACCGTGGCTGTCGGTCGGTTGAATGATGATGATGATTAAGAAGACATTTGTACTGATATCACAAATCGTATAGTATAAATATCTAAGAAGAGGTCATTAAGAAATGATCATCATTCAACTATTGTCCCCCCCGCCCCTTTATCACAGAAACTATCACTAACCAGCGGGTGCGCACGTTTCAGAATCACATAGCAGCACGAATTCATCAAGATTTTTTTCCGATATATTTCCGAAATGGTACCGATTTCGGAAATATGACCTTTGCAAAATTTAAAATCGAATCACGTGCTATAAATATGAGTGAACTTAAATAAAAATATTTATTAGGTTATCAATTCACCCCGTATATGTATATATACGGGTCGAATTGATAACCTCCTGTAGATTAACCATGTCGTTGTGCGATTAAAATTGGATATTAAACTGAATGAAGCTATTTCAATGACATGTACATTTTGGCTATCTATGGCATCAATAAAGCTTAAGCTTCATAATTGAACAGTTCTGCGAATACGTAGATAGTTTAGAACAAGATCGTGAAAATCCCCTATCCTAGACCTCTGTTCGACATTGCCTTAGCGATATCGCAATTTACTTTGCTATATTATGGTATCTCTTTTTAACTTGAGAGCAAAGGTGGCTGGATTATGATAAAACCATAAGCGATATCGCCTAGGCAATGTCAAATAGACGCCTTGTTTGACAACAAAACGCCTTTTAAACCCCTGTATGCATCAAGCGCGTTTTGTGTGGTTTACCTATTTTCCAGAAAATTCGTTTTAATTCATTGAAATTAGTTAAAAAAGCGACCAAGTGCGAGTCGGACTCGCCCATGAAGGGTTCCGTGATTTATGACGTATTAAAAAAAACTACTTACTAGATCTCGTTCGAACCAATTTTCGGTGAAAGTTTACATGGTAATGTACATCATATATTTTTTTAGTTTTATTATTCTCTTATTTTAGAAGTTACAGGGGGGGGGGACACACATTTTACCACTTTGGAAGTGTCTCTCGCGCAAACCTAACCTAATATCATTTTTGAAGACCTATCCATAGATACCCCATACCCAGATGGGTTTGATGAAAAAAAAATTTTTGAGTTTCAGTTCTAAGTACCTATGGGGAACCCCAAAATTTTTTTTCTATTTTTGTGTGAAAATCTTAATGCGATTCACAGAATACATCTACTCACCAAGTTTCAACAGCATAGTTCTTATAGTTTCGGAAAAAAGTGGCTGTGACATACGGACGGACGGACAGACAGACAGATAGACGGACAGACGGACAGACGGACAGACAGACAGACGGACAGACGGACAGATGGACAGACGGACAGATGGACAGACGGACAGACGGACAGACGGACAGACGGACAGACGGACAGACGGACAGACGGGGTTCCGTTTTTTGTCATTTGGCTACGGAACCCTAAAAAGGTACTTTAATCGATTGCCCTCATTGCTCCCCCCCCTTGTATCCGCGCGTGTGTGTCTATGATTTGTCATATTTCTTAAATTACAGTAGTCCTAATCAAAAGGGAACTTACGGAGGCTGGCATTTACTTTGTATTAAGTGTTCATACCTACAATACAAATAATAATGGTAATTATGCTGCATTTTTCTATAGTCGAATTTCGAACCAATTATTGTTTGTTTTTATATTGACTAAGTATCTTAAGGGGCTTGTAAACGGGTAAGTGTTTTGGCAATTTATTGCTGCAATCTGAGCTACTTATTGCCAAAAATATAACCTATTTCATCACTATTGAGAACAAAAAATTAAGTGTTAACTTTTGGGGATAGCCCGAATTGCAGCAATAAACCTATTGCACCTTTAACCCTAAGCGACTTTATAATATATTTTTTTAGGAATTTAGATTTTTTGTTTAAGACCTCTTTACACTTCTGTTACTAATATACTAAGTAATATTGACTTGATAGATTATTGACCTTGAGACTTCATTTATTATCTATACTAGGTACAGATGTACAAATAAATAAAATAGGCAAGATGCATAAAAAATGTTTCATCTTGTATTGCAAAGTGCTGAGTAATAGAAATCGATCTGTGTACGGACGTTTTTATGTTGATTATTTTATGAGATACGAAGCTTTGAAAATTAATTTTTCAAACTACTCGCAAACACACTCCATACAAAATGGACAACGGTTACGACGTCACAGCTGTCGTTAGACTGTACATACCGTTTAAACGAAATCAGCAGTTATTTCCGAAAATACCTAGTATTTAGACCAACATCGTAGAAATAAAACATGACATAAATTTCATGAGAATTCCAAAAAACTAAAATCAGAACTAAAAAACCATATATATATTTTACTAATTTTGACCCTTAATCAAATAAAAATGAAACGTGAAAATAATCAGCTTTTTTCTATAACATATTTTTGTTTAAATTTACTTTCATAATGTATCATTTAGTCTCATTTTGATTTTCATGCAACTTCCCCATTGAAGTCTTTGTTGATAATGTAAAAATAACAGCTTTTTACTGAATGCATATAAAACTATTATACATAGGGATGATGATAATGTCCGATAACAGTGACGTCAAGTTTTAGGACTCCTGTGACGGTGGGCGTGGATGTGACTTGTGAAGCCTAGCTTGTTCTTGAAGGACCGACTACAACGCTCACAATGCATGCATGATGCATTTCACCGCGGTCTTTGTATGAGTAGCTTAAATTCGGACGTGTCTACCGCATAAGAGCATCCTGGACATTATCTGACGAAGAAACCTGGACGAAACCTGGCGTTGGCTTTTCTGGATGTCAGTTTTAAGAAATCCTGATGATTAATTAAACCGCACTGTGTGTGCGCACGTTATATAGATAGGAACCTCAGTGGAGACTCCCGTCATCATCCGAGTTAGTAATCTACCATGGCAAATCATTGTTTCAGAGAGCACATGGCATCTGTGACGACGACACCATCTGACACCCGAGTTGAATCATGTCAAGCCAACCCTTCAATGCAACAAGATCAAGATTCCACACGTTAGTCACAGACGTCACCTGAAGCCATCCATAGTTGAGCGAAGACCTGCTGTTCTTCCCTATATTCCACAAAAGGTGTTACCTACTGATAAGATCTGGCATATCTTGAGGCTTGCTTCAATCAAGACATAGCTTAAGCTGCTGAAGAAGATAACTCAGTACCTGAGATCTGATAAACAGCATTTAACACAAAGCTACCGCTACCGTCGTTTCCACAAATCTACAGTTCTTTTATTATTGACCAGTGGTTAGTATTAGCCACCTGTGAAAAATGAAAATGAAAATGAAAATATTTATTATGCAAGTAGGCCACATGGGCTCTTTTACATGTCTGAATCTACCAGCGCTTCGGACAGGACCATCATTACTGAGAAGAAGCGCCGCAAGAAACTCAGCAGAAAGTTCCCAATCAATGTTAAGTATGCTTAAAGATTATTCGGCCAACGAACATTATACATAGTATACATATGCTAAGCTTGACTATGACATAAGAGTTTATGTTCATAGTCACTTATGCTTGTCAAGTGATTATACAACAAAAAAAAGGGTTAATTTTTAATAAATAATACAAACATATCACATTATTACACTTGTCACACTAATTTTGTAAATCCGAAAGTTTGAGTGTTTGTGGGTTGTGTGCATGTATGTGTAAGTATGTTTGTTACTGTTTAGCACTTCAACGGCTGGACGGATTTGAACGAAATTTGGAATGGACATAGCTCATACCCTGGATCAATACACAGAATACTTTAGCCTGGAAAATTTCAAAGTTCCCTAGAGAATACTTATAACTGAATTTCACGCGAACAAAGTCACGGGCAGAAGCTAGTAATAAGTAATAATAATAATATATTTTCACCTGTATCGTGGAGCTAGTAAAAGAGTTACCGTTTACAGTTAAATATCATACGATTTTGCTGCTAGTATAGACTTCATCTGGCACTACTGTAACCCCGCCAAGACGAGCCAAGCGAAGCGCAAGGGCACTACCTACCTTTTCTAGAAGCACTTCGTCATTTTTTTGACCCTCATACCTTGGATTTGGATTGTACCAGATAAAAAGAAATCTCAGGATAAGATGTCAATAGTGGATTTATAAAACATATAAAGTTTCAATTGCATAGCTCTTACAGTTTAGATTTTATTGATATCTAAAAACCCCGATTTCGTTTCTAACTCACTATTGATCATCAAAATTCTTAGGGTACCTGGAGTCCTAGAAAGGGCCAAGCCACATATTTTGACTAAGGTGAGAGTTTGTGAAGTTTGGGTTTGTAGAGATAGGGCGTGTAGAGTTAAGCTCGTCACACACATTTGTTTTCCTGATTCGAAAACCGTATACGGAAACCGTATTCGTAATTCCGTACAATCACCACACACATTCGATTTTTCTCTTCGGAATTCCGTGAGCTCAGTCGTAGCTTGTAGCTAGTGGAGTGCTTATTGGCATAAATATGGATTACGACGACGATTTCCTCCTCGCCATCGCATTTTTGCTTTCCCAGAAAAAGAAAAAAAAGGCCGCCGTTACTGGGTCACTTAATACACAAAGATTACGGAAAGCCAATTTTATGAAAGAGTATAGTAATATTACTAAAAGCATCAATGACGTGTTCGCCTGCCATCAACAACACAGTAGGCTTGTGCAGTATATGTACCTATACTATGTATGAACTAATTCCCGTCACTGTTTTAGAACGCACTATTCCGTAAAGTTTCTGATCTTAGCACGATTCAGAGCGATCCGCCCAGTGAATGGGCACGCACAAATACAAAACCGACTCCGCCCGCCCGGCTCAAGGCTCAGCCCGATATAACACTGTAATATTATATATGTATAGGATAGGACTCTATAAGTATGAGTACCTACTAGAAATATTTTGATAATATCATGATGTAATAACAACATATGATATTATGTAGTATCGGCCTCAATCACGATGCGACATAACCGAGCGCGTTCTGTTCGGTTTCCGAATATGTGTGACGAAGACGAACCCTAGTAAATGTATGCAGGTCTTGCATACATTTCGTTTTTATTTTCATTCGGAATTCCGAACGCAAGGGAGCATTTGAAACGAATGGATGGAAAAATTCCGTACGGAAAAAAGTCGAACGTGTGTGACAAGCCCTGATTATTATTTGTTAAAAGGCACGGCTTTAATTTAAAGCAGTTTGAGCCCCGGACTCAAACAAATTATGCTCTGGAGAAATGCCCTTATATAATTTAACTATAGCGCGCATCGCGTTTATTGCACAGTTGACACTCAACTGATACTATTTCCCTCGAGGGGCCGCCGGTTGATCGGTACAAACAGCGGTAGATAAACGCGAGAGGTGAATCTGTTACGTAATAACTTGCATATAATCTGTGCTTCAGGGAAAATAACCGACGCACTATGCGCCCCGCCCATGTAAGAATTACTCTTAGATATCCTTTGCACTGCTAATATATGTATCCAATGTGTTTTTAAATTGATTGACATTTAGTTCTGATATTACTTGTTCTGCTCCCTATTTCACAATCGCTACAGATTCTGACAATCAACTGACATCATTGTCATATTTTCCAACGAAAGCCGATAAATATGTCAGATTATCAGCACCTGTCGCATCTGTGAAATATAAGCTAGATCAGTGTGTTTATAGTATTAAAGATATTACTATTATTACAATGGGGCCAATGCGGAAATGTGTTCGAATAAGAAACGTCAAACTCGATCCTGATATCTTGGTGCTATACAAAATCGATTCTGACGTTTATTGAATTTTTAATTGGACCCTGTTTATCATTAACTTAAGGCTACTTATAAAGGAGGAATCTAAACTGTCATATTGTTGGATAAACAAAGATAAACATTTTAAATACACATTTATTTGTTTTGTAGTGAACAACGTCGTCTTATTATATAAATGGTGGTAGTATGTTATCATTCCTAAAAAAGATTTTTCTCTCTCCTTTTAGTGTTTGGGCACCTCGTTATTCTATTTGTAGTATCCTTTCGAATTGTAGTCGTTAAGGTAGTCCTCGCCCTCGTGGGAGATGAAGACATCCTCGTAGTAAATGTTGGGGTGCTTGAAGTACGTCTCAAAGACGGGACGGTCAAACGGATAACCGAACGGCTTAGTATCAGGGATGTGCTTGCTAAAAGCTTCCAGCTCTTTAGGCAGGGGCGTGTGCGGGTATACGACAATGTACAGTTGGAAGGGGAATCCGCCGTCAGTACCTTTAGACAACATCATTCTGCTGGGTTTCTTGTAGAAAGCCTCAAACATATCAAGAGGAACGTGTCCGCTCTCAAGCATCTTGTAGATAGAAGTTACAGGCACTGAGTCTTCCTTGAAAAGTTCGAATTCGTGAGAGTCGCGCTTGATCTTGTTTTGTCCAGGAGTAAGCTTTTGAACGAACCAGTCCAGTTCAATGAAGTTCATCCAGTTGTCTTTAATACTGAGAGGGTAGCCCTTACTGTCGTACTTAGGTCCCAAGAAGAATTTAAAGACGGCGTCGGTAGCAACGTCAGACTTGACATCAACGGTGACGGTGAACGGCTTATGGTTAAGACGAGGTTGGCGAACCTTGAATCCTGTTGGCGTGTTAGCCTTCAACTCCTCTACGCTGTAGAATATGTCATTGCTGATATCGAAATCGAAGAAGTCGAAGAAGGTTTCCAGCTTACCGACCTCGACATCGCTGATCTTGACGCCTTCAAAGTGAAGCTGGTTGTAGTTGTAGGGTTCCAAGTACTCTTTGAATTGTACAAAATAGTTTAGTATGCGTGCGTAAAACTGGTAGAAGACAGGGTCACGCAGAGAAGTCTGGTACAGCTCGAGGGCGCTTGGAAAAACGGTGTAACTACAAAGGAAGAACAAACAAACCTTTATATTTAAACCCAAAAAAGATGGCATTAAAATAACATATATTAAATAATACTTGAATATCAGGTATATCTGTAATAAAAAAAAATGGCGATATAATTGGATTCTCACTTGTCGACAGGCTCTGGAGTACCAGCAAGAAGATGAAGACCCAGGATCTCGTAGTAACGTTCGTAGTTCCTGTGTCCAGATTTCTCATAGAGATCAATGTTGGTGAAGAAGTAGTTGCTCACGAAGTTGATGGCCTTTGAGTTGTGCAGATCAATCTCCTGGTTGAACTAAAGTATAAAAAATCGAATTAGCTAACTTTCTTCATCACACAAGAAAGTATTGAAAAAATTGGAATGACTATATTTGCTAGTATTTTCGTTTTTGGAAGTAGGTACCTGGTGAAATAATATTTAAAAAGACTTACAGCCTTGAAGTGACCTTGCTCCAAGAAATACAGGAAAGTCCGCTCGTAACTCTTAACGAACTGCAAGTATTTATCGTTTTCTACTTTGTTAACTTCGTAGTGATCGTTTCTGTGGAAGAATGGATAGTACGTAGAAAGTTGGCAAGTGTAACCAGTCTTGATGGGTTTGTCCCATGAGAATTGAGGGATTTCTCCCAATCCGTTGGAGAGACGATTCAGGTAGTACTGAGCGATCAGCTGTTGGTAGTTGAAGTACAGCAGGTCACCACGGAAATCCTTGTTGTCTTCGAATACACCCTCGTTAAACCAGAAAGGATACAGCGAATGGAAGAAGTAGTAGAATGAGTTCATGCCAATATCTTCAGTGAAGTAGGCCAGCTTTTGCTCTTCGCTGCCGGTGAACCAAGGACTGGAGTAGTTAGAATAGAATACATAGTAGTCACTCTCGTGAGTAATGCCGTACTGACTGTAGCAGAACACGTTGCTAAATAACGTGTAAAACCACATAAAATTCAATTTAATTATTTATTTATTAATATCATAACATTAGGCATAAGATTACAGTAATTGCGTAATAATTTTCTATACTGGTATCTTCGAGAACTTATATGTGCCTTTTTCTACTCGACGATAGATGGCCTTTTTAAGAAGCATTAACTAATGCCTCATGTCTTTATGTAAGCACGGACAGATGGCGTTCCGCCGTTGAATAAGTTTGCGACGAATTTTATTAAAAACTATAATTTTACATTAATTTATTAAAGAACAAACAGTAAAGTAAATAATATTCCACGTCATTACATATTTATAACGAAAGTTCCCTTGTTTGGTACTCTGTGGTGTGAGATCTGGCTTTTAAGTAATCTATGGAAGTCTTCGATAGAACGATTTAGTTTAGCTACTCAACGATAGATGGACCGTATGGAATAATCCTGAAAGTCTTCTATCCCGTTTTAGCACGACGGTACATGTATCTTCTTATTTCACTTTATTTAATAGCGGGATTTGGAAGTTTCTGACGTGTTGCCCTATGTAGATGGAATTTTACCTAAGAAAAACATGAACGAGGTTGCAATCTAGAAATCGGTTTTGGTGTCCTGCTCTGACATACTTTTTATGGATATAGGTGTCACATTCTGACAATAAGTGGGAGGTTGGCTATCTCGCTTACTCTTAGGGAGATGTAATGGAAATCGAAAAGAGAATTCTAGAGAGACGAGGAGGATTTTGGGTTTGGGGTTCTTCCTGGAAATTGGAATGAAATGGTCGAAGGCTTTCTAGAAATAATTTCGATGAGATATAAAAGGCGGACTTTTGGGATGCTCAGGGACTCGGATAATTTGGATACATTCGTATTTTAATCGAAAGGAGAGTTTAATCAGTCATTAGTGAGACAAGTGGAGTTTTAATTAGAAATATAGTGATAATAGTGCGTGTGATAAATCAGTGGAAAAATCCAGGATAAGCTTCGTGGGAATCGCAGTATTGGCCTCAGTCAATGCTGGAAGCTAAGTTTTCTTATTTCTTTAACTGTAGGGACTCGTAGGAATTATATTTTAGGATGTTTTAAATATGGAAAATGTCAATTGTGTCATAGTGAATGTTTTTTATTTTATGTCAGGTTAGGGTGTCGTTAAGAGGTTAAATTTATGTGCATATAATTATTATATTTTATATCTACATATTTGTATGTCATATTCACCTACAACACTATACATATGGTCACACTCACAATTAGTTTAGAGAAATGAATTTTGTCTTGAGTTGTTTGAATACAATCACCGAACATATATGACGCTCAAGGCGAAATTGTTATAAGTTAAGCTATTAAGAGTTCAGGGAGCGCATGTGTGATGGATGTTTGAGCAAGATGCTGGTTGATAGGTATACTGGCAGTGGTTTCCTCTGATTCCATACCCTTACTGTCGATGAGACTTATTGGTTCAGGATGCTCATGAGGACATAATGAGAATGATTGTGTTGGAAACCGATAAGCTATCGCTATGCGCATCGGAACAAAAGTCATTCTTTATGATTATTGTAACGCCTTGACGCAGATGTCAAAAACCGGAGAGTGGAAGTGCCGTTCTGGCTAGTTTACATTCCAGAGTGAATGTTCAATAGTCCGGAATTTCACTAACATATCGCCAATAGTTTTTGTAGGCTGATAGATTAGACAGATGCTATGTCAGTTTGATGTTCAATATTTCTCTCTCTTGATAAGAGGGAGTGAGAATGAGAACATACGAATTTGGCTGGGGCTGCCTAAAATCTCACCGGGCAGACCTGTTTTTAACGGGACTGCATCCTACATAACCTTCCAAGCACATATGACAGGGATGTGAAGGGGGTTCTCCATCGTCTCATATGTGTGACCTTGTCCTTAGAGCGTGCTGGGCTAGTTTGTATCGACACAGTCTTGTTCTGAGGCACTGTTGGGACCTGATTCCAGAAAAACTTTAGAATAAGTTTTGTATACTTTACCTTATCATACCTTCCTACCCATCCTATTCCAAATTTGCATATTATTTTGGCATATATTTGCTATACAAATTGGATTAATGGTTCAACAAAATTTTATTATAATAAATATAATTGTCTGCGAGAGTTCGGACAGAGTTTAATGTGTACAAAGCATTAAACAATTCATACTCTGTCTAATTATCTATCATATAAGCATATCAGTTCTGTTGGTTTGATGTAACTTGTCCCTCATGTAGCCTAAAAGGTCGAGGTTTGATGTTACTTGTCACCATTCAGAATTGAGTATGAATTGAGAGTAATATTTATGGTTTTGGTCCACACAGGTAATTCTTGTGGGTAAATCTTCGTAAAGTCTTGTCCTCTTGAGGTTGAAAGCCCTAGAGTGATGACTAAACCCAGGATTGCCTCTGTGTTCTGAAATAAATATTGAATGGTGTGCTTTGGTTCATTCTGGTATTCTGCAGGATTATATTACGGTTGTGTCCTCTTTCAGAGTGATAACCGCGTCCGGGATTGCCATGTTTGAGCTAAAAGTATCACTTATAACTTAGTTTGTACATATTTGCTAGTCTCCGACAAGCAGTACTACTGAAAATGCTGGATTATTAATCTAACTAAATTTAATTATAATAAACCCTTATTTTATAAGGCGGTGTTCGGAGACGGGTCGAGGGGAGGATTTTGGAGAGACCCCTGGGGTCAAATGACCCCGGTCATATTACCCTTTAGCTTGTCCCTCTCCTTTCCTCTTCCATACATTTTATTCATACTGACTGTACACAAATTACACTCTATATAAATATTTATATTCATTGTGTCTATAGACTGCTTTCAAACTATCATTTACTTAGGTGTTTTATAATATTTTAGTCTAATAAGGTTTTATCGCGCTCCCCAGGGAACCCTAATCAGTTCGGTACCTACCTTGTCAAAGAACTTGCAGGTTGCTACAACACTTTCACAACGTATGAGTCCTACCAACTAGATGATCACATTATTTGGTCAAAACATAGCTTTAGGTGCAAATGCACTTAACAGTTAGCTAGGTATAATTACTCATAGGTAGGTCATATAGTTAGGTAGGGTTAGGTAGCTCTCCCTTAGGTATTTCCCCTTATATACCTCCTGTGTTTTAATTATATAATATTTATATTTAGGTTTATAGGCCTTAAACTATTACATGACCAATATGCTCAACATCATTAATGCCTTTTGACATTTAAGTGCGGTCGGCTTTAAGGAAGGTCTCCGTGTTCACGAAGTACTGCGGGAACATCTCAAAAGGTGCGGGGAGAACCAGGTTTTGGGTGTCCTCTCGCTGGTATACAGCGCTGTAAAAGGCGTAGAGGAATTGTCCTTCGTTAAAATGAACGCGGGCATAGGCAGCGGTCTTGTAGAAGGTTTCAAAGTCCTTCGCATAGTAGAAGAGCTTGAACAGAGCAATAGCTTCATCCCTCATTCTATCGTAGAAGACAGAGAAGGTCTTGTGTTTTGGCATGAAACCGCTTCTATAGTATACCAAGAACTCTTCAACGGCCTCCTTTTTCTGAAAGTTGCGGTAAGAAAAAGTCTATATATCGTATTCAATAATTTAAATAGAATAAAGGGTTATATAAATAAAACCAAACTTACGGTGTAATGCTCAATGTTCGCTTCAACGTCATATTCATAGCCAATTTTGAAGTATTCAGCATCTTTCCTCTCCTGTGCAATGGTTTCCAAAAGGCTGAATACTTTCTTTTGACGCTCAGCAAATTCGGCGTCAACTGAAAATATAACCCTATTAAAGCCACTTTCCAATCGGTAAACCTCAAGATTATTTTGTACTTACATAATGTATTACATTAAGGATATTTTTTTGTTTTGAGCAAATCTTATTTGACGGTTTTATTAAAGATTTCCAACAACAGAAGAATACACGAAAATAAAGGGAAATAATGTAAAGTTAACCACCAATTACCATAATAAATATAGGTATGTTATGAATCGAGATTCAAACCCGTAACTGTGTCGTTTTGCTACAATGAAACCAGTATGTTGTCTTATTGGATAGCTATTTTACGAACATTTAAGGATACCGTCTTGTTAAAAGTGGATACAAATTAAAAATAATGTAGGCATAATAGGAAAGTATGCTTACCAGCTTTCAGCTCAACTTTGTAGGTAGGCGGGACGGTCTCGGCCACGGCCAGGGCCACCAGAGCGGCTAGGAATACGACAGTCTTCATGGTTCCTCTGTTCTCAACTGTGCTGAAACATTGCCGATGCGGGATTTTATAGTAAATAAATAAATAAATCAGGGGACAATCTTTACACAAATCGATCTAGTCCCAAAGTAAGCACTAATGGCTTGTTTTATGGGTACTAGACGACGATATACATACTTATATAGAGAAATGAATACTTAAATACATACAAAACATCCAAGACTCGGGAACAAACATTTGTGCTCTTCACACAAATATTTGCCCTTACCGGGGATCGAACCCGGGACTCTAGCTTCGGAGGCAGGGTCACTCCCAACTAGGCTATCCGCGTGGTCACTGGTCGCTGGTCTTATGTACCCGTTCAGACCTAGCAACGATGATTAAAGATTATGACGTCTTAATCACTTCGACTTTTATAGCCGCCCGAGACCCGAATGTCATTTGTGTAACTTGAATTTTAAACCCTGTCAAATTAAGACAACCAACGTCAATAATGTATAAATGTATTTTGTGTTTTACAAAGGACGCAGGGTCTTACGTGGATGGCATATGGCCGAATTCACAAACACCACTCATCCCGTCTCATCATCTCGTTGTCATTTGATTATAGTTTAAATAGTTAAATGTCCCTCAACTAGTTGTCAACCTATACATAAACGTCACTTTAATTAAAGATCAATTTGAGTGGCCTTTGTGAATTTCGCCTATAGAAAATTAAAATGATTATTATTAAGTATACATACATATATAGCATCACGCCCGAAATCCCTAATGGGTTGGGCATAGCCACAAGACTACTTGTGGCCACGTTCGATTAATTAGTCCTAAGATGGTATGATGAACCGTATGGTGACAGGTGATCAGCCCATCGCCCATATAGATAGTCCACCATGTTGAAGGACCCGTCCCTTAGTCGACTTTTACGACATGCCAGGATGATAAGCATCTGCACGCATTATATGCTATTTCTTTACTCCCAGTGCAGCAGAGGAGGTTTAAGTATAGCTTGATGTTATGAAAATAAAAATAGAGTTAATTTTTAATAAATAATACAAACATATCACATTATTACACTAGTCACACTAATTTTGTAAATCCGAAAGTTTGAGTGTTTCTGAGTTGTGTGCGTGTATGTGTAAGTATGTTTGTTACTGTTTAGCACTTCAACGGCTGGACGGATTTGGAATGGTATACGGTAATAGTGGTATACGGAAACCGTATTCGTAATTCCGTACAATCACCACACACATTCGATGTTTCTCTTCGGAATTCCGTGAGCTCAGTCGTAGCTTGTAGGTAGTGGAGTGCTTATTGGCATAAATATGGATTACGACGACGATTTCCTCCTCGCCATCGCATTTTTGCTTTCCCAGAAAAAGAAAAAAAAGGCCGCCGTTACTGGGTCACTTAATACACAAAGATTACGGAAAGCCAATTTTATGAAAGAGTATAGTAATATTACTAAAAGCGTCAATGACGTGTTCGCCTGCCATCAACAACACAGTAGGCTTGTGCAGTATATGTACCTATACTATGTATGAACTAATTCCCGTCACTGTTTTAGAACGCACTATTCCGTAAAGTTTCTGATCTTAGCACGATTCAGAGCGATCCGCCCAGTGAACGGGCACGCACAAATACAAAACCGACTCCGCCCGCCCGGCTCAAGACTCATCCCGATATTACACTGTAATATTATATATGTGCAGGATAGGACTCTATAAGTATGAGTACCTACAAGAAATATTTTGATAATATCATGATGTAATAACAACATATGATATTATGTAGCATCGGCCTCAATCACGATGCGACATGACCGAGCGCGTTCCGTTCGGTTTCCGAATATGCGTGACGAAGACGAACCCTAGTAAATGTATGCAGGTATTGCATCCATTTCGTTTTTATTTTAATTCGGAATTCCGAACGCAAGGGAGCATTTGAAACGAATGGACGGAAAAATTCCGTACGGAAAAAAGTCGAACGTGTGTGACAAGCACTGATTGTTATATGGATTTGCTGCGTTCGGAAAGCCCGCTTCGAAAAACAAATTCGGGAATCGAATCAGGAAAAGGAATGTGTGTGGCCGGCCTTAGAAGCTTGTCTCTACATGAGATCTGATAACTTCTTGACAGTGCGAGCCATAATAATATGGTCTCATGAAAATGTTTTTGATGGAATACATGATATTAGTTGATTATAAATAAGTTACAATTTCAAAATACTTATTTTGAAATCTTTAACAAGTCCTCAGAGAAGATAGGTTAGATGTGGGAACAAGATATCTAAATGAGCAAAGATACATATTTCTTTTATATTTTTTATTATTTTCTATTAAAAATGACGATGAATGAATGATGGTAACATGGTGTAATTCACTTTAATGTTATGGCACGTCGTTTTAGGGTGATTCTTGAAAGGGTCAATTTACAGCGTCCAGAGTGAAAAAGTACCCGTAGAATTAAAATAGTTGACATTACTATTTTTTTTTAGTTACATTACCACTTAATCTAACTGGGGCACGATTTCTTTTTTGTTTAAGGTAAGTAAAAGTACCCGTAAAAAAATATCAAACATCTAAAACCTCATTAACTTGGTGCGTCCATTTGCCATTTTGTGAACAAACTACCCCGAAAAGACCAATTCATGGATTGAAATCAAGTAATGTTTTGAGTCGTATCTTTAGAATATTAGTTATTGAATTGAAAGAAAAAATATGGTGTGATATGGTTCCTGTATTTATCATAGTTTTTTTTACAATAATTATAAAGGGTTTGTCCGGAGCTATCATTTTACTTAACAACGTGCACATCCCTACTTAAACGTCTTTCTATGAGTTGCACCTGCCGTGCCTGTACAGCATCAGTAACGCTTCTAAAGCCGCAGGGAGAGGACGTTTTGGGGGTTAATGTTGTTCGCGTCCGTAGGCGAGGCCCTTCCGACCTCATGACTCCAGATACACTACACGTGATCCCTGGGCAGTGCTAATTGAACAACACTTCCTGGTGGTAGGCTTTGGCCGCGGCTAGTTACCACCACCTAGGTAAAGCCACGCCGCCAAACGACATCTGTCGTGTTCGGTGTGATGCCTAGGGAGCCTTATTGAGAGGTTGGGTCTGGTCTGTTGCGCTGCATCGTGGAGCCGGTCTCGACGTGGCGATGCTGTTGTGCCGGGTGCCTCATCTTGGAGAGCAGCGTCTGGTGAAGTCTGTGTCTCACTACTCCCCGCCCGATTCCTGCCCTAGAGGCACTAGGCAGGTGTGGCGATACAAGTCAGCAGATTGGGAAGAAATGCGCCACTTCTTTGCCTCCTATCCTTGGCAGCAGACCTGCTTCGCTTCTGGTGACCCTTCACGATGCGCAGATTCTGTCTTAGAGGTGATGTGTCGGGCTATGGAATACTTTATTCCATTCTCAGACGTGTCCCTCGATAGCAGAGCACCCCGTTGGTTTAACGCCGAGAGTTCTGCCGCTGAGGCGGCAAAGCAGACGGCGTACCTAGCCTGGGCCAATGCTCGCGCACGTAAGGCCCCTGATGTTCACACTAAGAAGAAAGCCTACAATATAGCTGCCAAGCTATGCAAAAAGGTACTCAAGAAGTCTCAGTTTGACCGTGCTAGCCGTTTTGGCACCAAACTTGCCTCTCACCCTTCAGGTAGTAGCTTTGGTCGCTGGCGAAAGCGGTCGAATCCAACTTTTGTCGCTCCTCCCTGCCGCCGCTGCTGAAGCCTGATGGATCGCTGGCTCATTCTGCTGAAGAGAAAGCAAATTTATTTGCATCTCTGTTTGCAAGTAGTTCACGTCTCGATGCTGGAAGTAAAACACCACCTGTACTGCCACCTTGTGGCTCTGTTATGCCTGAAATTCGCATAAAGCAAAAGGATGTACTCAAAATACTTCGCACGCTCGATGTGAACAAGGCCAGTGGTCCAGATAGGATTCCTACCGTGGTACTGCGGAATTGTGCGCCCGAGTTGTCTCCTGTGCTGACACGCCTGTACCGCCTCTCTCTAGAAATGGGTCAAGTTCCGAAGTCGTGGAAGCTTGCTAACGTGCAACCTGTGCCCAAAAAAGGAAATCGAGCTGACCCTGCCAACTACAGACCCATAGCAATCACCTCCCTACTATGTAAATGTATGGAGCGTGTACTAAATTGCACCGATTGGGGCGAAGCCAACCTTGTTCAGTTCAACGCCAACAAAACACAGACGTGTCTTTTTTCTGCTAGAAGAAGTAGCTTCAGCAAGTCTCCCACTTTCCAAAATACACCTTTACCATTGATCGACCACCTCGAGCTCCTAGGTATGAATCTCACATCTAACCTAAACTTCAACCGGTCTATTGAGTCAAAAGCAAAAACCGCTGCGAAAAAACTTAGCATCCTTTTTAAGGTTCGGCGGTACTTCACACCGGAACAGCTGCTCCACTTATATCAAGCACAAGTTCGTTCGTGTATGGAGTACTACTGCCACCTGTGGGATGGCTCTGCCAAATATCAGCTTGACGCCATGAACTCGGTAGACCGAAGAGCTAGGAGACTCATTGGCGATGACTCGCTTGTCAAAACCAAACTTCAAAGTTTGGAGCATCGGCGTAAAGTCGCTTGTCTTTCGGTTTTTTACAAGGTGTATTATGGAGAGTGTGCCCAGGAACTACACGACCTCATCCCACCCTCCACTTTCTCCCACCGGTCTACCCGACGCCGGGAGGGCTTCCATCCGCATGTGGTTCAGTTTCCATTGGTGCGCACGAAGCGGTTTGCTTCGTCATTCATCATTCGTACAGCCAAGGAGTGGAACGCTCTCCCTGCATCTGTATTCCCGGAATCGTATAACCTTGTGTTTTCAAGGCAAGAGTGAATAGGCATTTTCTGGGTAAGCGTGTACCACCTTCAACCTCGTCGTTACTTAACATCAGGTGAGACTGAGATCAAACGCACACCCATTATTGATTAAAAAAAAAAAGTGACTCGTCGCTGGAGCTTTGAGCTATGAGGGTAAATCTATCATTTGCCTACCTTTCGTTCACTATGATTATCATTGCTGTGTATTTTCATATAACATTTATTTCCTGCAATTGGCATAGGTACAGTTGTAAGCGAAAACAAAACTACATGAATGACTACATATGTTCATTTAATAGTTATTTCTGTATTAATAACAGTTTCGGCATAATCGACAAGAAACATACTTTTTCTCAGTTCGTTGGTTCTCATTCACTTGGCGTTTTGAGCAGAGTAATGATAGTTTTCTCAAGTTTTCTTGCAAAGTAAAATTATTTTCTTATGATTCGCATTGCATATGATTGATTAATTTATTTAGAATTTTATTCCATCGATAGCAGGACTGAAAATATTAAATTTTGTGCTAAATTGAAGCTTAGAATATTTTCTTGGGTTTCCACGAAATTATATTTTGATATTTTAATTTTTTTCATTTATTAAATCATCTGATCTGAAAAATACTACTAAAATGTTGACTTGCTTATTGTTTTTATCTCATTTGCCTGGCAGTTATAATTTTAAAAAGTCTAACCTAACCTAACCTAACCTAACAAATTGACCAAAAGCGAGGCCAATTTGATAAATATGCTTATAAGTAATTGAATAAAATTACATATTTAATTGTAACTAAGTAAGTCAATATTTTATAAAATAAACAACGCCAAATAAATGAGATGAATAATCCAATTCTCAAGAATGACCCTTTTGTTTTGTAATATTCTTTCATATTGAAGTCGTTAGGGTAGTCCTCGTCCTCTTGGTACATGAAGGCATTTTTGAAGTAAATGTTGGGCCGCTTCTGGTTCTTCACCAACGGTTCTATTTAAGCATTTCATGAGCATAAGTTACTTCCCAACCTTATACAGAAATCTAATCCCCATCTATCATTGAGGAATTCTGATGGTCATCCGTGGACTTCATCATCAGTTCCACTTCACGAAATAATGTTTTTGGAATGCAGTTGCAGCTTGCAATGCTTGAGTTATTACAGAAAATACAAAAATTGCTATATGCGTGACTATAATATTTTAGGAGTTCCTTAGATTCCTCATAGATCCTCTCATCAGACCTCGACTTTGATAACAACGGGACTAACTTGGAAGATTAACGATTTTTACAGCTTTGTGCTATACAAAATTGTTTGACATTTCTTAGTTTAAGTTTAGGAAATTTTAAATTGGGAAGACTCCGTTTCGAATCGGATCTTTACTCACTGGTTGCGTACGACAGTGACAACTCAAAATTAAATGGCATTCGATCAGAAACTTTAAATGAATAGTGTTATGACTTTTAAGAGAATAGAGTGTCATTTGCAGTTGTGCCAATGTTAAACTAAAGCAGCGATTTGTGTCACAACTAACCGAGGAAGCCTTCAGCAGTAGGCGCGCTAGTGGCTAAGGAACCTACTTAATATAAAAATTATAATAATGATTATGACAAGGCGTTTTACCCAGTTTACACTATACTAACCAACAAACATACCAATTACTTAACAAGGGGTGTGTACTATCGCTATAAAAATATTTGATATAATATTGGTTGCAATAACGCTCATATGATATAATCATCATAACGTTCATTGGATATAATAATATTTTGAGTATACTGCATATTTTGTATAATAGACGTAATAATGCATATTTTGTTCTGGGCGAGCGAGCGAAGCGAGCGAGCAAAACGGGTTGGAGCAACAGCGATTCGGATAGGTTAGGTTCAGAAGGCTAAGGTGGGAGCCGAAGTCAGGCGAAATGAAGCTTCTGCCTTCGCCTTCGATGTCAGGTCTTTTTTTGTGACTATAACAAATAATGGTTAAAGCATATAATCGTTATATCACACGAGTGTTATATCAAGCGTTTATTATATCAACTGAACTTTATATATGCTGTTGTTATATCATCTGTTCGCTATATCAATGGAACGTTATATCCCTTGCAATTATATCAATAGTTGTTAGGAACAGTGAAATTATATCATTTGATTGTATATCAATATCATACATTACAAACCCCTTAGCAAGTCAATAATAGCCAGTAATAAAATTTAATATTTACCAATAGAAGAACGGAGAAATGAATAAAAATTTCATTTGTAGCGTTTTTCAGGACTTGAGAGCACTATGTAACTAGTAAAGTAAGTCGAGCGTTGTCCCTTTTTATACTACACAGTATTTCGAGTCATATGCAGATGCACTTAGCAAATATAATATATTTGAACAACTTACTCATATGCAACAATATGTTTCAGAGTTCCGTTGGAAACAAAATTTTTGTTGCAGTGGTCCATTGTTGGACTGTAAAACTTGAGGACTCGAATTCAATTACCGCCAGATACTTTCAGCGTGACGTTCGTACATATGCTTGCCTCGGGTTCAAAGCTTCTTTGACATTACCTAAGCGATATCGCGTATCATTTTTAACACGCTTTTATTAGCTTCACTTGTAACTAACGAACAATGTAATAAAATCTTAGAAGTACATTTTTTACCTACCAACTTCTAATTGTCTTAACGATTTGAAACTTTGCAAGTGTATTTAATTCGGATGACAATACAATTATTTGGTACCATCGAGCTTATATGACCATGGAGCCAAGAGGTGGATAATGGAACTCTTCAATGACTAAAACCCCTCGAGGTTGGGCTCGTTTGGTTTGTTTTGAAGAGTCTAATACTTTACCTTGGTGATGAGGGTTCTTTGTACTTTTTATTGCGTTTTCACAAAGGCGTGTTTTGTAATTTTTGTGAACATAATGTTTTTACGATGTGGTGGCCTTTGCAACCATATCATAGATACATATTTTTCAATATAGCTTATGCAATATCGAATAATACTGTTTATTCAACAAGTTCCATCTATTCCAACTAGGGGGCAAGCTAGTATGGATCGTTGGAAAATATTCCACTTGTCCCTACTCACTGGGGCTAGGGTGGACAAATGGACATATTATTTCCATGTATCCCTACCGGTGGAGAAGAATAGAAAAGTATTCCACATATCTCTATTAGGGGGGATATGGCGGTAGGGATAGATGGAACAGGGGGCGAGGCCTACAACTCTCAGAGCCACTAGCATTATGATAGTAATTTTTCACGTTAATAAGACCTATAATGCGATTTTATAAGAACTTTGTCACAGTACAACGTTATAAGTATTGAACATTTAAGTGAGAATAGTTGCTAACCAAACTTAAATTGTTAGAGATCCTAAATAGTCATATGAAATGAAAAATCATAACGTCGGTGCGAATTACTAAATCGCTATGTGTTTTTGGTTTACTTTTCAGGAGACAGTTAAAACCGTTTTTTTCTTTAATATTTACTTAACATGCGTAGTTGTATTTATTTTATGATAACTAGGTAACTTTTACATAAATATAAATAAAATTAAAGTAAATTTGTTAATAAGTTACTAGTAATACGTGACGTAAACGGAAATATTGGTACATAGCGGATTTAATTTGTAACATTAAAAATCGCTATGTAACTAGCGGTCACATGGCGATTTTATTAAATGATGTTTTTAGGAATATTTTGCTACATAGCGGGTTTTACTCACTATATTTGAAGATATCTGACTACTAAAAATCGCCATGTGTAAAAATATGACAACAATGCCGATGATAAAATATCGCTATGTGCATCAACGAACACATAGCGAAATAAAACGACATATTTCTTAAATGTGTGTTATTATTTAAAATTCGCTAACTGCCTAATTTCACATAGCGAATTTATCAAGGTACATTTTTGCCTATTAACACATAAACCAGTACTTTTCAGTACTGGTTTATGTGTTAATAGGCAAACAAAAAAAAAAAAAAATGTGGGCTGATGCGGAAATTAAAACCGGAGCGTTTAGTATAAAAATAAAAAAAACACACGATTTTGGGATGGGAAGAGAAACGTAATAATTTTCCAATTCCTATTCAATGACATCCCGCTTTACATAGTTCGTCGACATAGCTGAGCTGAGTCCTAATAGATAGTGTCTGTGTGTGTGTGCGTCTACCTGTACGATTGTAACCACTCAGCTCTGTACGGATTTTGTTGACCTTATACTTACTTAAGGGTACTTTTATCCCGGGAAAAGGTTTCCGAGAACTATAACCAAATTCCAAGCGGACGAAATCGTGGACAGAAGCTAGAAAACATATATACATATATCAAGAGTTATGATAACGGAACCCTCTTTAGGTACGTATATACGATGTATATACTTCATACATTTTCATAAAATATTATGGTTAAGTTGAATTATATATTGAATTAATTATGTTGTCACAACTGCATCTGCTCAATGCAAATTTATACATAATTGACACTTAAATATTATTATTATTTCGTATACAAAACGGATAGGTAATATAATAATGAACTTAAAATGCATGAAATTTAATTAATATATATTTTTTTTAATTTCTTCGAATTCTAACTTCGCATTTACAAGCGTTATTTATTGCTGTTCCGACATATATCCGAGATATACAGATAGACGGTCCCGGTGAAACAGTAAGAATCCTATTTTACGGAGCCCTAAAAATACACCCGCTCAAATACGAAAACATTAAAATATTCAATAAACATCTAATTAATTTAATTTTATTGTACTATAACTGAAATTATTTGAAAACAATAATCGTTTAGAACGATTTGACACTTTGGCTGTGACAAAGAAGTGGCTCGGTGGCTTTATTGGGTAAGCTCTTCCATGCAGGAAAAGGTGGTCCTTAAAGTCCGAATATTCATCTTGCTTTTTCTTTTCCATTGTTATTAATACATAAGCACAGTAATAGTAGTTTATGCAACGGTTGCATAATGATAGGCCTTAAAACAGTAGTGCGGTTTTCATGAAACGAGGTTTAGCGAGTTTCATAATAAGATCGCACGTGTGTTTTAAGGCCAAATTATGCAGAGTTGCATACATAACTTTATCTACACACATATTATAAATCCTCCATGATGGGTTCAGAAACAATATTTTCTGGCAACAAGTTATTTGTTGCAATCGTGGCTGCATATTTCCGATATCCGGCGCATTTTCACATCACACACACTCCGAGAAGACTACTATTCATATTTTCAACTAAAATGTAAATTACAAACAACTTTTTCTATTCAATTCAACAACAATTCTAGTTTCGTTCAGCAAAACACCAACCTAGTGGCGGCAATTCGATCCTCCGTCAAGACCATTTTTATTTAAATCATAGACAAACGAATGAAGTCTCAATTCTCATGTCACTCGAGATCAAATGTTGTGCAGTTTATATTAAAAAAACATACTGAATTGACGTTTCGTATCAATAACTGTTTTAATATCTATGGATACTAGAATAGAGACCCACTTGTGTTTTGACAGCTGTTCCAAATTTAATCTCATTTCTATACTAAAATCGATACGGGAATAACATTGCAGCACTGGTTTTTCCTAATTGGTTGTCAAAATGGTGGTCATTTCCTACGGTTTTTGATTACACTATGGAAGTTTTATGATATGGGTGTAGATAAAATTATTTTTGAACTTCGCTACCGAGGAATTTCTTTTCAACTCTGATATCCTAGTTACCTAAAATAAAAAGTTTCAAAAAAAACCGGACACGTGCGAGTTAAACTCGCGTGGAGAGGGTTCCGTTCTGTACATGATTATCTGCAATTTACTAGGTTACTTTAAATACCATAGACTTTTTATAGGTTTTCCTGTAATCTATAGGTAAAGAACTAATTCTGTATTTTTTTTTTAAATTTTAGCCCCAGTAGTTTCGGAAATAAGGGGGGGGTGGTCAATTTTCGCCTATTTTTCTAAATAACTTCCAAACTATTTAACTTAAAATTCAAAAGAAAATATATTTAAAGTCCTCACAATTTCATTTGATATGACACACAATATAGATTACTTAACTTTTTTTTTAATTTTCTGATTTAACCCCTAAAAGTGGCCCCCATGTTTAACATTCATGTATTTACGTCACGCGTCCGTGTTGCGGTCACCGACTTACATATTTATACCAAATTTCAGCTCAATCGGTTTAGTAGTTTCGGAGCAAATCGGCTGTGACAGACGGACAGACAGACGCACGAGTGATCCTATAAGGGTTTCGTTTTTTCCTTTTAAGGTACGGAACCCTTAAAAGTGTGTGTGTGTCAACTTCGACGCATGACAGGAGTTTACTCCTTACGAACGATTATAAAATAAACCAGTACCAATCATACCATGCTGTCATTTTTAATTTTGACATTTTACAGTAAATAATAAAGTTGCATATTAATGAATATAAACATGTCACTCATTGAATACAATAATTAATTGACACTCCGGGTCCTGTCGTCTTCCGATTGAGATCCGAGTTTTACCGATGGAAACATATTAATTCACTATATCTGTATGCAATGCGAAGCGACCGACGCATCTTCGGCTAACATCGTGTGACTTCGTGTGACTCCGTACAGGTGTGACAGTGTGCCATCGTAGTTTGATTTTACTCCCCATAATTTTTCAGCCCCCGGGCTTATACTATATGAAAATCGATTCTTAAGGAGTAAACTCCAAAAATAAAAGGATAGTATAGTGAATTTCCTTACAGTTAATTAAGATGAATTTAACGTCGTCGGCCCAAACTAGGATCTGTACCTGGGCCCGTGAATACCGCACAAATAAACCAAAAAGTCGGCTGACTATAAAGAGGCTGATTATAATTATGTTAGCTACCCACTAATTTTCATCGCGCACATAAAGCTTCCTCTCTTTCGCACCCACATATTAGTTAAAAAGTGACATGCTTTAAATGTGCGATAAAACATAAACAAACATAGGTCCTCTGCTCACCACAGTGCCTAGCACACTAGTTTTTATCGTGCACATAAAGCATTCCGTCACTTTTTAACTAATATGCGGGTGTGAAAGGGACGAATTGTTTATGTGCGCGGTAGAAGTCTTTTAGATATAATAAATGAAGCTAATAGCGATCTCTGTAAATATAGCACCTGGTGTCAAGCAAATTTACTGACTCTTAACGCCATTAAAACTTCATACATGATCTTTTCAGCAAAGAACAAAGTCATTGTGCAACATCCTCCTTTGATTACAAATAAAGAAACAATAAATCGTTCTATTAAGGAAAAATATCTTGGTTTGCTATTGGACGAGGAACTAACCTGGAAATGCCATATCAAGAAAGTCAGATCAAAATTATGTTCCTTGACTGGAGCATTAAAAAACTGTGTGGGTTGTATACCCCACAGAGCTCGACTAATGATACATAACTCTTTAGTAAAATCTCATTTGACATATCTAATTGAAGTGTTGTGCTGCTAAAACGAATCTTCAAAATTTGCAAACTTCCCAGAACAAATTAATAAAAGCGCTGTTTAAATATAATTACCTAACGAAAACCAAATTACTATATGAAAAAACTAAACTATTTAATTCAAAACAACTTTACACATATTCAACTTGCATAATTATTAAAAATATATTGACAAATAAAGTGCACTCTCAGTTAACATTTACAAAGAGAACCTTTAAACACAATTTAAGAAACAGTAATAAAATAACAGTATTTAGGCATAGAACTGGCTACGGCAAGAGGACTGTGTTGTCTTAGGGGGCACAATGTACAACAATCTACCAAAAGATGTTAAAGAATGAGAAAGTATTGCTCTGTTTAAAACCAAGTTGAAGAAATATATTTATGATTGTACAAACTGAGATCATGCTGGTCTACTATATCAAATCTGAATATTTTGTATACTCATTTAAGTGAACTATTGTTGTTCTTATGAGAATAAATTATTTAAACCTAAAAAAAAAAAAACGTAACAGTATCTGAAAATATTGTTGATACAATTTCTGTGCCGTTTTCTGTTTGTTTGAATAAGTAATGAAATTGATTAGTTATGGTAGGGGAAAAATTGCAATAGAAAAGTAGAGAAAGATACTTTAAGAAAAATGTCTTTAGAAAGATTGCCATAGGGCAAATATTCCAATAGTACCTATGAGTATCCTCTTTCAAGTAAGTTATATCATTCAGAAAGGTAAATGGCAATAAAAATAGTTTGAGCGCGATCTTGCCAACAAACTGTTATGTCAGTTTAGCGAAGACATTTTTGTAATATTTTATGTTATGTACTCTTTGTTAAATAAATAAATAAGTATAACAGAAGATGCATACATATATATATTATGTGCATTATAATTAGGAATTGGATAATATGACCTAAAGCTTAGTGGCGACGTTGTTGTTCAGTGTTATGGTAGCGGACTTTATATTTATTTTTTATTAATAAAACGCCTGGGATTTAAATGCATTATTTATTTTAAGTTATGATACGCATGCTCGTAAGGATGTTAACGAGGTATTTACTTATATGTACAACTAAAATATTAGTATTGACGAAGTTCATGAAATCGGTGCACATTTAAGAAGATAGGTTAGATGTGGGAACACGATATTGGAATGAGCAAAGATTTTTTTTTTTAATATTGTTTATTGTATTTGTATTAAACATTGGCTTATTACATTATGATGGTAACATGGTATAATCATGGTATAAAAATAAAATAATAGTAAAAAACATTTAAAAAAAAGCTTTTATTTAAATGGTTTAAAATTAACATTTTTTCATAATTAAATCGAGCCCGTCAATTTATTACATTAAACAATTTATATGTACTGATTGACCTGTATAAATAAACAAAAATACATTATGGAACTTGATCTTGACACAATTATTTCTAAGAGAAACGTTATTAATTTCATTAAATAAAATTTACACAGGTAAATCTCACGACAAGATTTTATTACACATAAATTGTATAATGTTATAAATTGACGGGTTTGATTTAATTTAAAATTTAGTTTCTTAATTTTAGAGCATTTAAATAAAAGCTTGCGTTTAAAAATATTTGTCTACTATTATTTTAAATTTCAGGATAAAGGGGCTTTAATATTTTATTTTTTTATTTAGTGCAATTTGTCATGGTATAATTCTGATTGGAATAAATTTAAGTTATGTTACTTAAGTTGCATGCTCAGTAAGGATTTGATATGAATCACTAAAATACTGGTATTGTCGAAGTTCGTGAAATGTACACATTTAACAAGATAGGTTAGATGTGGGAAAACGATATTTGAATGAGCATAGATTTTTTTTTATATTGTTTATTGTTTTTGTATTAAACATTGGCTTATTACATTATGATGGTAACATGGTATAATCCACTAAGAGACTTTTCTATCTTCTTTTAGTGTTTCGGCACCTCGTTTGTGTATTTGTAGTATCCTTTCACATTGAAGTCGTTAGGGTAGTCCTCGCCCTCGTGGTAGATGAAGACATCCTCGTAGTAAATGTTGGGCTGCTTGAAGTACGTCTCAAAGACGGGACGGTCAAACGGATAACCGAACGGCTTAGTATCAGGGATGTGCTTGCTAAAAGCTTCCAGCTCTTTAGGCAGGGGCGTGTGCGGGTATACGACAACGTACAGTTGGAAGGGGAATCCGCCCTCAGTACCTTTAGGCAACATCATTCTGCTGGGTTTTTTGTAGAAAGCCTCAGACATGTCAAGAGGAACCTGTCCGCTCTCGAGCATCTTGTAGATAGAAGTCACAGGGACAGAGTCTTCCTTGAAAAGTTCAAATTCGTAAGAGTCGCGCTCGATCTTGTTTTGTCCAGGAGTGAGCTTGTGAACGAACCAGTCCAGTTCAATGAAGTTCATCCAGTTGTCCTCAATACTGAGAGGGTAGCCGTTGCTGTCGTACTTAGGTCCCAAGAAGAATTTGAAGACGGCATCGGTAGCAACGTCAGACTTGACATCAACGGTGACGGTGAACGGCTTGTGGTTAAGACGAGGTTGGCGAACCTTGAATCCTGTTGGCGTGTTAGCCTTTAACTCCTCTACGCTGTAGAATACGTCATTGCTGATATCGAAATCGAAGAAGTCGAAGAAGGTTACCAGCTTATCGACCTCAACATCGCTGATCTTGACACCTTCAAAGTGAAGCTGGTTGTAGTTGTAGGGTTCCAAGTACTCTTTGTATTGAATGATATAGTTGAGTATGCGTGCGTAGAACTGGTAGAAGACAGGGTCACGCAGAGAAGTCTGGTACAGCTCGAGGGCGCTTGGGAACACGGTGTACCTATAAAGAAAGAACAAAGAAACCTTAATATTTGAACCCAAAAAATATAGAATTAAAATAATTGTATATTAAAAAATGCTTGAATATCCGGAACTTCTGTGATAAAAAAATCTTTTCGGCGATTTAATTGGATTCTTACTTGTCGACAGGCTCTGGAGTACCAGCAAGAAGATGAAGACCCATGATCTCGTAGTAACGTTCGTAATTCCTGTGTCCAGATTTCTCATACAGATCGATGTTGGTGAAGAAGTAGTTGCTCACGAAGTTGATGGCCTTTGAGTTGTGCAGATCAATCTCCTGGTTGAACTAAAGTATGAAAAAATCGAATAAGCTCACTTTCTTCATCAGACAAGAAAACAAGTTAACATTCAAAAAATTGGAATTACTATATTTGCTAGTATTTTCGTTTTTGGAAGTACCTAGCGAAATAATATTAAAAAAAACTTACGGCCTTGAAGTGACCTTGCTCCAAGAAGTACAGGAAAGTCCTCTCGTAACTCTTAACGAACTGCAAGTATTTATTGTTTTCTACTTTGTTAACTTCGTAGTGATCGTTCCTCTGGAAGAATGGATAGTACGTAGACAGTTGGCAAGTGTAACCAGTCTTGATGGGTTTGTCCCATGAGAATTCAGGGATTTCTCCTAATCCGTTGGAGAGACGATTCAGGTAGTACTGAGCGATTAGCTGTTGGTAGTTGAAGTACAGCAGGTCACCACGGAACTCTTTAATGTCTTCGAATACACCCTCGTTAAACCAGAAAGGATAAAGCGACTGGAAGAAGTAGTAGAATGAGTTCATTCCAATATCTTCAGTGAAGTAGGCCAGCTTTTGCTCTTCGCTGCCGGTGAACCAAGGACTAGAGTAGTTAGAATAGAATACATAGTAGTCATTCTCGTGAGTAATGCCGTACTGACCAATGTGCTCAACATCTTTAATGCCATTTGACATTTTAGTGCGGTAGGCTTTAAGGAAGGTGTCCGTGTTCACGAAGTACTGCGGGAACATCTCATAAGGTGCAGGGAGAACCAGGTATTGGGTGTCCTCTCGCTGGTACACAGCGCTGTAAAAGGCGTAGAGGAATTGACCGTCGTTGAAATGAACACGGGCATAGGCAGCGGTCTTGTAGAAGGTTTCAAAGTCCTTCGCATAGTAGAACAGCTTGAACAGAGCAATAGCTTCATCTCTCATTCTGTCGTAGAAGACAGAGAAGGTCTTGTGTTTTGGCATGAAACCGCTTCTGTAGTATACTAAGAACTCTTCAACGGCCTCCTTTTTCTGAAAGTTACGATAAGAAAGAGTCAATATATAGTATCCAATAATTTAAATAGAAGAATGGGCATATGAATAAGACCAAACTTACGGTGTAATGCTCAATGTTCGCTTCAACGTCATATTCATAGCCAACTTTGAAGTATTCAGCATCTTTCCTCTCCAGTGCAATGGTTT
This sequence comes from Tortricodes alternella, assembly GCA_947859335.1. Classification (NCBI taxonomy): domain Eukaryota; kingdom Metazoa; phylum Arthropoda; class Insecta; order Lepidoptera; family Tortricidae; genus Tortricodes; species Tortricodes alternella. Next base: position 25,152,646 of record OX401969.1, read on the forward strand.
CCAAAAGGCTGAAAACTTTCTTTTGACGCTCAGCAAATACAGCGTCAACTAAAAAAAATTCATAAATAATAAAATTAATAAAAAATCAAGTACGTACGTTGTGGTGATACGGGAATCTTTTTACTTTTTCAATGACTGGGATCGTATTCCAACAGTGAAATTTCTGGGCCATTTATTAAAGAGTCAACATCAATTGCTTTCTAAATAACAAAGGTATGTAGAAGTCTTTGAGACCTATGTCCAGCAGTGGACGTCCCCAAGTTGAAATGATGAACAAAGATACAAACAAAGTCGTTTTAAAACTTCTTATGGTGTTCGGGAAAGTTTTTTTTATGCTATTGGATGAATAATTAAGTATAATTATATATTTTTGAATGATAGCTTACCAGCTTTCAGCTCAACTTTGTAGGTAGGCGGGACGGTCCCGGCCACGGCCAGGGCCACCAGAGCGGCTAGGAATACGACAGTCTTCATGGTTCCTCTGTCCTCAACTGTGCCGAAACATTGCCCATGCGGGTTTTTATAGTAATCGCTAGTCTTATCTACCCGAGCAGACCTAGCAACGATTATTAAAACTTCAAACTTAATCAGCTGCAACCTTTCACATTGATAGTGAAATGGATTTATTTATTTCATATTATATTATTACAATGTAATTTTATATGTCAGGTTCAGATTTCTATTAAGTATATTATAAATACTTTTTTTTCTTAATCGTAGTTACAGCCTAAATTAAATTAGTTCAATTTAGATTATTTATGTTGATAACACATTAATGTTCCAGGAATTCGCGCACCGAATAGAGTGCGAGTGAAATAAATTTTGCTTTTAATTTTCTAACAAAGGAAAACTGGGACTGTCCTTTATAACACTTTGTATTTTGTTGTAAATTATTGGGCCAATTACGTGTAAGAATTTTTTCGCTTTGTCGAGCCGCGTAAAGGGCACTTTGAGGTCGTTACACCGCTGTATTCTGGAGGCATGGGCATCAGCCAGCGTCGGGAAGTGTTCAAGATTACGCCTTACATGCTTGGCTACCTCAAGAATGAGTATGCTTGGCAGAGTGAGAACTTCCGTTTGCTTGATCAATTCCCTCGCTAGGTGGTCCCAGCGTACTTGATATTATACGGATGGCTCTCTTCTTCAGTTTAAAAGCCGTATCGCAATCCGCTGCGCATCCCCATAGATCGACTCCATAAGATAGTAGTGAGTGAAAGTACCCGTAGTAAGCTTTCATAACATTCTCCATGTGTAAGCTGTGGCGCAGTCTACTAAGGGCGAAGCAAGCAGAAGACTGTCGGTCGCGTAACACGTCGATTTGGGAACTCCATGATAAGCTTGAGTTAACAATAAGACTGAGGTATTTGATTTCATCCACTTGAGGGACCAGCTGCCCGTCACATGTGACGAACGCGAATCATATTTACCCAGATTTAGACCTAAAGCTCAACTGACTTAATTCGAATCTAACATGGCCCGCCTAAAGAGTTTAATGTATGTTCATTTTGCCACTTTTGGATAATAATGGAATTTTCCCGATAGCAGTAAATTCACACTATATATCATAAAATGTATATGCAGAACAGTGGAAAATCTTTTCAAATAAGGCAACCTATAAATGGACGAATGTTTATGTTATTTAATAGGCCTTTTGACAAATCAGACGGGGCTAATTGTATCATAATTATATTCCGCAAGCTAGTAAAATAGTGATAGTACCGACTGGCATTTTTAACACTATGAGTTTGTATTTTATTGTGATATATAGTAGGTACCAGGACGTGGTTGTTGCGTAGCATGGTAACTAATAACGTAGTCAACATTAATTATTTTATGAAGCACATATTATTTATATATAAAAATAAACAATTTCTGCAGGGCGGAGATTTTGGTGAGCTCTTTTGCATGATATTTGATTTTTACTTAGGTTAAGTAGGATAGATTATTTTTCTATTTTTTTATTTGTTTATCTGTTTTCAATAATATTCTCACATAAATATAAATAATAGTAAATATAACAATTTAAATTCGCCCACCATATTTTATCGTCATTATAGAGAGTTAGACCACTTACTCGTATGTTATGATAAATACATGAAGATGAAGTTGGAAACAATCATTCAAGTCAAGTTTAACTCGAACCGCTCCTATGAATTGTGTGATACTAACACACTTTTATCCATTCTGTGGCCATACGTTGTTACATTTTATCCAGTGCGACAAAAAATAACAACTACGAGTAAGGTATGCGTGCGGCCGGTTTCTTCGTACTTGACCTTTGCGCAATTCCCTGCGCTTCGATTATAAATGTATCAGGATTATTAACGCTTACATTACCAAAGACTCATTAGTAGGTTTTTAGATGGATTAGTCGACTTTAATGCCAATATCGTTTCTTCCTATTCGCAATTCTGCACAATCTGAATTCTACACAATAGTACTTCCACCACTTTCGCTACTATGCACAGTCATTATTTGTGTACGCGATTGCGATTGCGATTCTTTCTATTCGCAATTCTGCACAAACTGAATTTTACACAACAGCACTGAATCACATTCGTTATTTTGTCCTCGTTTTTGGTCGCTATAATCACACAATCGTGATTTTTCATTAATATTTTTTTTTAATAAATAAATATTGAGATTTGCCCATCGCGAGATTCGAACCCGCAACCTCAAGCTTCGCAGGCCGTTGTATGTACCACCGAAACTGTCGTTTTTTGTGGGAGGTGAGGTAACACTTCATACACAATACTGAACACAGATGCAAAATTCGCTCTCATGAAGTCTGCGTAAGGCCAGTCCTGTATGTAGTATACAATATATCTCACCCTACCTAGCATGTACATACTGGAAATATGTAACTTTATCTGAAAGAATTCCGGTTTTTATTAGAATAAAAACCGGAATTCTTTCAGATAAAGTTACATATCTCCATTCCATATTTACTCTAGAGAGTAGGAGATATGCCCCGTCGATATGAATCGCCTTACAAAAATAATCTCCAGGCAATTAAATTAATTAATTCAAACATGAGACTACATAGCTCCGGGCCCTACCCTATGTCACTAAAGATTTATAATAAATTAGCGGAAATAATCAAAAATGAAAATAAAAGCGCAAAATTCCATAAAGCTCTCAAACTCTTTCTTATTAATAAAACGTATTACACCGTCGATGAATATTTTGCTAGACAACATAAATTAATAAATAATCAACAATGTCTGCATCTCTGTTTTCCACGTTGCCATGCCTGTCAAGGTACATGTGAAGATAGTGCTGTGTATTGTTCTATATATAGTTACTGTAACATATGTAATGCAATTGTGTATAAATAAATAAATAAAATAAATAAATATGTATGTGGTCTAAGGTGCCAAGTTTCAACGACTGAAAACGAGGACAAAATAACGAATGTGATTAAGTGCTGTTGTGTAGAATTCAGATTGCGCAGAATTGCGAATAGGAAGAATCGCTACTGTACAAAATAATGACAGTGCACAGTGGCGAATCTTGTGAAATACTAGTGTGTGGAATTCAGATTGTGCAGAATTGCGAATAGGAAGATTCGCTACTGGACACAAATAATGACTGTGCACAGTAGCAAATGTAGTGGAAGTACTATTGTGTAGAATTCAGATTGTGCAGAATTGCGAATAGGAAGAAACGATATTGGCATGAAAGTCGTATAATCCTTTTAGATGCGCCGTTGCCATATTCGCATTTTCGACAATATTTCTGCCTTGGATCGTCCCGGGAATATGAGCAATTTTGGCGGCAAGTTTACTTTATGCCCGGCAATAATACATTTATATAATTATCTCGGATTCTCTATTTCTGGAAATGGCACATCACTAAGCGAATTCTCTATTCACAGCGAGTTTTTGTTACAGAACGGAAAAAAAGCTGACTGAAAGCTGCGTAACGCCTAGCGATGCTTAGCAATACATGTTTGTTGTTGTTGATTTTACGTAAAGGAAGATAAATTTGTCGAGGACTTTTTCTCTTTGATATATGCAGCTATACAACGCCGCTAAACCATGTAATGTAAATATATGTGCCATTTTTTTTTTCGGTATATATTAATTGATGTATGTAATGTAAAGAACATGAATGGAAAAACAGACTTACCTTTCGTCACTTAAACGCATTTTGGCATCGTGGGCGTGGGGCTAGGTTGTCCATTTGTGATCATAAAGTATAGAGTTTAAGCCTTAGCAGCTTTATTATATGACAAGTTTTTAAAACGTTCGTATAGGTACGTATTTTCTCACTGTAAGCATAAACATTGTGAGGAACCTAAACTTTTACTGAATGGGCACCAGTAACCACAGATAAGAAGACTATGCCCAATGACTCCATTGGTCCGGTTGCTCTGGGCGTCTATTCGGGAACGTCTAAGTGATTCTGCAGCGAGCCGCGAGTGGGACTTCAATCTCGCTCTTACACATTACACGTCTTGCGGAAGAGTGGGATGAGAAATCGCGCTCACGAGTCGCTACAATATCACTTAGCGTTCCCAAATAGAGGCGCCATTACAAGTATTAAACAGTCGCAACAAGCAACAAATCCATCAACACGTTCTACGATGGTCCTGGTACGTTTCCATCTAACCTTATTTCGGTTATAAAAATAAACTAGTAAAAAAGCCATATTCCTGCGCAGTTAACGTAGAATAACTTCAAGATTAATTTGCTAAAGTAACTTTAAGTCTTCTCTATCTTCTTTATATCTTCTCTTCTCTATCTCTTCCCTACATAGTATAAAACAAAGTCTGTATATCCTATAAAATGATACTATAATATATATTAAATTCTTAAAATATTTAAATAAATTACAAAGTTCGAACTATACTTTAATTATAGTGAATACTTTATAATTTAGGTATATTACTAACTAGATCTGAAATCGCTACTTTAAGTGTTTTTTCTTCCAACTACGCTTTAATTTCATCATTATGGCCTTAAATACTCAGCACAAAGCAGCCCTTATTGGCTCTAGAGCATTAAAGTTGCATACAAAATTCATAATTGCACTGTTTTGTATTTTTTTATTTATTTTTTAGTTGATTAAGAAGTGTAAACCACCGGTCACGCAATCCGCCCATTCACAGTCCGACGGGACAGCTGTTCAAAGTACTGGCTGATAAGATAGTATAGGTTACTAAAAGATTTAAAAAAAAATAGGCGTAACATGAAAATGAATTGACCAGATACAAGTTTTCTGTGAAAAGTTTCGGATGTTCTACTTTAGCTTCTGAACCACTAGACCGATTTCAATAAATAGGGTATCTTAAGATTCGGGGAGAACGTGCGAGTGTCATAGGCTATACAAAAATTCTAAGGGTCCGACATACCAGGTGCAAATATCCTTTTTACGTCGCTAGTCGGGTTTAACTTTACATGTACTTTTTATACCTACTTTTTGCAGTAGTTGAAAGAAAAGCAGATTATGCACCTCGCATCAAGTGATGTATTATTGCGCCCGTATTTTTAGAGCCGTCACTAGCGTTCGGGCTTCAAACGAACATTCGGCGCAAAGATGAATCACTTTCTGCTTGGTGCTATTCTACTATTCTTAACACATATCGATGCTTGCCACTCGAAGGGTTAAACGTTGAAGATGTTATTCAAGTAATACTTTTTAAAAGCTTTTATTTAACTTGCAATGTTTGTATGTATGTATGTAATAAATACATTTATTCATGAATAATTATTAAAATAAAACATTACCAACTAACACTAAAAAAAAAAAATATAAAAACTAAAACTAGGCTAAAATTACATAAAATGAATTTAAAAAAATCTGGTCCCCGCCAGTCGGTCTGGTGCCCATCACGCACGCTGCATTTCCCCGCTGAATGGCTAAGCTTAGCCTTTGTGCGAGGTAGCAGCCTGCGCGAGGGTCACCCGTGGCCTCCCTGAGACTCTTGCTGAGCTCCCTGAAGAGCCCATGCGCGTCTGGACCCCACAGACCTAGTGTCTCGACCCCAAAAGCAACAAAATCGTACTGGGTGCCGAGACAACTAATGTGTTTATTTGTTTTATGCCGCTCCCTAGACTCGGCCGCCGCACCCGCCCGATGAGTGGTAGCTGGAAGATAGGTTGCGGCCAGTGTGTCGGCGCACGTAGCGTCCCACACCAGCGCACGACCCATCCTCCAGGGTATCAACGACATCCCATCAGGGCGCTTGCCATCGTCACGTATAATACGCGGCTCGTATGTATGTATGTATATATGTATGTATGTACGGGTCAAATCTTGCAAGCTGAATAAGAACCAATTCTTCTTATCCTACGGAGGTGAATTTTTACATGTTGGTTCAGTTCCGATGACAATGCATTTTAATGGTAAGCATGACCTGAATCAATATCCAGGATTAGCTCCAGACAAAGGAACTCTTCAACGGTCAACAGCACAGACACGAAATTTTGTGTAGGAACTTTATTATGATAACCGGTTACAAGTCTTACCATGCCATGGTTGCTGCACTCAGGGTTGGCTTCTAACTAGGGAACTCTTCAACGGTCAACAGCACAGTCTCGAAATTTTGTGTACGCATTTTATTATGATTGCCGGTCTTAAGTTTTACCATGGAATGGTTGCTGCACTCAGGGTTGGCTCCTAACTAGGGAACTCTTCAACGGTCAATAGCACAGTAACGAAACTTTGTGTACGCGTTTTATTATGATATCCGGTTATAAGTCTTACCATGACATCGTTGCTGCACCCAGGGTTGGCTCCTAACTAGGGAAATCTTCAACGGTCAATAGCACAGTCACGAAATGTCGCCCAAGCAGCAAAGCAGTCATATAAGCAAAGCTTTTTACAGCTAATGATCGAGAAATAGTCGTAAAAAGGAGTTAAAGATGCCAAATCGTCGCATAAAAGAACTATACTCAACTCTTTAGCATTCTCGTATTTTAGACGTAAAACTATGTCCACTAAACGTTTACTCGACATGTTTACAGCAAGTTTACTCAATTATTGTATAAAGGTGTCAAATTTCACTTTTATAGCACTGCAAGTTCTAAATTAGCTGTATAAAAGCTTCTAATTTTCTTATTAGCTGTTGAAGAAGTTTTTATAGCACCGTCATTCGACATTGTTCTTGTGGAAGCATTAAAATGGTAAAAAAGCTGCTTATATGACCAAATAGCATCTCACTTACTCTTAAAGCACTAAGTGTTATATAAAAGATATCAATTCACTATTACAGCACCTGCCGAGAGAAAGTTCTAAAAGTGATTGATATAGCACTTTGAAATCTTTTACAGCATAATGGCGTCTGCATAGTAAATGTAAACAAGAAAATATATTTTCTATTTTTCAACTAAAAGTCGAGTAAAAGTCGTAAGATAGCAAACGTACTTCTATAATGGCGGAACAATTCCTTTTAATATTTTAATTTTATAAATAATTTCTTAATGTCTCAAAAATAAGGAGGCCCATTAAAATAATAACTAGAAATATAAGGAAGTTAATCGAAAAAAAAAATTTCGCATTGAAATTTAGTATGTTACATGAATAATAGCTAACACCGAAAACATATTATTTGAAAGAACATGGCTACCATTCTATAGTTGTTAAGTAGAAAATATTAAATATTTTGTACTTGTTTTCTGACACAAATTATTAACACATATTTATGAAAGCAGCTGGTGCTATAAAGCTAGCCTCGTTGCGATCAATCGACTAAACAGCTGAGTGAATGCAAAAAAGTAGCTATCACAGCACTATTAAGTCGAGTAAAAGCATTTTAGTTGCTTTCAACCGACATATTAGTCGACTAATGGTGAAATTATTGCTATTATAGCATTAATGGTGCTGTATGTCGCTTGATCTCGACTTTTATAGCATCATTTGGTTCTTAACTCGACTATTTTACGATAATTATAGGACTTTAAGCTGAGTAATTTGTGCCCAAATCGCGTCGAGTAAACGTTTCCAGATCTATTTACTCGACAGTTTGAAGACCTTTTTCTCAGCTTTAGGAGAAAATAGGAACGTGCTCTCGACTTTCATACGACTTACTTTTGCTGCTTGGGCGTGTACGCATTTATAATGATAGCCGGTTTTAAGTTTTACCATGACATGGCTACTGCACTGGAAGTTAGCAACGAGGACACTCCTCAACGGTTAACAGCACATACACGAAATGGGGTGCCATCTATTTGGCATAATTTTTAATGTCCGAAACTAATTAGGCATAACAAGTTTCGCATATTTTATTTTCGCCGAATCTTAAACTTGCCGAAATTTTATTTGGCATAATTCGTTTTTAGCCGAATGGTTGTTTTCCCGAATATTATATTAGCATAATATTGATATGGCCGAATTTTATTTTGCATAATGTTGTTTGGCATATATATAATTTTGCAGAATTTTGATAGCCCGAAACCCTGTCCGAATCTATGTCCGAATCTAGTTGTATAACATACAAAAAGGGGGGAAGGGGGGCTTGGGCCCGAAATAAAAGATGAAAAACCGTAACAATTGTATTATTGGTAGGTTAGGTTAGGGTTAACTTGTGTCCCTTACACCAAACCAATCTCTAGGTAATACTTTCTATAATAAAAATAGATTGGATTAGATTAGGTTAGGTTAGTTTAAATATGAAAAAACTAAAATTTTATAATCATGTATTTGTTTTATAATCCATCCCGGCGAAACTAAATTATGCGAAAGTAACTTCCGGCGTAACTAATGTATGCGTAAGTCATTTTCTGCCTAAGCACTATTCGGACTTCGCAAATTATGCGTAAAAAACATTCGGGTTAGGTTGGATATGCATGACAGAAATATGCGAAATATAATTATGCGAGATTAGTTTCTGCGCATATACAATTATGCTTATACTGATTATGCATTATAGAATTATGCGTAAACAAGGGGAACCCACGAAATGATGTCATACGCATTTAATCAACCATGCCGTTGTCTATTTGGGCTCAAAGCTCTTCGCTGCTGACCAAGCATACGTATGGTCTTAAGAAGAGTCAAATCGCTAGACTAGAAGGTCTGTAGAGAAGGTCTGAAGAACTAGATTGTACTAAACTAACAGGCAAACAACCATGCAACAATGACGCATGACATGAACATTCTTAGAAACATAGCCACCGAAAACGAAAAACTAAAAAATAAAATAATAGTAAAAAAAACATTTAAAAAAAAGCTTTTATTTAAATGCTCTAAAATTAAGATATTTTTTTAAAATTAATTGAACCCGTCAATTTATTACATTATACAATTTATATGTAATAAAAGCTTGTCGCGAGATTCACCTGTGTAAATAAACAAAAATACATTATGGAACTTGATCTTTTATTATATATAAATTGTATAATGTAATAAATTGACGGGTTTGATTTAAATTAAATTTTAGAGCATTTAAATAAAAGCTTGCTTTTAAAAATATTTGTCTACAATTATTTTCAATTTTAGGATAAAGGGGCTTTAATGTTTTATTTTTTATTTAGTGCAATTCGTCATGGTATAATTCTGATTGGAATAAATTTAAGTTATGTTACTTAAGTTGCATGCTCAGTAAGGATTTGATATGAATCACTAAAATACTGGTATTGTCGAAGTTCGTGAAATGTACACATTTAAGAAGATAGGTTAGATAGATTAGGTGGGAAAACGATATTTGAATGAGCAGAGATTATTATTTTTTATATTGTTTATTGTTTTTGTATTAAACATTGGCTTATTACATTGTGATGGTATAATCCACTAAGAGACTTTTCTATCTTCTTTTAGTGTTTCGGCACCTCGTTTGTGTATTTGTAGTATCCTTTCACATTGAAGTCGTTAGGGTAGTCCTCGCCCTCGTGGTAGATGAAGACATCCTCGTAGTAAATGTTGGGCTGCTTGAAGTACGTCTCAAAGACGGGACGGTCAAACGGATAACCGAACGGCTTAGTATCAGGGATGTGCTTGCTAAAAGCTTCCAGCTCTTTAGGCAGGGGCGTGTGCGGGTATACGACAACGTACAGTTGGAAGGGGAATCCGCCCTCAGTACCTTTAGGCAACATCATTCTGCTGGGTTTTTTGTAGAAAGCCTCAGACATGTCAAGAGGAACCTGTCCGCTCTCGAGCATCTTGTAGATAGAAGTCACAGGGACAGAGTCTTCCTTGAAAAGTTCAAATTCGTAAGAGTCGCGCTCGATCTTGTTTTGTCCAGGAGTGAGCTTGTGAACGAACCAGTCCAGTTCAATGAAGTTCATCCAGTTATCCTCAATACTGAGAGGGTAGCCGTTGCTGTCATACTTAGGTCCCAAGAAGAATTTGAAGACGGCGTCGGTAGCAACGTCAGACTTGACATCAACGGTGACGGTGAACGGCTTGTGGTTAAGACGAGGTTGGCGAACCTTGAATCCTGTTGGCGTGTTAGCCTTTAACTCCTCTACGCTGTAGAATACGTCATTGCTGATATCGAAATCGAAGAAGTCGAAGAATGTTACCAGCTTATCGACCTCAACATCGCTGATCTTGACACCTTCAAAGTGAAGCTGGTTGTAGTTGTAGGGTTCCAAGTACTCTTTGTATTGAATGATATAGTTGAGTATGCGTGCGTAGAACTGGTAGAAGACAGGGTCACGCAGAGAAGTCTGGTACAGCTCGAGGGCGCTTGGGAACACGGTGTACCTATAAAGAAAGAACAAAGAAACCTTAATATTTGAACCCAAAAAATATAGAATTAAAATAATTGTATATTAAATAATGCTTGAATATCAGGAACTTCTGTGATAAAAAAAATATTTTTGGCGATTTAATTGGATTCTTACTTGTCGACAGGCTCTGGAGTACCAGCAAGAAGATGAAGACCCATGATCTCGTAGTAACGTTCGTAATTCCTGTGTCCAGATTTCTCATACAGATCGATGTTGGTGAAGAAGTAGTTGCTCACGAAGTTGATGGCCTTTGAGTTGTGCAGATCAATCTCCTGGTTGAACTAAAGTACAAAAAAATCGAATAAGCTCACTTTCTTCATCAGACAATAAAACAAGTTAACGTTCAAAAAATTGGAATTACTATATTTGCTAGTAATTTCGTTTTTGGAAGTACCTAGCGAAATAATATTTAAAAAACTTACGGCCTTGAAGTGACCTTGCTCCAAGAAGTACAGGAAAGTCCGCTCGTAACTCTTAACGAACTGCAAGTATTTATCGTTTTCTACTTTGTTAACTTCGTAGTGATCGTTCCTCTGGAAGAATGGATAGTACGTAGACAGTTGGCAAGTGTAACCAGTCTTGATGGGTTTGTCCCATGAGAATTCAGGGATTTCTCCCAATCCGTTGGAAAGACGATTCAGGTAGTACTGAGCGATCAGCTGTTGATAGTTGAAGTACAGCAGGTCACCACGGAACTCTTTAATGTCTTCGAATACACCCTCGTTAAACCAGAAAGGATAAAGCGACTGGAAGAAGTAGTAGAATGAGTTCATGCCAATATCTTCAGTGAAGTAGGCCAGCTTTTGCTCTTCGCTGCCGGTGAACCAAGGACTAGAGTAGTTAGAATAGAATACATAGTAGTCATTCTCGTGAGTAATGCCGTACTGACCAATGTGCTCAACATCTTTAATGCCATTTGACATTTTAGTGCGGTAGGCTTTAAGGAAGGTGTCCGTGTTCACGAAGTACTGCGGGAACATCTCATAAGGTGCAGGGAGAACCAGGTATTGGGTGTCCTCTCGCTGGTACACAGCGCTGTAAAAGGCGTAGAGGAATTGACCGTCGTTGAAATGAACGCGGGCATAGGCAGCGGTCTTGTAGAAGGTTTCAAAGTCCTTCGCATAGAAGAAGAGCTTGAACAGAGCAATAGCTTCATCCCTCATTCTGTCGTAGAAGACAGAGAAGGTCTTGTGTTTTGGCATGAAACCGCTTCTGTAGTACACTAAGAACTCTTCAACGGCCTCCTTTTTCTGAAAGTTGCGATAAGAAATAGTCAATATATTGTATCCAATAATTTAAATAGAATAAAGGGTTATTATATCAATAAGACCAAACTTACGGTATAATGCTCAATGTTCGCTTCAACGTCATATTCATAGCCAATTTTGAAGTATTCAGCATCTTTCCTCTCCTGTGCAATGGTTTCCAAAAGGCTGAAGACTTTCTTTTGACGCTCAGCAAATACAGCGTCAACTAAAAGAAATCCATAAATAATAAAATTAATAAAAAATCAAGTACGTACGTTGTGATGATACGGGAATCTTTTAACTTTTTCAATGAGTGGGATCGTATTCCAACAGTGGAACTTCTGGGCCATTTATTAAAGAGTCAATATCAAATGCGCTCTAAATAACAAAGATATGTGGAAGTCTTTGAGACCTATGTCAAGCAGTGGACGTCCCCAAGTTGAAATGATGAACAAAGATACAAATTTCAGTCGTTTTTAAAACTTCTTAGAGTTACGTGTTCGGGGAAGTATTTTTTATGCTATTGGATAAATAATTAAGTATAATTATATATTTTTGAATGATAGCTTACCAGCTTTCAGCTCAACTTTGTAGGTAGGCGGGACGGTCCCGGCCACGGCCAGGGCCACCAGAGCGGCTAGGAATACGACAGTCTTCATGGTTCCTCTGTCCTCAACTGTGCCGAAACATTGCCGATGCGGGTTTTTATAGTAATCGCTGGTCTTATCTACCCATGTAGACCTAGCAACGATTATTAAAAATTCAAACTTAATCAGCTGCGACCTTTCACATTGATAGTGAAATGGATAATAATGGAATTTTCCCGTCTGCAGTGAATTAAGAATATGTCTAAAAATTAAGTTTTGTACCTATGCAGAACAGTGGAACATCTTTTCACGTCTTGAAATAAGGCAGCCTATGATGCAGTTTTATGTTATTTAATAGGCCTTTTGGCAAATCGGACTGGGCCAATTGTATAATGATTATATTCTGCAAGTTAAATAGGTATACTTAGTACTGGAATTATTAATACTATGAGTTTGTATTTGATTGTACAATATAGTAGGCACCAAGTCGTGGTCGTTGCGTAACATGGTAAGTAATAACGTAGTCAAAACAAATTATTTTATGAGGCAAATGTTATTTATATATAAAAATAAACAAATTCCGCAGGGAAGAGACTTTGGTGACCTCTTTTGGTTGATATTTAGTTTTTACTTAGGTTAAGTAGGATAGGTTCTTTTTCTATTTTTATATCTGTGTTCACTAATATTCTCATATAAATAAAAATAATAGTAATTAATAACAGTAAATATTATAATTTAAATTCACCCGTAATATTTTAGTCGTCATTATAGAGAGATTCTTGGAGAAGGTTTATAACAAAAGATGTAAGTGAGACCACCTTATGTTATGATAAATACATGAAGATAAAGTTGGAAAAATTTTGTCAAGTTGAACTTGCAAGCCAAGTATTTTGAACCGCTCCTATGAATCGTGCGATTCTAACACACTATTATCTATTCTGTGGCCATACGTTGTTATATTTTATCCAGTGCGAAAAAAAATAACAACTACGAGTAAGGTATGCGTACGGCCGCTTTCGTCGTACTTGGCCTTTGCGCAATTCCCTGCGCTTCGATTATAAATGTATCTAGATTATTAACACTTAAATTACATTACCAAAGACCCCGTACTAGGTTTTTAGATGAAAATGAAAATGAAAATGAAAATATTTATTTTGCAAGTAGGCCACACGGGCTCTTTTACATGTCTGAATCTACCAGCGCTTCGAAAGTTGACATGTGCTGAGAAGAAGCGCCGCAAGAAACTCAGCAGTAAGTCTTTTTTCCACTTTAAAATTACATATAACTAAAACTAACATAAAAAGTCCAAAAAATAGACCTAATGGGCACAAATTAATTATAGTATACAACTAATAAGGGAGATGTATAGTCTCCGCGTCTGAACAAGTAAATTTAAGTGTCTTAGAGATGTATAAAGTCTCTAAGGGTCATAATAATAAGAATAATATTAAAACAGAGAAAACATCTAAATTGATTAATCTAGGTTACATGGAGATGTAGACAGTCTCTATGGTCAAGTATAAAGATGGAGATGTAAGGTCTCCAAATATCAAAAACAATCTGAAATATAACATTTCATGTCCTAAGATTACAAATATTGTTGGCTATTAAGCCAAAAAGAAAAGGTCAATAACAGTTTATCAATGAGACACAATAGGCAACGGAGACAGCCCCAGGAAACGACACACAGACTCCCGGACACTACGACGTTACACGGTTGCGTTTCTTGGCCTCAGAGCTGGCCAAGCTTCTTTATCATTTAAATAATCTTCAACTCTATAATATCCTTTCTTAAGCAGCGAATCTTTAATGTACCGTTTAAATGGATTAACAGACAAGTCCCATGCTCCTAGGGGAACTTTGTTGTAGAATCTTATGCAGTTCCCCAAAAAAGATTTACTTACTTTCTTAAGGCGAAACTTAGGAACAAGGAGCTTATTCTTACTACGTGTATTAAAATTATGGACATCAGACACTTTCTTAAAACTTTTAATATTCTTGTGCGTATACAAGATCACCTCATAAATATATTGTGAAGCTACTGTAAGGATGTCAATTTGTTTAAAACGGTCTTTTAACGAATCACGGAAGCCCAGGTTGTAAATGGACCGGACTGCTCTCTTCTGTAGAATAAAGACCGTTTCGATGTCAGCCGCCTTACCCCAGACCAGGATGCCATAAGACATAATACTATGAAAATAACTAAAATAAACAAGTCACGCTGTTTCCACATTGGTAAATTGACGAATTATTCTTCCAGCATATGCAGCAGAACTCAGTTTGTCTGCAAGAACGGATATGTGTGGACCCCATTGTAAATTGCGGTCAAGAGTCAACCCAAGAAAAACTGTCTGATCTACAATACATAGGTTGTCTCCATTTAAAGTAAGGGCTGCGTCTACCTGTGTAACATTAAGTAAAGAAAATTTAACACATTTAGTTTTCTTCGCATTAAGAAGCAAATTGTTAGCTGTAAACCATTTAAGCACTTCTTTCAGGGTGTCGTTGATATGACTATAGTCTTCCTGCTGTCGATTTACTTTAAAAATCAGCGAAGTATCATCAGCAAATAAAACTATGCCACACTTGTTATTTATAAGGCTAGGTAGATCGTTTATATAACGATTGCCGTTGCCATATTTCCATTTTCGACAATATTTCTGCCTTAGATTATCCCGGGAATATTAGCAATTTTGCCGGCAAGTTTTCTGTATGCCCGGCAATAATATATTTCTACAATTATCTCGGTAATATTCCCGGTTGTATTACGGTTTTAGGTAATATTTCTGGAAATGGCACATCAATAAGCGAGTTCTCTATTCGCAGCGAGTTTTCGTTACAGAGCGGAAAAAAGCTGACACCCGCTACAAACGTAACGCTTAGTGATGCTTAGCAATAAAAGTTTTAATGTTGATTTTACGTGAGTAAACGAAGATAAATGGGCAACCATAGTTTAGAAGACTATGCCCTAACTCCAAACAGTCGCACCAAGCAACAAATCCATCAACACGTTTACGATGGCGCTGGTACGTTACCATCTAATCTAACTCCGGTCCCTCAAATCGTCAAAAAAAAATTTTTGGGCGCTTACATGGCCTACGCTGGCTAAACCTCAAGAGATTTACCCAAAGTAACCATTTTTATTATTAAACATATTAGGTTATTTTCAAAGCTATTTTCTCCTATTCAGCTATTAATCCTTATCCAAAAAAAAAAACGTTCTTTAACTTAGATTAAAATTGTTCGGGTAGTGTACCGGACAATTTTAATCATTTAAATAAATACTTTAGAATATATCAAAGGTTAAGGGAACCGAAACAATAATTCACGGACCGTAGTCGCTGGGCCGTCACAGACAGATCAGACATTCAACGTTGCGGCTTAGGAGCATCGAGTGCTTTTCCCAAAGACAGCGTGGCCATTTCGCGCGTCACTTCCAAAAAAAATTGTTTCGTATTGTGTAAAGAAAACATTGTTTATAAAGAAATTTTATAATCAAAGGCAACTCAGTAACTTAACGTTTTTCACCTCTTCGTTTTCTAAATTACACCCGTGCAAAGCCGAGGCAGGTCGCTATTCCTTTATAAGTTTCATCAGCCAATGTTCCGGGGTTCAAGTTCATTTTGACTCCCGTTGTCAAACCAGGTTTGAACCGAACCCATCTTTCTATTGTTTCTATATATTATTTATGTTCATTATGTTACTTGCTGGCAATCCTTGTTTGGACGGAGCTTGTGACCATCGAAACATATACCTAAATAGGTAGGTAGGAAATCTTGAGAGTAGGTTTAACTCACGGCGGCATGCTGACTGACTGCTTGAATCATATGCAAACTCTATTTATTGATTCTATGAATGACGCAATATTATGCACTTATTGATTCTGGAGTGGAAAAGGTCAGCTCTCCACTAAAGTATCGATTGAATCCCGTATAACTTTAATAGAGACAAAGTGCAGTTGGGGAAGAGCAGACGAAACGACAATATCAAACGTACTGCATAGTAACAGTGACTTTAGTGCGGGCCTTCCGCTCATTCTCCAGCTGTAATAATATCAATATCATCATCACCGTTCTATATACGTCCCACTGCTTGCGTCTCATAGGGCTGGGAGCAGTCCCCACGCAAGCCCAGAGCGGATTGGGGACTTCACACTCATCGTTGAATTACTTCGGAGATATGCGCAGGGTTCCTCACTATGTTTTCCTTCACAGAACTGCTCGTGGGAAATATCAAATTCAATTTCGCACATGTGATCCTAAAATCTAAGAAGTCCGAGCCGAGTTTTGAATCCGCGAGAATCGCGCGTGTGTAACGACTAGGCTGCAGACTGCACGTCATTTATAATATATTATCTATGTATAATGTATGTGTATATTTAGTAAACTACATCAGAAGTAGGATATAGTTCACAAACGTTAATCCAAGAAAAAGTAGATCTCGATCAAACTTTTATAATAACGACGAATTAAATGCCGAGGGTTTCCAGAAGTACACATATAGCAAATCTAAATAACGCAGTAAATAGAGGTATTATTATATTCTACGCCAATAATACTGTTTTCCCTGTATATTAGTCGCTACACATGGCTCATAGGAGAGATGACCGATAGGGCCGAAGAGTTTTCGAGTGGCGACCCCCTAACGGAAGATGCAGCGTGGCTACCAACAAGGTGGACCAAAGGCCTGGTGAAGATCACTCTAATCCGCTGGATGCGAGCAGCGCCGGGCAGAATATTATGACGAGTCGGGCTTTCAGTCAGAATGATGTTGATTGTAACGATGCTGATTCTGCTTGCAGGTTGTCCTTGGTAAACAACTCTTCTACACGACGTTAATCGATCGGTGAAATGGTTTATTTCACTGTCGGTAGTTCACCTAATCTACATCGATCGATGGTTGTCGTAAAAACACCCATAGTGGTAGTGGTGGTTAGCCACCCACTGGAATCGCAGAATAACCAGACCATCACCTGAAACAGGGATATGTGAGATATAAGACTGGCAAGAATACATTAGTTCACGTGACATGTCACAATTCAACGTAGTCCGTTATTTTATTCGTTATTTAAGCCCGGGTACATGGGCTTTGACTTGAATAGATAATTGAGGTTAGCTAAATGACACGAATAGTAACTTTGAGCTTAGCTTCAGCACTATGTACAATGGCCCTTTAGATCAATATGGATGTGATTGCAGCCACAACTTTTTCTTTCTTATATCGTTACATATGTAACACGTTTACCAGTTCAGTTTCATAGCAAATAAACGTCACTATTTATAAAAGAGTGATGTTCACTCGTGTAATCATCATTTAACATAAAAGTACTCGCTGGAGTCGAGTTTCTCAATTTTCCATATATGCAACATTAAGGACAAACCCACCGTTAGGTTGTTTACTTTGGGTTTAGTTTATAATTAATCTGACTGGTAAATAAATTCAGCGTGAATCAAATTATGAAAACCGGCCAAGTGCGAGTCGGACTCACGCACGAAGGGTTCCGTACCATTATCTTTAAAAACGGCAAAAAATCACGTTTGTTGTATGGGAGGCCCCTTAAATATTTATTTTATTCTATTTTTTAGTATTTTTTGTTATAGCGGCAACAGAAATACATCATCTGTGAAAATTTCAACTGTCTAACTATCACGGTTCATGAGATACAGCCTGGAGACAGACGGACAGACGGACAGACGGACAGCGGAGCCTTAGTAATAGGGTCCCGTTTTTACCCTTTGGGTACGGAACCCTAAAAACGATCAATTATTCCGAGATTATGACAAAATGCGAGTCATTAAGGATCCTTTATTTTTATAAAAGGCAAACCAAGCATTAGTTACGTACATTCTCTCCTTTCGACCTTTACCGACCTGAAAAGAACTGTACTTTTAAGACACTAATATTGCGAGATAATTTGGCAAAAAAGTCATTTTGGAATCCGGTTCCTATCAGTAAATAAAACATCCAACAAACACCTTTGATAACCTTTTACATAACGTGAAAAGGTACTGTTTGTCACGGCACATTGTGAAATAAAAACAAAAATCTTTTCGTTGTACCAGAGGGTTCCGTTGAAGCATCTACATTTTTGCTTTATTTATATGTTCATATTTATTAAAATCTTCGAACGGACATAATCTACCGAGTGAGCGAAGCGTCTCCGTTTCAGCTTGGGCAAAAATGCTTTCGTATGTCCAGCGGATGTCCGGCGTCTGTCCATTTGTTCTCGTCTACATGTCGCAGTTCTCAAACGATTCTCGTGAAATTTTGTAAGCAAGTTCGATAATTATATAGATTTCTTTTGTCGATTCAGTTTTTCGAAATTTTATAAAATGGCGGAAATATGGGGGTTTCGCAATTACAAACTTATTTACGGTGTTGGTAAACTGACCCGACCTATATCAATGTATGGGGATATCAGTTTTCCAACAGCAAAGTTAAGTTTGTCGCGAGGTCTACAGCTCGCGGAGCCACTAGTTAATTATTGTTACGTGTCCTTCTGTAATCGCTTTCACCTGATTAAATAACATTGAATTATGCCTTAAAACAAGAAGGTTTGGAGACGGTCCTTTGTGATAAGAATATAATTACCTAGTACCTACAAATAACTGAAATTTTACTAATTTTTTTAACATACATACATACATATTTTCACGCCCGAAATCCCTAATGTGGTGGGCAGAGCCACAAGACTACTTGTGGCCACGTTCGATTAATTAGTCCTAAGATGGTATGATGAGCAGTATGGTGACAGGTGATCAGCCCATCGCCCATATAGATAGTCCACCATGTTGGAGAGGACCCGTGCCTTAGTCGACTTTTACGACATGCCAGGATGATAAGCATCTGCACGCATTCTATGCTATTTCTTCACTCCCAGTGCAGTAGAGGAGCTTTTTAACATGATATACAATTTTAAAGAAAGTTGTGGTAGTTATTTTTGCAATGGAACTGTGATAAGATAAGAGAGTGTGATAAGCAGTTATGCTATTTATCTGAAAGCAAGTCGAAGGCCGCACATTGCTAGTGTAGATTGGATGCTCATTATTATATAAGGTGACTTCTGATACTTTTACCTACTGACTGATAACACACATTTTACCTACATTTTAATCTTAAATTTTTTCCTTGACTGGTGCCAAGGCAGTCTTTAATTAAGTTTAGGTTAGGTTTCATCTATAATATTCCTGAAATCTAGTTTCAGTGAAAACTGCATTATGAAAAACCGGCCAAGTGCGAGTCACACTCGCGCACGAAGGGTTCCGTACCATTATCTATAATGAAGCATAAAAAACAGGTTTGTTATATAGGAGCCCCTTAAATATTTGTTTTATCTTAAATTAAATTACTTACTTATTTCAAAAGAGAATATATAAATAAATATTCTGTGAATATTTCAAGCGTCTACCTGTTACCGTTATCAATATTGAGCAAAAAACAAGCAAAAAAATCACATTTCTTGTATGGGAGCCGCCTTAAATATTTATTTTATTCTGTTTTTTAGTATTTTTTGTTATAGCGGCAACAGAAATACATCATCTGTAGAAATTTCAACTGTCTAACTATCACGGTTCATGAGATACAGCCTGGTGACAGACGGACAGACAGACGGAGAGCGAAGTCTTAGTAATAGGGTCACGTTTTACCCTTTGGGTACGGAAGGGTTATGAAAATCTGTTGTTGGCTCACGAACCATTCGTTCAGCCCGGGCTTGTCAAAAGAAATAATTATACAATGAGTTTACATAAAACAAAAACAAATCATGTCACTGGGTACTGTGGCTCTCTTTCCATTAACTCGTTTGTTTTCACCAACTATTCAAATTAGAAAAAAGTAAAATTTGTTGTACCATTTGGGCCGCTTGTTTTAGCCAAATTTAAAACAGTAGGAAGTTATCTATTCAACCCCTATATTTTTTTATCAATGTTCTCGCATAACTTTTTACCTCGTGAACCGATTTTGATATTTCTTTTTTTGTTGGGAAGGTGATAGTTTAGGAATAGTGCCATAGAAAACTTGGCGGATTATGATGATGGAATATATGAGAAATAAACGAAACTCCTCCAATTTTGTAAGCAAAACCATTTATTTCAGGCATCAATGGCCCATACATAAATACCAATAATATATTTTATAAGATAACTGATGTATTTGCATTGGTGTGATGGAGTCCTCGGATTGCAACATGGAACTTTCCATGATAGACAGTTAGTTAGTTAGTGGATAATGATGACATTAAAGTTTAATCGTTTAAACTATTACCTACATCAGATGTGTTTTAACAAAAAACAAAACCGACCGAATTTATGTAACAGAAAATATATACAACACGTTGATAAAGATATCAAACACATAAGTTTATTATTTATTGAACCTTATTCACCTTTACAAAATATGAAAGCTTTATATTGATACGTTTCAGTGCCACCTACTGTCAAGTAGCAAAACTAAACTACTGCTAGTGTGCCGAAATAATGGCGCCACAGCTCCACACCTAACTACAGAGACATCTGCTATCGTTATTGCGAACTAATTTTACAATGTCCGACTCTCTTGCCAAGCGATGGCGTTAAAGACTTTATACCTATTAAGGTATGGTAATGTAAAAACCGATATCTACTTACGAAACTATTTACTTATAGTCATTATCCTAAGTCATAAAGATTTTAAGACATAGTCTTGGCTTTTTGGTCCTTTAACGATGAAAATATAACGCTTTCTGACCTTAAAATGCAGCTATCGGCTTGAAGTATTCCACTCACATATGTAAGAGCTTGTAAAATTCTATTACAGAAGTTGTAAATTGTTTCATTTTCTTGTAGGTACTTTATTACTCAAAGCTTTTCTTTATTGGTTAATCCTGCTGTTTGCGTTTTTGTATTTGTTTTTGTATTATTCTGATTCGGATTGTAACTAATCCTATCCTACCTATTATAATTGCAAAAGTTTGTGTGTGTGTGTGTGTGTGTGTATGATGGTTGCCGGTCAACTCCGTAACGGCTGAACGGATTTTCATGAAACTTGGTGTATACAGGTTGAACAATCGAAATGGGTCAGTGACAGGAAGTCTGACACTATACGAGATAGGCCATCAGGCAGAAACCATGTCATAAATTATAAAGTTAAGAAAAATTTAACTCAAAGAACTTAACTTCGAACGTGAACCCGTTATATTCCTTAAAATAAACGCAATTTTTGTTAAATATTTTTTTATAATTTACCCTTCAAAGGTTGTTTACCCCCATATTTAAAATTAATTTATTGAGTTACACGTCCGTGTTGCGCTCACTGACTTGCGTATCTATGTGTACCAAATTTCAACTCAATCGGTCCAGTAGCTTCGGAGCAAATTAGCTGTGACAGACGGACAGACAGACTCACGAGTGATCCTATAAGGGTTCCGTTTTTTCCTTTTGTGGTACGGATCCCTAAAAACGACTTCAAAAACCATTCGATACATTTATTTCTTTATTTATAAAAAATAATGATTGATCTTCGTTAGTCAATTATAGAAAGAAACGAAAGATATATTTTCATAGACGTAGTTTGGTAACCAACGGCCCAAGTGCAAAAAAACTGGGGTCCTAACTCAACTGATTAGGTTTTATGAAGTAAAAATATAAATAATATACATAAATATTTACTTCAAAAGTACAAAGCTACTTTATTATCAGCTTTTTCTCGTGCACTGCAGGGCACAACATTGCTACTTACTACATGTATATGTACGAGTATCTTGTGTGAGCTTTAATGATCGCCTAGGCTCCTCGGCTGCACTGGGAGTGAAGAAATAGCATAGAATGCGTGCAGATGCTTATCATCCTGGCATGTCGTAAAAGTCGACTAAGCGACGGATCCTCTCTAACATGGTGGACTATCTGTATGGGAGATGGGCTGATCACCTGCCACCATACGGTTCATCATGCCATCTTAGGACTAATTGATCGAACGTGGCCACAAGTAGACTTGTGACTCTGCCCGCCCCGTTAGGGATTTCGGGCGTGATGCAATGTATGTATGTATGTAGGTTCTATTCTACATACAGGTGGAGAGTTTAGGACCGTATACTTGGATTAATAATATTGGTAAGTATTAAATAATAAAACGAACTAAATCAAAAAATTACGTTTATATGAAAAACAATTTATTGTGCATAAAACGCCTACTTATACGACATATCTAAATGCTTTACTCCACCTGTCAATCATCTTCTTTACGCTGATGACAAGAAATTTTTTATCAAAGTAAATAGCTCTAATGACTGCTCTGCTCTCCAGCAAACACTGAACACGCTTTGTAATTATTATGACCTAAACAGAATCACAGTTAACTCCCGTAAATGTCAGGTCATATCATTTACCCGCAAAATGAAACCTATTCACTGTCAATATACCATCTGCGGCACGCCAGTCGAGCGCGTCAATGTAATTAGAGATCTAGGAGTACATTTAGATTGTAAAATGACCTTAGAAGAACATGTTAACACAACTATCAATAAAGCGTACGGGAACTTGGGATTTGTGAAACGTATTTGCCGACCCTTTTCCGACGCTACTTGTCTCAAAATTATTTACTTTTCCTTCGTTCGTAGCCTAATGGAGTACGCATGTAGTAAGTATCTGGTCACCTCACTGCATAACTTAAAGTTAACGGCTAGAAAAAATACAAAAAAAGTTTATTAGATACTTGACTAACGCACACACTATAAACATACTAATTACACGACTAGTTGTAAACATCATAACTTACTGACACTGGAAGACAGGCGTAAAGTACTAGACATGGCATTTCTACACGATGTGCTTAACGGTAACATTGACTGTTCTGATCTCGTTGGTAGCATCTTCTACAAAACACCTACCCGTCAAACCAGGCACACTGGTCTCCTACATGTACCATTTCATAAAACTAAATACGGTAGTAACTCAGTACTTAGCAGAATCTTTAAAGCATACAACAATTGCTATAGCAGTATTGACCCCTTCACTGACAGCAAAAATGTTTTTAAAAATAAGGAGAAAATCATTAATGATGGTAGTAAGTAATACACACTTTAATTAAAAGTAATAAACTGGTAACTACACTACATTTGGCCAAACATACACAAACACACACGCACGCACACACACACACACACGCACGCACGCACGCACGCACGCACGCACGCACGCACGCACCCACGCACGCACGCACGCACCCACGCACGCACGCACCCACGCACGCACGCACGCACACGTTGAACTTCTTAATAAATAAATAAAATATAATAAATAAACGTTAATAGTATATTAGACACAGAGGGAAGTAAGTAGGACATTTCAACCCGCGTGTAAAATTGACCTGCGTAAATTCGTGGTGCAACCTATAATATTTACATTCCGAAGGTGGGTGAATTTTTAGCTAGTTCAATACGAGGTTTGCTGGTCAGGGTCCGAGGGCCCCCTGAGATTGGGGGCCCCTGTGCACGGAACCATCTAGACCTTCGGTAGCCACTCTGTATTGTTGATTAAGTGATAAATTAGATTATATAAAAGTCGGTGGCAAATAAATTAGGTATAATATATACCTCAAACTGTGTTCATGTACTGGACATTGATTTCGATGAATTGAGTTTATCACTCAATTCACAATTACATTTTTTCTTTTCTAGGTAATTATAACGAAGAATAATCATTTCTTTCTATTTTACAAAGCGTTTTTCATTTCGATTTTTATTAGTAAATGTTTCAGTTATCTTGTATTTCCTCAATTGTTTTTGCAAAACGTGATTCGTTTTCATTTCTTTTGCTTTTTACAAAAGCCGGCCGTGAATTTTTTACCCGACTACACGAATCCAAAAGGAGGATATATACTCGTACAGTTTAACAATCTATGAATGTATATATATTATGTATATAGCTATTAGGATAGGTATGTATGTATGTGACCAAAAATCTGATGGTACAGTTTAACTCCTGAAGTACTGGGCCGATTTAACAAAAAAAGGGGTAGGTATCATAATGATTTGAGGAGTACATGCGAGTGTCAGACTATATATGAATTCTCAGAATGCGTCATAATAAGCGTAAAAATGCTTTAACTTCGACAGTCAGGTTTTAGTTTATACAACATTTTAGTGTGGTTTTATAATATAGAAATTCGAAATCAAAGTCGTTATGTTTTACACTGTTTGTTCACTAACACAACAGTTTTCATCAACGTTCACACTTAATACATCAAAGCATTGTTTTTCCTTAGAACCTTCATCTACTTTAGATAACAATAAATTAAATTAAATAGATGCCTTGCTTGCGGTTAATGGCAAAAGAGAATGCTTTATGCCTGGAAAAGTAAAATGAGGACGGATTGATCCTTATACTAAGGTACGTATATTAGGAGCGGGAACGTTAAAAATTTATTATTTCGGTCTCGGATTTGGATTCAAACAAATAAATATGTAAAAGTATCTGTTTATTTCATATTCGTATGTGAAAACAATGCAATGTGATTTGAGAGATCGTCAGAGCTGATAGATAGATATATAATAATTGATGCTATTTAAATCCGCATGAATCTATTGCATAATTATATCGTGTAATAATACATTTATATATTAAAATACATACGTAAATATAGTTTATAATATATTTCATAGTAATAACTTATTTATACATTGTATTATAAATAAAAAGAATAATTATAACATACAAATTCAACGCTAATCGTTCTATAAAATCATTGGCTACTGTATAAATAGATGCAATATAATAAATATATCGGCATATCCATGTACATATCATACAATAAATACTTAATCACACGCACATTGTATACATCAAACTGAGAATAAAATAAAAGAAGACACTGCTAACAACAGTCCATGCATTACTCAGATGCTCAACAGTTTATGAAACAGAAGAGCATCGAGATGGTTGCAGCGTAGTTCGCTTATTCGGTGTGGGGCACGTAGATCTCAGGAGTCGGCTTATGGAAGATGTTGACATCCTGGAGCAACACATTGTGCACACCCTCAATCTGCCAGTGGTAGAGAGGACGGTTCAAGGGGAAGCCAAGTGGGTCGTCGGTCATCCTGCGAGCGCCAGAGCCGATACCAGGAGACACCACGCTGTCGTAACCAGTTCCCAGCGGGACCTTGGGCGCGCGATACTCCGTGATGTAAGTCATAAGGATGAAAGGCATACCACCGACACGACCTATGAACATTTCAAGTTGGATTCACTTTGACAAAAATATTATCAAAATTATAATAAATCAATGATACTAATGATGACGAACCTTTAGGAAGCAGGAGGCGTTCCGGGAATCCTTCAATTTTCTGTGATTGGTCGAGGAAGAACTGGCCCTTGCCATGGAGAGCGTTTTCAGCCTTCACGAAAGTGTCGTGGCCGCTGGCCCAGTCCTCTACGGTGAACAGGTTCTCAGTGGAGTCGCGCTCGATCACAGTCTCTCCAACAGGCACTATAGAAATGAATACAAATTAGTATCCGTATATTGAAGTAAACCAAAATATGTATACAAAATTGGTTTCATAACTTACAGTCATGTGTGAACTGGTCGAGAAGGAAGAAGTTCTCTGAGTTCAAGTGTAGAGGGATTTCAAAGCCATGGCTGTCGTATTTGGGTGCCAGGAAGAACCTGACGACAACGGTCTTGGCAACATCGCTCTTTACGTGCACGCGGATCTTGAACACCTTGTGGTTCAGGCGAGGATACTGTACCAGGACACTGACATCATCACTCACAATCTTCCCTGTTAAAAAATGAGGTTTTAGACAAAATTTGTAAATGCATATCAAATAACCGTATTCATATTTCTATAAATTATGAATTATCTATCAGAACATACTTTCAAATTCATCCATGTGCAAGTGGTTGGTGACATTGACGTAGGTGTGTTCGAAGTAAGTGACCAGTTTATCAGTCTCAACTTTCTGGATGGCAACTGACGGTAAAGCCAGCTCCTCACGCTTGTAACTAGGAAGTTGCTGCTGCCACAAGGTGAACAAATGCAGCACACGCTTCCAGATCATGTAGAAAGCGGGATCGCGAAGGGCGGTCTGGTAGTGCTCCAGAGCGGAGGGAGCAACCAGTGGTACGTGGCTGTTAAACAAAACATTAGAGTAAAATAAAGTAAATAAAAGTAAATAAAGTATTCGTCATCATCATCATTATCATTGACATATATATGTCCCACCAAGGTTTACAGGCCTCCTACTCTCATTGTAAAAGTCTCGGTGTAGATTAGGGACTTAACACACAGATGAATTAGTTTGCAGATGTGTGTGTGCAATAGAAAAACTATATAAATATATAATTATTTTTGTACCTTTAAAAATACCCTTTACATTTCTATGATTTTTTATTTAAATTAAAACCTGACATCTCCCTTATTATTAATTTCCGATAATTAAGTAATTTTTGCCCAATAGGTTTGTCTGTGGCACTTATGTCTTAGATTAATTTTCGTTGTAATATTTGTTTAAAAAAAGACTAGTTAACTAGTGAGGTTCTTATAGCGCTTTCTTCTCAGCTGATATCAACTTTCAAAGCGCTGGTAGATACAGACATGTGAAAGAGCCCATGTGGACTACTTGCAGGATAAATAATTTGATTTGATTAGTTTTTTTTTATGTCTAAGACTTACTGGTGGTACACGGCGTGCTCATGTACAACGGAATTTCCAAGAAGAGATTTCCAGATGCTGATAAAGTCCTTGTAGTAATGTTTGTTAGGAGAGTCATCATTAGCCTCAATCAAGCGTCCGAGAATATCAATGGCTTCAGGATGATGCAGGCTAACGTGCTCACCAACGCTCTACAAGTAAATAAAAAACTTTTAAACTGTCCAAAAAAAATGTTAAAATCAATTTTCAACATAATACTTATATTAACTTACGTTAACGAAGTAGCCAGCGTCAATGGCATCACGAATACGACGTTCAAAGTCGCTGATAGCCTTGATCTCATGTATATGATCGTCTTGATGAAGGTGGAAGTGGTTAGGCCTGACTGGGAAGGGGATTCCGTTATGGTAAAGAAGGCCAGATGTGTAGCCTAGTTCAACTGTACCGTAAAGATCGAGGTCGGGAATCTCACCAAGACCGCTGGACAGTCTCTCCATGTAGTAACGAGCCAAGAGCTGTTTGTGCAGGAACCAGAACCATTCACCGCGGTTATCCTTCACCAGGGGGCATGTCTCACTTGAGAGCCAAGTGGGGTAAGCCACCTGGTAATTGTAGTATAGAGCGTTCAGAGCGTGGTCTTGAGTGAAGTAGTGCACAGGGCCATCTTCAGAGAAGTAAGGCCAGGCAGTCTCGTTCCATTTGATAACTACATTGTCGTTCCAAATGTAAGTCGACGGGTAGTGCTCAACTAAGTGCATGCCATGGGTGTTTATTCTCTGGGCAGTGGTAATGACCTCTCCATTGTGGAAGAAAGAGGGGAAGATTTCGTAGATGGGTGGGACAACGAATCCTTGAGTGTCGTGGCGGTGAACGATGGCGGTAGTAAGTACGTAAACATATAAGCCCTCGTTGACGCGGTCCCTCAGGTACACGGCGGTTTTGTAAAACGTATCGTAGTCCTTAGCGGAGTAAAGCACGTGGAACATAGTCTCAGCTTCGAACTGGTGGTAGTCATCCAGAATAGAGAAAGGCACTGCACGGGGCAGGAGGCCAAACTCCATTAATTCGACATAGATTTTGACAGCTGTCACATTCTGAAATAAAGTTATATTAATGTAAATTTATAATATCATAATTTGGTAGTGTATTGAAATTCTATAAATATATTTTTCCATACGCTGTAGTGTTCAATGTTCCTCTCAATTTCCCAAGTGCTGGCAATGGTCTTTTGTGATACGAAGTGAAGGGGCTCATGGATGTGGTAGAACAGAGAGGACAAGTCCACTTGCCTCTGCAGATGAGCCTGGTCAGCTGAAGTTTAAGGTTATTTACATTTAATGTTACATCAGTCACAAGTGAACTGATCGATATCAGTTCACTTGTGACTGATTCCAATTAAACATTGAAACCAAATAAATTATAAAATTTCAATTTGAAATTGGTTATTGACTAAAATCCTGAAGTAATTTTAGTAACTCACCTGGTTTCTGGGGCCAGGTCTTCTTCACGGGGTCACAGGTACCCACGGCAACTAGAAGCGCCAAGGCACACAACCACAACACAAGACGAGCCATGATTGCCAGTGTCCGATGTACGAACTGCAGCCCCTTATATACTGCTACTATGCTGATAACGAAGAAATGTAGGTACGTACAGTATTTACTATCACCTTTTAACCTACATGATTCAAGCAACAATAGTCTTCTTGATAACGTCATATGAACTGTGATGCTAATTTTAAAATGCCCGACTCTTTTTTGGCAAGCGATGGCGGTAAAAACTTTATACTCGTACTTATAAATTAAGGTATGGTAATGTTAATCGGCTCATTTTCTACTAGAAAAAGGTACATAAACGTAGTAATACTCGTATTAGGCAAAGCAGATTATCGATGCTGGTATAATGGACTTTTTACAATCTTTAATAAAACTATTTACTTATGCTCATCATCCTAAGTCATAAAGATTTTAAGAGATAGTCTTGTGTTTTTGGTCCTTTAACGATGAAAAGCTATAACGCTTTCTGACCTTAAAAAAGAGATATGAGCTTGAAGTATTGCACTCACATAGGTAAGAGCTTTTAAAAGTCTAAGTAGAGTAGTTACAGAAGTTGTACCTTAAAATTGTTTATTTTTTGTTATACTTTGTTAAACAAAGCTATTTTTATTAATCATGCTGTTTGAGTTACTACCATTTTGTATGATTCTGATTCCCAGAATGAGAATGGGAACTAATCATATCCTTCTAATATAACTAGTGGCTTCGTGAGCTGTAGACCTCGCGACAAAAGACTTCGAAAAACTGAATGTAAAACAAAAACCCTTTGAAAAGTAAGAAATAATGATTTGCCTTGCGACAACCTTAACTTTGCCGCTGAAAAACTGATGTCTCAATACATTGACATACGTAGAGTCGGTTTACCAACACCGCCAGTAAGTCTGTAATTGCAAAAACCTCCATACCTCCGCCATTTTGAAATATTTCTAAAAACTGAATCGACAAATATATTTTTTTACCGAACCTCCTCACAAAATTTCACGAGTATCGGTTGAGAACTACGAGCTGTAGACGAGAACAAATGGACATCCGCTGGACATACGAAAGCATTTTTGCCCAAGCTGAAACGGAGACGCTTCGCTCGCTCGGTCGATAATTACCATCGATCATAAAGTTAAGAAAAACTGCATTCAAAGATTTCATTGAAAAGCTTTCATACACAACCTGGAAATGAACCCATCATTTTCTTTAAAATAATCGCAAGTGGTTTTATTGTGATAATAGATAACAAAACCGGACAAGTGCGAGTTGAACTCGCGTGGAGAGGGTTCCGTACATGATTATCTGAAATTTCCTATGTTACATTAAATACTATAGACTTCTTATAGGTTTTCCCTGTAATTTATAGATAAAGAACTATTTTCTGTATCTTTTTCAAAATGTTGGGCCCTGGATTTTCGTAGATAAGGGCGGGTTTGGTCAATTTTCGCCTATTTTCCTAATTAACTTCAAAACTATTTATTTTAAAATTATAAAATAATATATTTACGATTTTCACATAGATTAGATTTTCCCTTTCATTTATTTTGATATTGATACATATTTTGATATAGAGGATATAGAGGAGAGTATCTATCCGATCCGTATTTTTTTAATAGTTTGGTTCGCATACATTTTTAGCTTGTAAACCGATTTTGATAATTCTTTTTGTGTTGGGATTGTCATAGTTTAGAAATGGTCGCATAGAAAAATTGGTGGGATCTGATGATGGGATCTATAAGGAATCAACAGAACTCCTCAAATTTTGTTAGCAAGCATATACCGTTTTTGCCATTTTCTAAGATAATTGATGCATTTGCATAATAAAATCATCAATTTGTCAAGCTGGGTGATGATTGAGTCCACGGATTACTATCTGGAACTCTTCAATATTAGACAGTCAACAAATAATGATGAAATTCCCTTGTCTCTGTTGCTAAGCAACTTGATCTCGTTAAAGCGCATTTGTTAAATTGGAAATGACAGTGGGCTTCCCAAAAGAACTCCGTAACGGTCAACAGTCCTTGCATTCTGAAAACACTATTTTACAAGGGTACATGAGCTGTTTACATAATGCTATCGTCATTTGGTAAAAGTGGATATAATGAAACTATATTTTAAATCATATTCACTACAAAGCTAAAAATAAAATTAATTTCAACAAAAAACAATATACCTATCTGATGTTCGTAGGTAATTTACTAAAGGCCAGTCTTTATTTCTTAGTTTTCAAAGGGTTTTTGGAGCCGGTTTTGATTTTTGTCAAAATGAATTTTATTTTTTATATTCCAATTCACCCGTCAAAAGTGGCCCCATATTTAAAATTAATTTATTGATGTTGCACGTTCGTGTTACGGTCACCTACTTATCTGTAGCAAATTTCAACCCAATCGGTCCCGTAGTTTCGGAGCAAATTGGTTCTTACAGACGGACAAACAGACTCACGAGTGATCCTTTAAGGTCCGTTTTTTCCTTTTGAGGTACGGAACCCTAAAAACTACTTCAAAAACCATTTGATACATTTATTTATCAAGACAATTATGATTGATCTTCGTTAGTCAACTAACTAGAAACGAAAGATATATTTTCAAAGACGTAGCTAGGTAAACCAAAGGCCCTGGTGCAAAAAAACTGGGGTCCTAACTAAACTGATTAGGTTTTATCAAATAACTAGTGGACCCGCCACAGCTTCGCCCGCGGTATTTAGGGATAGAATTTCAAAAAAATCCCTCCTTAGTGCACCTTTAGGGTACTCGAGGAACATCTCGTCCAAATCTCAAACCTCTAGGACCAACCATTTAGGCTGTGCGTTGTCTATAAGTGACTCACGGTACTGTTCTGTATGTATTGATGATGCAATAGTAGATTATGCAACGGTTGCATAATGATAGGCCTTAAAACACTAGTGCGGTTTTCATGAAACGAGCTTTAGCGAGTTTCATAATAACATCGCACGTGTGTTTTAAGGCCAAATTATGCAGAGTTGCATACATAACTTTATCTACACACATATTATAAATCCTCCATGATGTGTTCAGAAACAATATTTTCTGGCAACAAGTTATTTGTTGCAATCGTGGCTGCATATTTCCGATATCCGGCGCATTTTCACATCACACAGTCACTCCGAGAAGACTACTATTCATATTTTAAATTACAAACAACTTTTTCTATTCAATTCAACAACAATTCTACTTTCGTTCAGCAAAAAACCAACATAATGGCGGCAATTCGATCCTCTGTCAAGACCATTTTTTTTTAAATCATAGACAAACGAATGAAGTCTCTATTCTCACGTCACTCGAGATCAAATGTCCTTCGGTTTATATTAAAAAAACATACTGAATTGATGTTTCGTATCAATAACTGTTTAATATCTATGAAAACTAGAATAGAGACCCACTTGAGTTTTGACAGCTGTTCCAAATTTAATCTCATTTCGATACTAAAATCGATACTGTAATAACATTGCAGCACTAGTTTTTCCTAATTGGTTGTCAAAATGGTGGTCATTTCCTACGGTTTTTGATTACACTATGGAGGTTTTATGATATGGGTGTAGATAAATATATTTATATAAATACTTCAAAGGTACAAAGCGACTTTATCATCAGCTCTTTCTCGTGCACTGCAGGGCACAACAAAGCTACATACTACATGTATACTCGTATGTACGAATGTCTTGTGTGTGCTTTAATGATCGCCTAGGATCTATTCTACAGGTGGAGAGTTTAGGACCGTATACTTGGATTAATCATATTGCTAAGTATTAAATAATAAAACAGAGTAAATCAAAAGGTTACGTTTGTTGTGCAGAAAACATTAATAGTATTATTACACACCGAGGTAAGAAAGACATTTCAACCCGCGTGTAAAATTGACGCGCGTAAATTCTTGTTGCAACCTACCTATAATATTTACATGCCGAAGGTGGGTACATTTTTAGCTAGTTCAATACGAGGTTTCGTGGTCAGGGTCCGAGGGCCTCCTGAGCTTGGGGGCCCCGGTGTACGGAACCGTCTGGCCCTTCGTTAGCTCCGTCACTGTTTATTGTTAATTAAGTGATAAATTAAATTATATTGAAGTCGGTGGCAAGGGCAAGTAAATTAGCTGCACATTGATTTCGATAACCGAAATAATAATAATGTAGAAATTCGAAATGAAAGTTGTCATGTTTTACACTGTTTGCTCACTAACACAAAAGTTTGCATCAACGTTCATACTTAATATTTAAAAGCATTGTTTTTCCTCAGTACATTCATCTATACGTATAAGTTATATACCTATACTTTACATTACAATAATAGTTAGTTATTTGTGCAACAAGAGAGCAAAGTTATTTTTGCCGCGAGTGTTGATTTTGAATTCGGAGTAAGCGAAGAATTCTATAATTGAATCACAAGCGCATCGAGTACCTAATTCTAGTTTAGAATCCTGAGCGTAGCGAGTAATTCTAGTTTAGAATCCTGAGCGTAGCGAGGGATTCAAAAACAGGAGATGCAATGACTTTGGTCTCTTGTACCACATACAACTTTTCACCTCAGCAGCCAGAACATATTTGATAAAGGTAAAAAATACAACATGGTAAAAATTAAACCACATGTAATTTTATTTGTGAAACAAACAATTAAAAAAAAAAAAGTTAAAACTAAAATGCAATAAGTGTGGGATAGGTTTCAATGTGCACGTAATATTTTATCTTGTTTCGTGGTAACATCACAAAAAAATAATTAGTTAGCTTGAATTGCTGGAGACGTAAAATGCTGCTACCTACTGATAAACGTATTTAGGGACCTTATATATTTAAATGTTTAGAAAATATTGAAATGTACGGTCTTTTTCTTTTCTTTTCTTCATGGTTCGATTATGTACCTATAGATCCGATGGCTATTTTAGTCGCAATGTAAATTTAAATTTATTTTAGTTTTAGTTTAATGAATTGTATCGTATCGCGTCCTTTTGCGAGTGCTGTTGCACACCTGTCATGGATATGCAGGCCGGTCTTGTATCTCTACTAGCTAGTTACAATTGTGAATGTATAAGCCGTGTGTATTGTTGGCGTGTCTATTAAATAAATAAATAAATAGTCTAACGGAATAACCTTTGCAAAGTAGTATCACACTCGGCGGTTGCACAGAGATAGGAGCTTGTGAAAGTTATTTTATGTCTTATTTCATAGGTAGGTTGTAAATGGTTAACCGGTTATTGAAGGCTTTTTTAGGGTTCCGTACCTACAAGGTACTGTCTATTTTTCATAGGTAAGTACGAGACCCTTGGCGCGCGAGTCAGACTCGCACTTGACCGGTTTTTAAAGATGCGTTCTGAAACTGCACCCGCGGTATTCTGTCACAATATTAAAAAGATTGTTAAAATTATAAATAATTATGTAGATACATGATACACTTCGTACCTAATCATCTCTTTATTTTATTATAAAAAATACAATTCGATTATTTCGAAAGAAATACAATCATCAAATTTAAAACCTTAACAGATGATTTGAAGTTTCATGTGTGCTTCCGAAAGTTTTATTGTGTATTTTTCTTGGCACCTGGGTACGGAATTCGAAAATCGAACTTCGAATCGACTGTTTCTTATCGTATCGAAGTAAAAGTGAAAGTGACAGAACAAAATGAATTTAAAATCTTTCGTATTTTTGTGAATAGACTCAGCACTGTTCTCGGCATTTAAGAAAAATAATAAAAACTTAGTTTGTCTCACGCTCGCAGCAAAATCGAATTTTGCTCACTGTTTTTATGCAGCAAAACCTGCTAGTTCGAGGTGCTGAGGTGAAAATTAAATTAAATAGATGCCTTGCTTGTTTGATTAATAGTAAAAGAGAATGCTTTATGCCTGGAAAAGTAAAATGAGGACGGATTGATCCTTATACTAAGGTACGTATATTAGGAGCAGGAAATTTTATTTTTATTTATTTATTTATTTATTTAAGACACACCAACAGTAACATAAACAAATACTTCTTAAATTTAAATTACAGTTTCAGTCCTATTTATGCACCAATTACAGGCGTGCAACAGCATTTGTACGGTCTTAACCCTTAATTTGGCAGAAATGTAAAAATAAAAAAATTGACTTTTTTTTGTTAAAACTTGGTTTTGAGGGACACCAGTAGGCCCGAAAAAATAGTAAAAAAAATCTAGTTATTCCAGTTTTTCAGGAAAATTATGTTCGCTGTGGCGAACACTGCCAACGATGCGAAACTTTAAGGAGTAAAATGAAAACATACATGAACATTTATAACTAACTAAGATTATTGAAGAAACATAAAAAAGGAGAGACTCTTTCAAAACGATTGCGTGTGGAATGTCAAAAAACAGAACCTGAAATTTTTTCCAGCGTCTAAGCACAGTTGAATATTGCATTTTATGCAGAAACCTGTGGTGTCTCTCAAGCAGAGACAGCATCGTCCCTCGGTTTTTGCCGAGGGGAAGTGGCCAATACTGGCAAAACACACTGAATGAATGGGCCTTGGTTTGGTCAGATATCTAGTTTGACATGGCACAGATTTTTCCCCGCTTGCTACTCGATTAGTCTGAATCAGCCCGTTATTTATTTCATATCAAAACGTTTTTTGATCTGTGGGTTGAATCAGGTGTTAAAGGCTCGACAGAAGGCAATGAAGGCAGAATATAGACGGAATCATCAAGTAATCTGGATCTTCATAAAAAAATTGATATACTTTTGCAATAATCGAAGACAATGGAATATTTTGAATTATAATGTCAAAATCCTGTATATTTTCTAAACTTTGAGAAGCCTCGTCGTTTTGATCAGATTCTTTATCTTTTTCATCTTAATTTGAGATATTTTTGTTCACATCGTGTGCTTCAATGGTCTGGATCTCGTTTAACCTTTCAAATCTGTTAAAGGGCTCGTAAACGTGCTAGTTTTTCGGCAGTTTGTTACTGCAATTCGGGCTATCCTCAAAAGTTTACATTCAAACTTTTTGTCCTTATTAGTGATGTAATATGTAATATTTTTGGGAATAGCTCGAATTGCGGCAATAGCTTGCTAGAAACTAGCCCATATACGTTCCCCTTTAGGTGGTAAAATATTAGCATCCGCTGTCAAAGTTACTTTACATGTTCTATTCTGGCACTCAGTATCAGGTGCTTTATCTTTCAGGTAGCTCCTATTATACTCCTCATTGATCATTTCATTCACAAGTCATCCTTAGTAACATCATATGGATTATCTAAACTCAAATTAAGAAGAGAAGAACCTATAGATGCAGTAGATGATCTGTCGGAATGCGACTCATGTAATTCATTTTGATCACATTCCGACTTTTCACTCGCATCTGACGAAGCATTCCTTTTGGGCACAAGTGCTCTTGTCACTACGGCCAGGTATCTCGTGCTAGCAAGCAAAACAAAAGAAAAAGTAAGCTAAAACCCATAACAAATGCAAAAAGGTTAATTACTAGTCTATTGGCAATGCCCGCCACACCGAACATGCAATAGCAAGTCGATTCATCGAGCACTTGGCCATGTTCGCCACACCGAACATGCGAGCAAACCACCGATTCACCGCGAACTTGGCCGTGTTCGGCATGCCGAACATGGGTTTTTTAGTCATAAATGCAATTAGACTTCGACACATGGTGGACTAAACCAACATTAGTTAGTTTCTTTAACTCTTATACAATATATAAATATACGTTTTGTTACTTAATACCCAGAAAAGCCAATAAAATATTATAAATACATAAGTAATCGCGCGTGGTTATCCTCTTGACGCCATTTTGAGTTCATTACTGAGAGTTCAGAGATACCACAGTGACAATTTATTTTTCAAATACATTATAAAGAACAAATATACCACTTTAGCACAAAAAATATTCCATAAATATTAAAGTACATCTGTCAGATTTTTTAAAAGTGCATGTTCGGCACACCGAACTCCGTCAAATTAAGGGTTAAGGACACACAGATAATACATTTATGTTCAAAGATTAATTTAACATTAAATAATTAGATTTAAATTTAAATACAATAAAATTGCTACAAACGAAACTTAAAATTAAAATTAACGAAATGATAATAGTATAATATGATATCAGCATTCAGAGACTTGTGTGACTAGAGTGACTTGAAACGCAAGATGATGATAGGGGCAGCATTTTACGTCTTACAGCGGCAACTGAATCACTATAGATGTCTATCTGGTGGGTTTTGGTTAAGACATTGAATTGATTTTGCAACCGATATAGGGGTAAGGACTTTCCCAGCTTAGTTCTAGCCGTGCCGGGATGGAAAGACTTTCGGCGACAGGGCCGAGTACTGTCTTTGGGAACGGAAAAATTTAGACTGCGCAGCAAAGTCGGCTCGCGGACCGCTCCGTTTACAATTTTGTGCAAGAGGGCAATATCCAAAAAAGTACGCCTTTGCTGCAGAGAGCTGAGCCCGAAGAAATTGAGCCTATCGTCATAGCTAGCTCGTCTAGTAATGCCGTTAGCTTTGTTTTTGTAAACGAGGAATCTGGTAAAAGATCGCTGCACCCTCTCTACGCGATCTGTGTGAACCTGATAATATGGATTCCAAACTTGACTGCAATATTCGAGACGAGAACGTACCAGAGTATTGAAGAGTGTTTTAAAAGTTTTTATGCGCTTGAAATGTTGGCCAATCCTTTTTATGAAACCAAGCATTTTGTTGCTGTCAATTATTATTGAGTCTATGTGGTGAATGAAGTCAAGTTTTGAATCCAAATGTACTCCAAGATCTTTGACAGAGTTTACTTCACGAAGAAACACGTCATCCAATTGGTATCTTGTTATTACCGGTAAACGCTTCCTCGTAAACTTAATGTGAAGGCATTTGCTGGCGTTGAGAGTCATGTTATTACTCAAGCACCATTTTTTTACAATGTTTAGGTCATTTTGTAAGTGCTGAGCGTCCGTTTCCGAATAGATGACTTTATACATTTTAAGATCATCAGCGTATATAATACATTTACTATGCTTAACAGAATATAATAAATCGTTTATAAAAATAACAAACAATAGTGGCCCAAGGTGGGAACCCTGGGGAACCCCCGATGTAGCCACATAGGACTCAGAAACGTAGCCATCCTTTACCACTCTCTGATGTCTCTCGAAAAGATACGAGCGAAGCCAGCCCCAGACTTCACCAGTGACGTTAAAATTATCATATAGTTTTTGTAGCAAGATATTATGGTCTACCTTATCAAAAGCGCTGCTAAAGTCCGTGTATATTGAGTCAACTTGACATCCAGAGTCCACGGACTGCCCCACATCATTTACATAGCTTACTAGATTGGTAGTGGTTGACTTAGAAGACACAAATCCATGTTGCAAGGGAGAGATCTTATCCTTGACATGCCATGCTAACTGTTTACATATGATAGACTCAAACACTTTAGAGAATATGGATAGTAAGGATATAGGTCTATAATTTTGAATTTGCGTCTTGTCACCTTTTTTGAAGATAGGTACCACAATGGACTCCTTCCAGCAGGTTGGGAAGTAAGACAAACTAAGAGATTCATTGAATATTAATGACAGGGGAAGGGCAAGAAATTTGCTACATTTTTTTATGAAATAAGGTGGAATTCCATCCGGACCAGCTCCCTTGCTGCCATCCAAACATCTAAGCGCTTGTTGGATAGATGATTCAGTGACTCGAAAAGAGCAGAAGGTATCATGATTTGACATTGAGAAATTACTCGTTTTTGGAGCTGTCAACAAGAGACTATGGTCCAGAAATGTGGAAGAGAAGTGTCTTGCAAAGAGATTACATATATCGGTGTTATTACTAGCAGTGACATTATTAAGGCTCATATTTGTGGGAATTGTAGATTTGCTTTTTCTAGAGTTTTTAACGAAAGACCAGAACTGTTTGGGATTGTGCACCAGATTGTCCTCGACAGATGACAAGTACTTTTTATAATCTTGTTTTATTCTACGTTTGACCCTATTACGCAACAGCTCAAATTCCAGAAGGTCGCGTGGATTTTTTCCTTTTTTGTGCTTAAGGCGTTTTTTTTCTTTTTCCTTAGTCATTTTGACTAACGCAGAACTAAACCAAGACG
This sequence comes from Tortricodes alternella, assembly GCA_947859335.1. NCBI lineage: Eukaryota > Metazoa > Arthropoda > Insecta > Lepidoptera > Tortricidae > Tortricodes > Tortricodes alternella. The sequence continues at coordinate 25,191,388 of OX401969.1, forward strand.
GAAATGCCAAATTGCGTGGTTTCGATTTAGACACCGTATCCGCAATAAGTCCATTTAAAACGTGGTAGAAAGCTACAACCTTATCGTCAACCGAGACACAAGAAGAAAACACAGAAAACCAGTCCATAGAATCTAGTTTATCGTTGACAATACTGTAATCCGCTTTTCTAAAATTAAAAGTGCCAAACTGTTTTGGCTTCAGCGATGCGTCTATTTTGTCATTGCCGTGATCTATAGCAATATCTAGTGCTGGGTGGTGACCATCCAGTCTACACAGAATGTCTGAGGACCGGCTGACTACCGGTCCTAGGAAGTTTGATAACACGAGGTCAAGAATTCTGGAACGGTCATTCAAAACATTATTTATCTGAAACATACCATTAAGCGACATGAAATCAAACAAGGCATGTGCCGTTCCAGAATTACAGCCAGAAGGGTTAGCAAAACAATCATCGCCATCGCGATTCCACTGAATGGCTCCTAAATTGAAGTCACCAATAATCATAATTTTATCATTGCGGCCATTAATTTTTTCACATAAATTATCAAAGTAAACATTGTATGTGGCAACACTGGAATTGGGGGACATATAAATAGTACCAATTTTTATATCAAACTTGGAGTTCTGATCATTCACCATCACCCACACGTCTTCACTTTCTCCCTCCCAGCTGCTGAGTCTTGACGAGGACAGTCGGTTGGAGACAGCGATGAAGCAACCACCGCCATCTTTTTTTGAAGTGGCTTGAAAGTGCCTATCACGACGATATATACAGTATCTTGAATCCAGCAGTTCGGCATTGTTTATTCCTTCGTGTAACCATGTTTCAGTTGCGACAATAATGTCGTAATCGGCGGCAATGGTTGCCAATTTAAGTTCCTGCAACTTGGTCCGGAGACCCCTCATATTCTGATAATAGATATTGAATTCTGCGAAAACTAAAAACGGTCCGCGTGCATAGTTAGTGTTAAAACTAAACAACCCTCGCTAAATCAGCCAAGTGTTTTATTTGGATGCCAGGAGTTCCTTCGTTTTTACGGACGAATATCCGGCCATTGCGAATCCAAACAAATTTATATGATCTTTCACGAGCAGCAGTCCTAACCTTTGCGTGAAGATTCTTCAATGCCGGTGAAAGATGTTCCGCAATGTAGACAGGAGTCTTAACACCTCCAATTCCCAGCAGGCTAGTGTTTAGCTTCTCATTCGGTAGATATTTCTTGTTGAATTTAGACACGGCCGCAATGAGCTCGTCCCTCTGAAACGCAGATCGCAACTTTGCAATGACCGATCTAGGTCTTGGGTTAGACGCATCAATTTTTGCAACTCTTTTGCATAGTTGTATGTCCGATTCTTGCAGCGGGCATGCAACAACTTTACCAATTTGGATCATGGTATTGGTGAGATTTTCACTTGCATGCTCAGGTAAACAGGAAACCTCGACGTTGCATTCACGAGAGTGTTGTTCTATCAGGTTGAGCCTTGTGGACAGATCAGTGACGACGGATTTAAGCTCGTTGTTTTCCTTTTTTAGGAGTAGTACCTCTTTATTGTAGGATGTGACTTGGGAGTGCAATTCGTCGTATTTCTCATTTATAAAGGTAATGTTGCGCAGAATCTCAACGTTTGAGGTCTTAATTGGTTCGATCTCGCTGGTAACAATTGCTCGCAGTTTAGCCGTTAATTTCTTTTCAAGTGACTCGTACCACGCCGGTAATTCGGTTGAGTCAGTATTGAGATAGTCATCACAACTACTAGGCGCCTTGTTTTTAATTCTTTCTGTGACATTAAAGTCGTCCGTCCGTCGGCAAGCACTCGCATCGCGACAAGGTGTGTTAGAGTTGTCGCCCTTTTTCGTCTTACACTGGCAAGCCGGACAAATCCAAGCTTTTTTCAACGAGCCACTCATTTTTTCAAATATATCTTTCGTTAATCCAACACATGTGTACTTATATTCTCGATGACAATCCTTATAGGAACATTTTAGGTAATTTCCCTTGGTCAGGTCATCGGCGCAGCATTCGCAGCGTTTTCTTTCACTACGCGTTGATGACATCTTTGAAATGACTGTTGGCCGGTACCATGAAACTTTTGAGTTATCGAGATTGCTTATGTTGTACGTGTCGCTACTATAGCTAGGCGATAACTAGATCCAGCATCGAGTCTCGTGGTACGGGGGCGAGAGATAGATAACGGCCGGCCGGCCGCCGATGAGTCACATAAATTAGTAAAACACAAAATAAAATGAATATTGTTATAACTTTTCAATTACTTAGTTGTTTTTAACACTGTTTGATTCTACGTGTAGATTATTTAAAACACTATATTTTTATGCAAGTCTGAAACCATGAATCGACTTTAAACTATTATTAGGATTAAATTTAAAACAGAGCAATCACAAGTGATGTTTTCGTCCCGAAAGGTAGGGTAGAAGCCTTAAAAATAAAAAATTTATAATTAAATAAAAATTTATTATTTTGGTCTCGGATTTGGATTCAAACAAATAAATATGTAAAAGTATCTGTTTATTTCATATTCGTATGTGAAAACAATGCAATGTGATTTGAGAGATCGTCAGAGCTGATAGATAGATAGATATATAATAATTGATGCTATTTAAAATATCCGCATGAAACTATTGCATAATTATATCGTGTAATAATACATTTTTATATAAAAATACATACGTAAATATAGTTCATAATATATTTGATAGTAATAACTTATTTATACGTTATATTATAAATAAAAAGAATAATTATAACATACATATTCAACGCTATTCGCTGTATAAAATCATTGGCTACTGTATAAATAGATGCAATATAGTAAATATATCGGCATATCCATGTACATATTATACAATAAATACTTTATCACACGCACATTGTGTACATCAAACTGAGAATAAAATAAAAGAAGACACTGCTAACTACAGTCCATGCATTACTCAGATGCTCAACAGTTTATAAAACAGGACAGCATCGGGCTGGTTCCAGCGTAGTTCGCTTATTCGGTGTGGGGCACGTAGATCTCAGGAGTTGGCTTATGGAAGATGTTGACATCCTGGAGCAACACATTGTGCAGACCCTCAATCTGCCAGTGGTAGAGAGGACGGTTCAAGGGGAAGCCAAGCGGGTCGTCGGTCATCCTGCGAGCGCCAGAGCCGATACCGGGAGACACCACGCTGTCGTAACCAGTTCCACGCGGGACCTTGGGCGCGCGGTACTCCGTGATGTAAGTCATAAGGATGAAAGGCATACCACCGACACGACCTATGAACATTTCAGGTTAGATTCACTTTGACAAAAATATTATAAAAATTAAAATAATTTGATGATACCAATGACGACGAACCTTTAGGAAGCAGGAGGCGTTCCGGGAATCCTTCAATGTTCTGTGATTGGTCGAGGAAGAACTGACCCTTGCCATGGAGAGCGTTTTCAGCCTTCACGAAAGTGTCGTGGCCGCTGGCCCAGTCCTCTACGGTGAACAGGTTCTCAGTGGAGTCGCGTTTGATCACAGTCTCTCCAACAGGCACTATAGAAATGAATACAAATTAGTATCCGTACATTAAAATAAACCAAAAATATGTATACAAAATTGGTTTCATAACTTACAGTCATGTGTGAACTGGTCGAGAAGGAAGAAGTTCTCTGTGTTCAGGTGTAGAGGGATTTCAAAGCCATGACTATCGTATTTGGGTGCCAGGAAGAACCTGACGACAACGGTCTTGGCAACATCGCTCTTTACGTGCACGCGGATCTTGAACACCTTGTGGTTCAGGCGAGGATACTGTACCAGAACACTGACATCATCACTCACAATCTTCCCTGTTAAAAAATGAGGTTTTAGACAAAATTTGTAAATGCAAAAGTCAAATAACTGTACTCATATTTCTATAAATTATGAATTATCTATTACAACATACTTTCAAATTCATCCATGTGCAAGTGGTTGGTGACATTGACGTAGGTGTGTTCGAAGTAAGTGACCAGTTTGTCAGTCTCAACTTTCTGGATGGCAACTGACGGTAAAGCCAGCTCCTCACGCTTGTAACTAGGAAGTTGCTGCTGCCACAAGGTGAACAAATGCAGCACACGCTTCCAGATCATGTAGAAAGCGGGATCGCGAAGGGCGGTCTGGTAGTGCTCCAGAGCGGAAGGAACAACCAGTGGTACGTAGCTGTTAAACAATACATAACAATTAAATAAAGTAGTCGTCATCATTATCATTATCATCGACATATGTATATACGTCCCACCACAGGCCACAGGCCTCCTACTCTTATAGTAAGAGTAGTAGTCCCGGTGTGGATAAGGGACTTAACAAACAGCTGAATTAGTTTGCAGATATGTGTGTGCAGTGGAAAAACTAGAAAAATAAAAATGATTTTAGTACTTTAAAAAATACCCTACACATTGCTGTGATTTTTATTGAAATTAAAACCTGACATCTCCCTTATTATTTATTTCCGATAATTAACTAATTTTTGCCCATTAGGTTTGTCTGTGGCACTAACATCTTAGTTTTATTTTCGTTTTCGTGAGTTTCTTACGGCGCTTTCTTCTCAGCTGATGTCAACATTCAAAGCGCTGGTAGATTCAGACCGTGAAAAAGCCCATTTGGACTACTTGCAGGATAAATAAATTAATATTTGTTTTTATGTCTAAGACTTACTGGTGGTGCACGGCGTGCTCATGTACAATGGAATTTCCAAGAAGAGATTTCCAGATGCTGATAAAGTCCTTGTAGTAATGTTTGTTAGGAGAGTCTTCATTAGCCTCAATCAAGCGTCCGAGAATATCAATGGCTTCAGGATGATGCAGGCTAACGTGCTCACCAACGCTCTACAAGTAAATAAAAAACTTTTAAACTGACCAAAAAAAATGTTAAAATCAATTTTCAACATAATACTTATATTAACTTACGTTAACGAAGTAGCCAGCGTCAATGGCATCACGAATACGACGTTCAAAGTCGCTGATAGCCTTGATCTCATGTATATGATCGTCTTGATGAAGGTGGAAGTGGTTAGGCCTGACTGGGAAGGGGATTCCGTTATGGTAAAGAAGGCCAGATGTGTAGCCTAGTTCAACTGTACCGTAAACATCGAGGTCGGGAATCTCACCAAGACCGCTCGACAGTCTCTCCATGTAGTAACGAGCCAAGAGCTGTTTGTGCACGAACCAGAACCATTCACCACGGTTGTCCTTCACCAGGGGGCATGTCTCACTTGAGAGCCAAGCGGGGTAAGCCACCTGGTAATTGTAGTATAGAGCATTCAGAGCATGGTCTTGAGTGAAGTAGTGCACAGGGCCATCTTCAGAGAAGTAAGGCCAGGCAGTCTCGTTCCATTTGATCACTACATTGTCGTTCCAAATGTAAGTCGACGGGTAGTGCTCAACTAAGTGCATGCCATGGGTGTTTATTCTCTGGGCAGTGGTAATGACCTCTCCATTGTGGAAGAAAGAGGGGAAGATTTCGTAGATGGGTGGGACAACAAATCCTTGAGTGTCGTGGCGGTGAACGATGGCGGTGGTAAGTACGTAAACATATAAGCCCTCGTTGACGCGGTCCCTCAGGTACACGGCGGTTTTGTAAAACGTATCGTAGTCCTTAGCGGAGTAAAGCACGTGGAACATGGTCTCAGCTTCGAATTGGTGGTAGTCGTCCAGAATGGAGAAAGGCACTGCACGGGGCAGGAGGCCAAACTCCATTAAGTCGACGTAAATTTTGACAGCTGTCACATTCTGAAAAATAAAGTTATATTAATGAAAATTTATAATATCATAATTTGGTAGTTTATTGAAATTCCATAAATATATTTTTCCATACGCTGTAGTGTTCAATGTTCTTCTCAATTTCCCAAGTGCTGGCAATGGTCTTTTGTGGTACGAAGTGAAGGGGCTCATGGATGTGGTAGAACAGAGAGGACAAGTCCACTTGCCTCTGCAGGTGAGCCTGGTCAGCTGAAGTTTAAGGGTGTTTGCATTTAATGATATCGATCATTTAACTTGTGACTGCTTTCAGTTAAACTTTGAAGGCAAATAAACTTTCAATTTAATTTTTTTTATTTTAAGTCGGTTATTGGCTAAAATGCTGAAGTAATTTTGGTAACTCACCTGGTTTCTGGGGCCAGGTCTTCTTCAGGGGGTCACAGGTACCTACGGCAACTAGAAGCGCCAAGGCACACAACCACAACACAAGACGAGCCATGATTGCCAGTGTCCGATGTACCAACTGTAGCCTCTTATATACTGCTACTATGCTGATAACGAAGAAATGTAGGTACGTACAGTACTATCACCTTATAACCTAAATGATTCAAGCAACAATAGCCTTTTTGTTAACGTCATACGAACTGTGATGCGTTATTCATGTGTGAGGCCTGTTTTACATAAATATTTTTAGTTATCATAGGTCAGGTACCAGCTGGTGTCATCGTGACTGATAAAACTTGCAAAATCATTAGTTGTTAAATTTAATAAGTGATGGACTTCGAACTTACTATAAATTTGAATTTTGTCTAAAGGCTTTCAAAATCTCAGCATTTTAATGTTTCATATGACGTTTACGACTCGCGTTAATCCTGAATTTAATTGAAGGAATTAACATACATTTCGTTTAAATTTAAAATAATTATATTTATGTGACCAAAAATTTTACTAAGTTGTTCACTTGCTATAAACATCATCATAATATACAATCACCACTGCTGGACACAGGCGTCAACTCAAAATGAACCACTGGCAGTATTCCCCATATTATAATAATTATTTATTTATTTAAAATAATTATTACACTATTCTATTGTTAGTAGCTGTACTTTTGGTAGTTATTTGTCTTAACAACCTCATCCACAATTGCATGCAAAAAACCGTCGGTTTCATTAAAGCGGTTACTGAAACGTAATCAGGTCACCGACACAAGTGAGTCCACATCAAGTCCCGTGAGGACCTTGTAGAACCGCCCATGGAACTCCTTGCTTTTCCAGACTGCCCTGCAATCCTGACTGCCCAGCACTGGAGGTAAGATGTTTATCGACTGCAACGACGTCGCGATGCATCCCGCGTTCGGCGTGGAGGCAGTACTCCCTGAGATTGCACACCTTACAGTTGTAGAGGGTCTAAGCATTTAAAATTATCTGACCGTCTCACTGCAGTGTGGGTGTACATTCTCATAAACAACGAGCGCAGGAGCCGCATGCGGTGGGTCGTACGGTAGGTTGAAGGGCCTGAAACAGAAGTCGCATCCGGACTCAGCACGCGGTCAGGTATTTATTAATATTATATGTATGTCTTTTTTCAATCACAGGACCACGGGAGTCCTGGAAGTTTGGAAAGCATACATGGGGCCGAGCCCAATACGCAGAGGTTTTACAAAACACCTTACTGACTGAATTATGTCGATGGAATGCTGTGAATTAAGTAACTGGGCTATGGAAAAGACTAAAGCATCTGTCTGTTCATCGTTTATATGAACGGTTAATATTATAGACAGGGACTTGCCAACTCAATGGTATAGACCCCAAAAATCTATATATATAAAAGAAGAAGCTGACTGACTGACTGATCGGGTGACATATCAACGCACAGACAAAACTACTGGAGCTAGAATTCTGAAATTTGGTACTGGTATTTTTTAGGTAATGTAGGCGCCCGCTAAGAAATAATTTTACGATAATCAATCCCTAAAGGGGTGAAAAAGGAGTTAACAATTTGTATGGAAATCCGTCATTTTTTTAGCTTATTAACATGAAAATGAGAATTTAGGCTTCTGTATAAAAACAAAGGCGCACTGCGAAAGCATTTTGAAAAAATCAACCCGTGTAGGGGTGAAAATTAAGTAAATAGATTTTGGGCTAGTTTTGAAATTCCATCCCATAAGAGGCAAAGTTTGTATGGAAATACCACGAGCGAAGCTGTGGCGGGCTGTCTAGTGGTTTTATATACAGAGCAGCAGGGGACCAACAATACCCGAGCGGCTGAAGGGCGGCGATGTGATTCTAGACCTTTAACGACCGTCATGCTTTAACCAATCGCCACTTATGCAACACATCTTCCCTTAGAGCATACAGCTCTCGCGGACTCCACTCTGACCGGCCGGTGAAGACAAGCCAGGGGTGATGGTCTATTCCTCGTCATTTTTGATCGTTGTCGTCGAGATGAAGAACAGGGACTTCCCTCGAGAGCACTCGGGTGCGTGGGGTTGCGGTTCTCTAACAGCTTACAACAAGCTGCCCTGCAGTGACTGATTGCACTAGTAACACAAACGAGCAAAGGTCGTCACGCATCTCTATGCCTTTATTATTACAATTTTGTTTATTAAATTTAAAATCTTAGGTATATTTAGCATTGTTATATATAATAGTATTGTAGATTGTCGTCTAGTACCCATAACATAAGCCTTTAGAGCTTAATTTGGGACTAGATCGATTTGCGTAAAGATTGTCTACTGGTTATTATTGTTTATTTGTAAAAAATGTTCTATTTGAGTAGACTGAATACCCTGGACGATTCTGCTCGCAAGCTAGATTTGTTATCCTTGCAAATAACATAAGCTTTGCATATTTTGTACTTAGCGTCTGAGAACTTACTTTTAATCGGAACTTGCTCGCACGGTTTGGTTAAGATGCACAAAATATAAGTTCTCCATTTTAAATTGTTTATGTATAAGTAAGTTATACTTTTAGTAATACATATTCATAATTTGTTTTTATAAGCTCACCTTATTACATAATTTAATAAAATAAACACAAAGTCTATTAGCGCATTACAATCAGTATTATTACGTTTCTTTCATTAAAAAACAGTAAGCGCAAGATAAGCTTATAAAAACAATCTTACGAAACATAAGTGAGTTTGCTGCAAAGGACAATATGAAAGGTGCTTATCATTCACTGATAGGTACGTCTGTATGAAGTTAAAAGATCAACTTCAACTCAACTCAACAATAATGATGACCTGTGTTTTCGCCAGCAGGTTATTGACCGTGAACAATACCTTAAGCGCCAGAACCATTTATTTTGACAGACGACCTTCAATCGGGTAGGGAGGGAGTTCCCATTTCTTTATCGACCGAGCGAGCAAAGCGAGCGAAGCGTCTCCGTTTCAGCTTGGGCAAAAATGCTTTCGTATGTCCAGCGGATGTCCATTTGTTCTCGTCTACAGGTCACATTTCTCAACCGATTGTCGTGAAATTTTGTGAGCAGGTTCGATATAAAAAAAAATTGTCAATTCCGTTTTTAGTAATTTTTCAAAATGGCGGAGATATGGGTGTTTTTGCAATTACAACCTTATTGGCGGTGTTGGTAAACTGACCCGACCTATGTTGATGTATGGGGATATCAGTTTTCCAACGGCAAAGTTAACTTTGTCGCGAGTTCTACAGCTCACGGAGCCACTAGTTTTTAAGGTTCCGTTTCAATTCTTTTTTAAACAGAACCGTTATACAAACACTTTGTTTTCCTTCTGTCCGTCGGTTTGTTGGTCTGTCAACACTCGGAACGGCTTACGAGATCAAATTTGCCATGGTGATAGTATTTAGAACCTAGCTACAAGATGAAAGAGAGAGAGAGAGTCAGATTTTAATATTGAATCGTTTAGGAGAAATTCGCGAAACAAAAAATGAGCCAGCCTTGTCTCTTTATCCCAAAAACTATGAGTGATAAAAATCAAAACAAATTATGAATTTCTCAAATCTATATATACGAGTATTAGACTAAGAGAAAGTTTAAAAAAACGATCAACAGCATGCCATGCACAATATACGAGTAGGGTTTCGTACTGGGTAGTCATATCTGCGTCTGGCTCCCAAACCCCCAAAGCAATATTCTTGTACAAAGTATGCTTTTTATTTATCAATTTATTCACAACTTTCACTATTATATGCCACAATATATGCTGTGGACGTGGCACGGATGGTAGAGATGGTTTACAGAATAGTACTTATTAACGAGTAAGTCTTCCATAACGTATTAACGAATGAAGCCTACATAGTCGTATTCGTTTTCCTTTTAACTTTGTTATATTAAACTTCATTTAAGATATATTTCTGATTTTTAAAGTTAAGCAAAAAAAAACCTTAATTTTATTCTTTATGTTTGTGCGCGGGACAAAATAGTCTTCGAGAGAAAGTAGATGTGAAATACAGATAGACAGATGGACAGACGGACATGGCAAGACATGGCATGAAGATGGCATGGTTTCCTAGTTGGACTACGGGACCCTAAAAACCGCTTAAAATTAAGTTTCTATTTGCATGCTGAAAAGGGTGATTATTGAGCAATTAGTTTAGGTTTGTCATCTCCATAGAATTACAAACCATAGAAGGATTGTTTACATACAGCCGCCCTGACAAAAGTGAAGCAATAAACCGGTGTGCTTTGACATTTGACACTTGTGTTTGTATGAATTTGGAGCCATAAATGGCTCCGATTATGTCGCTTAAAATTGTACGCGCGGACTTGGTTCCTATTGCGTTATTATTCTAAGGTCTTCTCGTGTTTAATAAATGTAATAAAATAATGGGATAGCGACGGTATTTAGGGTCGTAAGGAAGTACGGACGGATTTCGAGACAATTGCATAGATACATACAACATCAATCAACGGCCTCTCACCAGTTACGACACGGACTTGCTCGTAAGAGATATGAGAAATTTATCACTAGTTTTTATTTTTAGGATTCCGTACCTAAAAGATACTGTCTGTTATAGCATAGGTAAGTATGGCACCGTCGAGTCAGACTCGTACTTGATCGGTTTCTTTGGTTATAGGAACCGTCCAGTGCTGGGCAAAGGCCTCTATCATTTTCATATCCCGAAATCCTGTGCTATCTCTTGCTGGTCATTCAGGAACACGTCCACGATATCCCATCATCTCCTCCTAGGCCTACCGCGCCGCTGCGTTGCTGTAGGTACTATCACGACACTGGTAATGAGAGGATACGTCTTTGACCACCACTCCATCCACTTAGAATTAAGCCGTATCGCTTTTTTGTTAAAACTAAACAGAAGTGGACTAAAGGAAAATGGCGAACCTGCATATTTATTGGCCGAGTTTCCGGCATGCACGACTATCGGAGATTTGCACATGCTATAGTAAGAAATAATAATTATTAACAAGACTTTAAATAAGTAAATATACTACCACTTTTTAGGGTTCCGTTTTCCGAAACTACAGGGGCTAAAATTTCGAAAAAAATAGTTCTTTACCTATAGATTACAGGAAAACCTATAAAAAGTCTATGGTATTTAAAGTAACGTAGTAAATTTCAGATAATCATGTACGGAACGGAACCCTCTCCACGCGAGCTTAACTCGCACTTGTCCGGTTTTTTTCTGCTCGCCTGCTACTACTTAACTATAATTCTAACATCTCACTACTTACCTAATATACTTTGCTTATTATTACAATACCCTCTTGTATTTATCATGAACTATTAGACTGAGCTCAGACTTCTGTAAGGTCAAATTAATACCTAGTACTAAAGCTGAACGTCAAAGTCCATGTGGGTCTACAGCATGTCAAAGACGCTGATACCATCTATGTGGATTAAGGCCGGCTTGCTCAATCAAAATGCGGAAGCACTATGCGCCGTAGCAAAATGGAATTGGAATTCAAGGCTTTTTTACGTTACATTGCAATATAACAATTCTGCCTAATTTAATAAATAAAAAAAATCCCTTGTCATAACATGTTTTTTATTTGACAAACTGAGTTCCTAAAGTGGTCGACTCATTAGCTTAAACAGGACCTATCCCAAAAACAGGCAATTAATTAAATTGAACACACATTAAAATCGGTAGGAAAGCACAATGCTATGACAAGCCCAATATTTCACCGGCGTCCGCGCCTCGCTCAGCGTCCAAAGTTTTGACATATGAGTTATTTATAGGGCAAAAAAACAAATTACCGGAATGCCCACAAATTTGTTGAGCTCAAGGTGGTTGATTCGGGTACCGCAAAAAATATGCCCCGAGGTGATGTGGTTTTACCGCTACTTTTATCCCTAAATTAGACCAGACCTAAACTGGCTTGGGGCAGTGCCGTAGCCTCTTTTTATTATTATGCGAAGTTTCATTCATAAATCTAATAACCGACAGAATACCAATACATATCAACGACAATTTTGCACTTCATTTTGAAGTTATAAAATTTGTAATTACCTATCACTTTTTTTTAAATAGGTAGGTAGGTATAGGTATAGGTAGGCATGAAGAAACATTACAAGCCCAAACAAAACTCATTGCTAATAAATATGTAATTTAAAATAACAAAATCAAGGATACTCACTTTGGTTCGTAAGAAAAATTCTAATTTTTTAGAACACAAACTAACATTCAAATTAAAAGTAAACCATATTCAATATTATTTCAAATAATAAGTAATTTCCAGAACGCACCGAAACTATTAAACTAACACCGACAATTCCCATAAACGAAAATGTAACTGTTTCCTTTACATATTAGTTGTGCATTTTATATATAATTTTTTAGTAATAATTACGTGAATTTACTTTTTTAAGACAAATAAGTTTAAATATATTATATTAATGTCTGACAATATACCTAAGAATCTATTCAGTGGACGCACTTTTAACTGGCCGAAAATATTTCATATTGAACGCCGCCTTTATGTATGAGGGCGCAGTTATAGCATATCTTCTAAGTAGTCTGTGCTGTGAGTAGGTAGTAGTGCAATATGTAAGCTAAGTGGCTGACATCAGCATTATTCGCAATACAAAATATAAATAATTGTTAAGTATTATTGGATTCATTATTTTCACAGCGTACGTTCATCATACCGGAAACGCGTTTATCAGTTTGAAATATTGAAAAAATTCGTCTTAAAGTATCTTATATCTCAAATATTTTATATTAAACATGCCAGATGAATTCCAAGATGGCTGCCGTTCAAAAAAGTGAGGAGTTTTTTTGAAACGTCATTTCGTGAACGGTCATTTCGGGAATGTTCCCCGAAATTTAGGCGCGTTCCCGAAATAATTATGACGTTCCCGAAATGACTATTTCGTTACCAAAGTGATATCTGCCATTACAATTTCTAATTGGACGTAGTTTAGGGAAAAGGATCCAATCCACAAAACTACCAAAACATGAGTTAAGTATACCAAACACTTCTTTAAGGTGAATATTTTCATTCAGCAAAAACACTCCCAGTAATACCGAGATAATTTACATTTAAACCGCATTGGATACCAAACCACATCTATGGCAGGTTTAAACTTATATTCGTCAGTAAGAATTCATACTTCCTGGAACATTATATTTAAATTAGGTCATTCAAGGAACCGGCCTACAATTATCTCAGCAAAACAAATCCAAACTGTATGGATACTTTTTGGTAAAATACAATTACTGGATTTCAATATTTTAGCGAAAAAACAAAACTGATCCAGCTCATGTGGATCGTTTCTGGTAAATTATTATCTAATTTAATATTAACGTGATAATGAAACAACAAAACGGATTCAGAACACAAGAATCTTTTTTGCGAAACTATTATGATCTTCTGTCAATGTGATAATGAAACAACAACAAAAACGATCCACTTGATGATCTATTTAGCAATATTTGAAAAGAAAAGGATTCAATATGGGGGGCTTGTTTTTATGAACATGGTATTTTAGTAAATTGCAATATAATAAATATAAAAACAGATTTATTAATGATATTTCATTAAAAGTAACGTAATTCAAGTGAAGATGAAGAAGATAGACCGCATATATGGTGCGCTGGGTGATTCGATTAATAAGTAGGTACAATGAAGATTACTTAAAATTAAAAATTCAATTAAAAAAATTAGAGTACCAAAAAGTTTCGATTCTTGTTTTTATTATTTATTGCACTATTTATTAAGTAAAACTTTATTGTGAAATTAAATAAGAACAAGTGGTGGTGAACAAGTGGGTTTAAGTTCTTTGACCACCCATCCTACTTAGTTACTACTCGATAGTAGATGCGGTCATGGCTGCGTAGGTCATGGAGAGGGGTTTTATGACACTCCAAAAAGGATTATTTTCATAATGGAATAAGAAAGATTGAGAAACGTTACTGTAATTGTCCGCAGTTTCCTTCTCAACTGATGAGAAAGAAACTGCAGACAAAATCATAGTACTGCACCATTGTTATCTTACCGTGATTCCAAGAAATTTATGGTTTACCTTCGTGTGTGTGATTTGATTATCACCATATGACTAAAGGTTAATATCATTTATTTTGTTCAGAATGGTACTTGCCGTGTACATCAAACAAAAAATACTTTTTCAAATCGGTTTCATTTATGTAAAATTTTATTATCATATTTTATGGTGTCACGAATTAATTTATGTACCTTATTAAATCTTCAGCCTTTAATCTACTACATTCCAAGTCCATACAATAATCTGGATATTTAAATGTATTTTAGGCTCATTTGGTTTTAATAACAAAGAATTTTGTTGTCTTTAAAGAGTCATAGAATTTTCTGCACAGAATGTGTAATAACTAAAGATTTCCCTCGACGAGCGAGTAACGTCTTGTTTAATATTCATATATTTGTTTTGGACGCCGTTTCGCTCTGACACTTTACCGATGGCTTTATATTAATTATTCCATGCATGAGCACGCATTCATTGATCTTTGTGCTCGTCGACATTATTTTCATTTCAAATAACAAGATGCTCGTTAAGTTGACATGCTTTTAGATACGAGCCACTGTAACAAGAGCTCAATAAATAAAATTAGGTTTTTTGAATTCGTCCATGATACAGCAACGTTTCGTTCAAGCGTCGAGGTATAAATATGGCACAGATAGATACTCCGAGAAAGCCTCGCAAACTTGTTGTGGTAGTAAAAACTATCAAAATTAAATAGCAGTTATAAAAAAGTGTGTGTGTGTCAGCTCTGACGCACGACAGGAGTTTACTCCTTACGAACGATTATAAAATAAACCAGTACCCATCATACCATGCTGTCATTTTTCATTTTGACATTTAGTCATAGTCATAGTCATATCGTTTATTGCATTATGAGGTACAAAAGATCTTAAAACTATCTTAAAGCTCCAATCATAAACCCTGTAAGGGCGCTGCAATATGGTATATATAGTTAATATTTGATAGTAAATAATAAAGTTTCATATTATGAATGTAAACATGTCACTCATTGAATACAATAATTAATTGACACTTCGGGTCCCGTCGTCTTCCGATTGAGATCCGAGTTTTACCGATAGAAACGTTTTATTCACTATATCTGTATGCAATGCGAAGCGACCGACGCATCTTCGGCTAACATCGTGTGACATCGTAGTTTGATTTTAGTCCCCATACTTTTTCATACCCCGGACTTATATATGAAAATCGATTCTTCAAGAGGAAACTCCAAAAACCTACGAACATGCGAACTACAGGTACTACACGTTGGTCTATTATCATTTCAACTCCAAAATCTAATATTTTCTTTTGGATCCGGATATCTTATTCTATGAAACCCACTCTCACTCCGTCGGCGTCTAATATTTTAAACAACAAAAGTCTTCTTATCCAATAAAGAAACAAATATTTGGGAACAATCAGCTGATAATCTGCATAGAAATAAGATTAGCGAAGGTGTCAAACAACCAAAGACTGCAAAATATTTTGTCTAAATCATGTCACAACTGGTGGTCTTATCTGGTCCAAGGTATTGTTGCGTTTTGTCACTTTCTTTTTAAATTTTTTGTTTGAGGGTGGCGTGCTTAGCGAATATCAGCACGTCAACATGACGCACTCAAAGCGGATTATCGATGTCGACAAAAGAACAGCGTTATGTTTTTGAGAGCCCTTTAAATGCCATAAAAACTGGGTGATTCCATTTGGGTAGGGAAGTGTAATTTTAAAACCCGTTATGTTCAAAGGACTAAATTGATTAATTTTACTATGAACGGCGCTATTCAAATTTGAAGTACCTATGCATAATTAAGTTCGCCACTTATTACTTTAGCTTGATGGGCCGTTATGAAGCAAGTAGATTTTTTGTTATACCTACAGGTAATGCAAATTTCCTAAGTAATTTTTTCTTTTGCTATCATTTTTTTTACTGACTAATAGTGGAGAAGTTCGAATTTGTACATATTTTATTTATTTATTTATTTAGCTTACAGATACTCGGTAACATCAGATAGGTACATACGACAAACAATATACTTGGATCTCTTTTATTTATTTATACATTCGGTCCAATTCTGTGACTTCTTAATTTAAAAATTCCTAAACTTAAAATTAGAAACATCAAACTTGATTTAGTATAGCTCAAAGCTGTCAAAGTCAGGTTTGACATGTCTTAATTTAAATTTAGTGAGTTTTAAATTTAGCGAACACACTTTCGAATTGGCCCAAATATATTGCTGCGATTGTTATTTGTACAATAAAGTGTTTAAACATTAATTTATATTAATATATTTCCCTCGTATTACAGTACATATTAAGGTAATAAAATCTTAGTTTTTAATTAAATAATTGT
Source organism: Tortricodes alternella (assembly GCA_947859335.1). Taxonomy (NCBI): domain Eukaryota; kingdom Metazoa; phylum Arthropoda; class Insecta; order Lepidoptera; family Tortricidae; genus Tortricodes; species Tortricodes alternella. The sequence continues at coordinate 25,207,895 of OX401969.1, forward strand.
GTTTGTATCATTTAGGTTATAGCGTTTTGTTTTTTTGACCAATTCAAACTAGAGTATTCGCTAAAATTGTTCAATTTGAATCGTGTCGACCACACATAAAGCTTTCCTATAAAACTAACGGGACGGGTTCGAATCACTCCAACTCGGACTTCGTGCTATATGACCATAATACTCCGAAGTCGTTTATTACCCGAATTAAGTATTATAAAGAAAAGAATCGCATAGCCGACAATTAAACGTAAATGATCGTTTTTGTTAATTATCTTTCACAGCGGTCACCTCCGCGGCGAAGATCATCGAAACAAAAACATTTATGTCGAAAGTTCGAGTCACATTATAAAATGATAACGAGTACCTATTAATTTGTTAACAATCAGTTTACGTATCGCCTTAACAACGATGCAATATTGCTCAGTATTATAATTAACTGACCCGGTGAACCAGGCGGGCCAGTGACGCCGTGCCGTGTTAAAATCGAGTTTTTAAAGCTTAATGTCACTTCAAATTATAGTAAATTAGTAAAATTTTATCGACTTACTTTACCGTGAAATTTATATGAAAATTCAGAGCAATTACATCTACAGCATTTCAATGATAAACAACACGAAAAAATACCTATTACGAAATTTACTTGAGATATAGCATTTTTTGCATAGATTATTATATATTTAATGTTATATATAACTATTATAACAACCATCCAATTTCAATTTTATTTTGTCTGAATACACGTCTCTGTCTATATATTTTTTAATCCTTATTCAAAACTCCATTACTCAAAATCGATTTATCCACTGCATTTGAATTATTTTCTACTTCTAGATAGAATTCTCAAAATTGAAAATGGTTCCAAACTATGCTGTATCAAACAAAAGTGCGCTTTCGCTAACCAACAGTTAACCCGTGTTATGCAACCGGCCTTTATCTGATCGCGACGGACGCATCACACCTATGCCGGCGGCATCAAACGCTCCGCGACTCCCCACCCTTTGCGTCTTTCCCCCCGCACTCCCATCCCCACCACCCCGCATCACACGGGCCGCTTCGTATGATACTGCCATGAGAACTAAAAACGCGAGTCAAGTGTCGTGTACAAAAATACTGGATGAGGCTATTATTAATGTTTTTTTGGTGATAACATGATAATGACGTAACCACCTTGACCGCCGCCGCAGCTTCGCCCGCGGTATTTTCCATACAATCTTTATCACCTCATTTCACCCCTTTAGGGATGGAATTTCAAAAAGTCCTTCCTTAGTGCACCTCTGGTTACTCGAGGAATATCTCCTCCAAACTTCAAACCTCTAGGACCACCCGTTTAGGCTGTGCGTTGTCTATAAGTGAGTCACGGTGCTGTTTTATATGTATTGATTAAGAATATAAAATAACTGAGTGAACAAAGTGTTTTTTACCGGACAATCTTGAGCGAAGAAGTATAGTATAGAAGTTCAATAGTAGTTTATGCAACTCTGCATAATTTGGCCTTAAAACACTAGTGCGGTTTTATGAAACGAGCTTTTAGCGAGTTTCATAATAAGATCGCACGTGTGTTTTAAGGCCAAATTATGCAGAGTTGCATACATAACTTTATCTACACACATAATTATAAATCCTCCATGATGTGTTCAGAAACAATATTTTCTGGCAACAAGTTATTTGTTGCAATCGTGGCTGCATATTTCCGATATCCGGCGCATTTTCACATCACACACACTCCGAAAAGACTAATATTCATATTTTCAACTAAAATGTAAATTACAAACAACTTTTTCAATTCAAGTCAACAACAATTCTACTTTCGTTCAGCAAAACACCAACATAATGGCGGCAATTCGATCCTCCGTCAAGACCATTTTTTTTTAAATCATAGACAAACGAATGAAGTCTCTATTCTCATGTCACTCGAGATCAAATGTTGTGCAGTTTATATTAAAAAAACATACTGAATTGACGTTTCGTATCAATAACTGTTTTAATATCTATGGATACTAGAATAGAGACCCACTTGAGTTTTGACAGCTGTTCCAAATTTAATCTCATTTCTATACTAAAATCGATACGGGAATAACATTGCAGCACTCGTTTTACCTAATTGGTTGTCAAAATGGTGGTCATTTCCTACGGTTTTTGATTACACTAAGGAGGTTTTATGATATGGGTGTAGATAAACATTTTTTAAACCAATTCCCTTCTATCTTTATTATACTGAAACATGTCTACCCTTCTGTCTTTACCAATATTCTAAAAGCCTCTTCCAGCACCTACAACCTGTGTATAGCAAACTATTACGGCCTTTTTGAGATTTTTATTGATTCGAAATATCTAATGGGTTGATTGATTTGTTTATTGCCGGCCGATGCGCCAGCGGTGCTAGTTGATCCTATTGACGCTTTTCTAAGCATTAATTGAGATAATTGCCCGTATTAATGATGTTCACGCATTGTCCAGGACTTGTTTTGACACCTGGTTAAGTGCCATGAGAACATTATTATGTTGTCAGGTGAACTCGTGGGATATTTGGTCAAGGAGATTTTGATAACCAAAGTCTACGCCAGCATAAAATTTGATTGTCATTATTCCCTCGACACCTATAAACATCTCGTGTCACGAAGTATGTCCGGGATAAACTCCGAAACGGCTAAACCTATCTTGATAATATTTTGTAACTATGTGTAATTTGGTCCAACTTTGATTGAATGACTGATTTTTATCTCGATTAGTGACCTCAATATTGGTTATAGCAAATTTAATGTTTATGATATGCCAATAGTGTGTAAGTTCTATGAATTCCTAACAGATGGCGGTATAAGTTAATTCATCGACGGAACACTATTGACATCTGGGTTGGGTAGACTAGACATCCAGTCGATGGTGTTGTTTCGATTTCTAGATGCTACAATCTATTCCACGTCATGGTAAGTTTATGTTTACGACATAACCGTGCTATTTTAATTTTTCGTGTATCATTTTATTATTTGTATTTTATTTTGTGTATTTATCTGTTAATTGTTAATTAATTCATTAATTTTGATCGAGTTTAGTTACTACAATAATAAATATTATTACGCTGGTAATATTATAATTGGATGGATGTAATTTTTTTTACTCAATCACGCCAGAACGGCTAAACGGATCTGGATGATATTTAGCACAGACAGATTATAGTCTGGAATAGCACATAGGCTACTTTTATCCCGGAAAATAAAAAGATCCCGAAAGAATAATTATAATCGAATTCCACGCAAACGATGTCACGGACAGAAGCTATTTAGGTATCTTATAAGTATATTATTATTTATCAGGGTTATATTTAGGCATATGGGTACTTTGGTTGAGGCGTGATTTTGCTATAAACATCCAAACTTTCGCATTTAAAATATGAATAGGACTATTAGAAAATCTTTTACATATTTTTTGAATAGGTAATCTAAGTATGAAATATATTATTCTTAAAAAAAAACTTTTTATCTTCGAATTTGCCTTTTTTTTCACAAGACAGCCTAATTGAATCGAGCGTTTTAAGCACTGTTTATTTCTCATTCAACCTCTTATTTTTATGGAAGAGCGACTTCTCATGAGTAGGTATTCATACATAGCTACAGGAGGTTCGACCATTTAACATTGTTAAAAAACTGCTTCGTACGAAATAAAATTTTAATTTTAATTTTGTGCAATGCTTTACCGGTCTTCAGGTACAAGGGAATGAGGAATTAGGGTACAAGAGATGAAGGGATAGGGGATGGGGGAAGGTCCTTCGGATTTTTTGAATCAGCCCGTTTTAACATACCAATCATCTAATGAGGACGAGTTAAGGTCTGCCTCTGCCACTTCTTATAACCCTTTGACTTAACCTTATTGCCTTGCTTTGCTAAAAAAAACCTTTAAAATGATTAGTTGGTCTTGCCATAATAATGCCGTTAACTGCTCCCTCGATTTAATATTTAATTACCCTTTATCGTAATGAAACTTAATGATCGTGATTCGATGCACTAAATTAGCCTTTGATATCTTCATCAGCCTCCAGTTTAACGTTAATGCAAAAATTAAATTTACATTACATCATCAAAAGTACCGCCGAGAAGTTACGAGGGTTGGTGCGGGGGAATTTGCGTATACTTTGGATTAATCATGTCTAAGTGGGTCCAATTTGAAAACAGAGGAGTGTGAACCTACGGCTTTTCATACAAAAGGCGATAACGATTTCCACCCCTTAAATGTTAACCGATGTTAACAAATTTTTGGTAGGTTGTCATTCAGAACAAAATCTAGGTCTATACGTTTTGTTTTTTCACCATTATCAATAAATTCAGTTTTATTGCTGTTTTAGTATACTCATACAAAACTATTTTCGGCGATTACTTCATGTTATTGATCTTTTTTCAATATTCAAAAAACGTATAAACCTAGATTTTGGTCTGAATGACAACCTGTCAAAAATTTGTCAACATCGGTTAACATTTAGGGGGTAGAAATCGTTATCACCTTTTGCATGAAAAGGCTGATTTTTGCCGTTGGTTCACAGTCTACAGTCCTCTTAATTTAAAATGTCCTGAACTTAAAATAAGAAACGTCAAACTTTAGCGAACGCACTTTCGAATTAGCTCCAATGTGCTTATCGACTAGCAGACTGTGTGAAACTATCTACTTGTAGTCGAGGTTTTCCGATGATTTCTTAAGCACTAACGATCTCGACAAACTAAAAATGTAATTTACGCTGACTCCAGAGAAAGCTTTTTATGACTGTGTTCGGTTTGATTGTACTAAGACTTAATTATTTATTACCTTAATTGTCACCAATAATAAATAAGCGGCTGTAAAGGTTACTTATACAATGGGGCCAATTCGAGTTTTCTAATATAAAAGTCGCTAAACTTAAAATAAGAAATGTAAAACTTAACTTTGACAGCTTGCTGCTATACAAAATCGAGTTTGACGTTTCTTATTTGAAGTTTAGGGAATTTTAAATTTAGGCGACTCGGTTTAGACGACGGCGGACAATTGGGCCCAATATAAAGTAAAAGTAAAAAATTAAAATGATAGGCAGAGATAAATTATTTTAGATTTTGTGGGAAAAGTCTACTTAATTAGATTCTATAAATATATGAAACGATATCTTAAAGTCAAAGTCAAACTATCTTTATTCAATTTAGGCTTTTACAAGCTCTTATGAAGGTCAAGGAATGAATCTACCACCGGCTCGGAAAAAAACCTCCACTGAGAAGAGGCGGCAAGAAACTCGGTGAGGTATCATTTTTTCAAAACAGTACACATATAAGTCAACAATGATGTCTACAGTTTTATACAATCTAAGTATAAGACAAACAGAACCGTGTAATGTACAGTAAATAATCTATTATACTTGTGCTTTAAATCATAAAGCACAAATGATTCACGTCACTTTTACGTATAACGTGTGGAACGATGACGCCGATATCACTTCTCGGCACAGGCCAAACAATGTAAGTGGCATTGTCCAGCCACCAGCCTTCGGCAGGCTATAAAATGTTGCCGAACTGAACAAAGACATCAATTGGTTCACAATAGTTCACATTTCATCCTAAATTACTCTCGTAACCTGTCCACGTGATCCGAGTCCAAGAGTCCGCGAAACATATTCCAAATTGAGCTTTCTGTGAATTTTACTTCAGACCGTAAAATGCCAACTTTTGTGAAGCTGAGCCGATTTTTAATAATTTATTTGAACGGATCTCAGTATCCGTTACATTTTTTGTATTCAGCATTCCTTGTAAAAATGTTAACCGTGTATTGAAAATTTTGGCTGATTTATGGTCGAATTCAGAAAGGCTACTCAAATTGAGCCTTGATTAAAGTAACGTTTCAGTGACGTTTCTGCCTGGGTTGACAACTACTTGAGGGACATTTAACTTAATACCTAGTCAAATGCTTAAGTGGCGTTTCTGAATTCGTCCATTACAAGACGAATAAGACATCATAATGTATTTTATTTTAAAATTAGACGTAGGTACAATATATAAATCGAATCGAAATTTTCGTTCAAGTCTTGAACAGAAAGTTGCAAACAACATTTCAAATACGAATCAATCTTTGAAAAGTTTAGTGAATTGTTTGCACACTTTTCGCGAGCATGACTTTTCCATTCTCGCAATTCTGAATACATCTAGAACTTTTGAGGCCAGACAATGAAGATTCACAGGAAACGAAAGTAGGCAGATTTGATTATCGCAGTTACACTGATTTACAGTTGGAGCGTTTCTCCAACTGTTTCCCAACGAGTCTCTTGATGTGAAAGAAAGTGGTAACTTCTGTCACGATTTGTCTATGGATGTTAACACCTGATCTCGTCGCCGTCGCCAGCTGCTCTGGATTCGCCGCACTGGTCCGGAGACAACCGATTCTCCGAGCGTTGCCGAGGTCAGCCGAGGTCGGTGGTTTACCGTTGTAGCTTTCAGGTGCTTCAGTTTTCTTTCCGAATTGAAGCGTGTCTAACAGCCAGATAGATTTACGATTTTGATTTAAATATAACTGTAAAAAGTTTAATTTCTCAGGGTTCTGTCGTATTCTTAAGTTATCATATCAAATAGTTAAAACTTCCGTACCAATATTTTGTATTATTTTCAAACTTAATAGAAAAAACCGGACAAGTGCGAGTTAAACTCGCGTGGAGAGGGTTCCGTTCCGTACATGATTATCTGAAATTTACTACGTTCCTTTAAATACCATAGACTTTTTACAGGTTTTCCTTTAATCTATAGGTAAAGAACTATTTTCTTTATTTTTTTTTTTTAAATTTTAGCCCCAGTAGTTTAGGAAATAAGGGGGGGGGGGGGGGGGCATGATCAATTTTCGCCTATTTTCCTAAATAACTTCTAAACTATATTACTTGAAATTCAAAAAAATATATATTTAAGATCCTCACCCGCTCTTTCATTTGATATGTCACACGATATAGGTTGCATAACATTTTTTTTTTTTAATTTTCTAATTTATACCCCAAAAGTGGCCCCCATGTTTAAAATTCATATATTTACGCCACGCGTCCGTGTTGCAGTCACCGACTTACATATGTATACCAAATTTCAACTCAATCGGTCGAGTAGTTTCGGAGCAAATTGGCTGTGACAGACGGACAGACAGACAGACAGACAGCCAGACACACGAGTGATCCTATAAGGGTTTCGTTTTTTCCTTTTGAGGTACGGAACCCTAAAAATGGTTTAAGTTGGCATAGACTTGGGTTAATATTAAAGAATGTACTTACATACTTATATAGCATAAGTTTTATCCTGAAAAGGTTAATCCGCATCTCCCATACAAGAATGCCTAAAACGAACAAGTACACATTATACGATTCTAGTTATTTTTATGTTTAGATTTTAATTTGTACGTATTTTGATAATAATAGTAATTGTATTGTTTAATGTAATTTAAGTTTATTTATTTAGATGTTAATTTATAAAGATTGGCATTTGTTAAAAAAATATCAAGTTATAGTCATTAATTATGTTTAAATAAATCAATAATCATCAACATACATCAAATTTGTTTGACTTAGGGAAAATGTGCAATAATATTTGTTAGTTCCTATTTTATTTGATTTCTGTCTAAACTGATTCACGGTTATCATCGTTCTATTTTTCCGGCATCTCGTTCAAGCAGCGTTATTAAATCAAACTTGAATGAAGGACTTTAATATATTTTTCAAGAACTTTTAATGGCATTTAAGTGGAATACTGTTTAATAAATGCTTGCCCTAGTTCAACGGAGTCGATGTTAAGCTGATTATTAATGATGAATTATAAAATTGGTATTGCAATTTAATAATTTCTGTTCATATAAGGAATTTTATGGGGAGTTTCCTGTATGAGGGAATGGCACAGTATGAGAGAATAGCGATAAACAGATTTTACGCGGTTGATATCGTGGACAAATGCTAGCTTTCCTACAAAAATACCTGGAATACTTAAGGTCCTATCCGGCGAATTTCGCTGTTTTCAAATGCTATAAAGCATACTTAGCGTTGTGCAAGAGTCTTGAAAAAAATATGTATTGTAGTATGGAATCTATTTTTAATTTTCGTCCACTGGAATCTTGAAAAAAATGATAAATCAAGAGCAAAAAAAACCGTAAAACATTTTTTTCAAACTAAAATCCGTAAAGGCTCCCTTATTATGCGACGCTTATACATGAGACTTTTACTAACTAGAAGACAATAATGTACACTATAATTTCATCTGCCGGTTTTTCAATTTATTTTGTAGTTTTTTAGTAAATTATACTATTCACTGCGGCGCGTGAACTAAGGCAAGTGGGGAAGGACCGAGTTGGAACGCTCAAGGTCATCGGCGTGGGGTACGTCCTTAATAATGTCTCCCATGTTCCATGTAAAAAAATGTAGACTTTTGAAAGGAAATTTCCTAAGTGTTTGCTTCTAATTGAAACTCAAGACACAAAATCAATTCTTCGCAAGCTAAAAGTCTACCGAAGATACTGCAGCACTCTTAGACCGCCATGCGATCGCCAACACCGTCGGCTTAATCATTCAATGAAAACCACATCTTATTCGACAGGCATTAATCACGATTAATTAACAAAACTGTTACACAATCAGTAATTAATAGACCATATTTATCGGGCTCAGCATAAATTCCATCATCGTGTTCTATCACATCGAGACAACAACTCAAAATAAAACAGTCGCCCGAGCGGTAGACCTCCAGGTGCGAGTGCATAAATATACTGCGCCGACGACCCGCTGGCACGCTCATGCCTGCTGTCATATTAACTGTTACATTAAATTACGGCCACGAAACTGATCGACCTTTCATACTTATTATCAAATTCGAAAGCGAATCAAAAGGCACCCTAAGATAAAAACAAAAGAGATTATACTTAAACGCGCCGTTTAAAAACCTTAAGCCGTTTTTGCTGCGAGGTGTCGAAGCCGGCAATGTACCGCGGCTCGCACATTGATTTCGGCTCTTTCGAAAAGGATTTTTTTGTCGATTTGTTTGTTTTAATAATATTTTATCCGATGTGATGGAGCGGACGCATTTGTCAAAAGTGTGTGAAATATAGCGGACTGTAAACTACGCCCTGGACGAAGGCACTCCTGGCTAATTAATTAGTAGGTATGTTAATGAAGGGATGTTTATACAAACTAATGAGTTTTCACTATGCATATTTTACTTTTATATTTTGACGATGGTTTATTTATTGTAAGTTATTTGACTGGTTTGTAAATCCACGTTATGATAAGCGGTTCATCCATATTAGGAATAGATAAAAGTACTGAAGCTAAAACTAGTAGTAGACGAGTAAATTAGGAATTCTACAAAAAATAAATAGAGTAGAACATAATACAATGTATACACAAAGTATAAAAGTTAACATCACACGTAAAAGCACCGTGTCAAATACGTTTCGGCGTCGCTTCGTTATGTGTCGTTTGGCTAACGACTCGTAATAGGCGAGTGTCATTAACTGTATTAACCCTAGTGTCGACGTAATTCGAATGGCGAATATCGCAAGTCACTCTCGACTCACGCGCCAGTTTTGGGACAATCGCCCCTATTATGAATCTTCTTGAGATCAAGCGGCAGAGACTGGTCACGAAAACATAAGAGGACAGACCTTCAATAAAAATATACGAATAGATAACCTCCTCCTTTTTTGAAGTCGATTAAAAATCATATGAAATACTGTGTGAGTAATATAATATATAAACTTAAACACCATTATAAATGAAACATTAAGACGAGTTTTAGCTCAAAAATGAGTAACCTTCTCATGTTAGTTTTACGTTTTCAATCAATATAATATTAGTTAGAATTACATCACATTATTTGCATTCTAACCTGATTCCAACCATAGAAAATAAAAGAGCCCAGATCAAATTACACTCTGATGACCTAATTCAGAAAGGCCAGAAACTGATCTTTAATTAAAGTGACGTTTCTATATAGGTCGACGAGTAGTTGAGGGACATTTAAATATTTAATATATAGTCAAATACTTAAGTGGCGTTTCTGAATTCGGCGCTGCGCGTATTTTTATTCCACTACGAGTAGGTAGAAATATCAGCATGATCGATGATCAGCCGAGTTCTCAGTCTGTAGATATCGTTTGCTCTGATGATACCACTTCCCGATTATGAGATACGATACAGCCGTCGGCGCCTCTGATGTCTTTCTTGACAACAAAGGATTTAGTGAAATTAGTAATTTCTATTGTTTATTAAAAATAACAGCGAAGATATAGAATTCAATCTGATAGTCGTTTGTTTAAATTTTTAGTTTAAAATAGTAAAAGGTCTACTCTACTGAAACCATCAGCTCTAATAGCAAGAAGTTTCATATTTATAAAGATTCGCCCATTCTTGAAACTGCTTTAAATAATAATAATAACAGGACACTAACACACATTGATCTAGTCCAAACCTTGCACTTCTTATCCAAGAATTCCCTGCGCTATAGGTACTAGACAACAAACAATACGAATACTTATATATTCATATTCTTTATTGAGTATTGTTCATACATCGTCACGACATTTTTATACAATTGATTATATTCCAAAATTACTAAAGATTTAATGTAATCGACCGAGCGAGCGAAGCGTCTCCGTTTCAGCTTGGGCAAAAATGCTTTCGTATGTCCAGTGGATGTCCATTTGTTCTCGTCTACAGGCCTCAGTTCTCAACCGATTCTCGTGAAATTTTGTGAGCAGGTTTGATTATTATATAGTTTTTTTTGCCGATTCAGTTATTCGATTTTTTTCAAAATTGCGAAGTTGTGGGGGTTTTTGTGATTACAAACTTATTCGCGGTGTTGGTAAACTGACTACAACCTATGTCCATGTATGATGTGTATGATGTGTATGTCCATGTATGCTCATGACACTAAGTTGGTCTCGTGCGGGACTCAAGCTCAACCACAACCACTAAGCCATCGAGTCGGTCTTTACAAAAAGGAATTTTTTGAAAACATGTAATATTAATTTCATGACGTTTAAACCAAACGTAAAATTTATCCAAAGGCTTTATAGTAACATCCCAGATGGCACGTAACGCAGCTTTGATAAGGCCGTGGGGTCCAAATAACCGTTCATTATTCAATTAGGCACATTATTATATTCACTTAGCTCTGTCACGAGTATGTGACGACATGCCTCGCTTAAGTGAATGTTCAGTGAGAGCCTAAGCGTTTCCAATGTAGATAAGTATACGTTCAGGTTTGTCTCAATTGTGTTACAGGATCCTACTAAAACGCTGTTGGTATTTAAACAGATAATAAATGGTCTATGCGAAAAGATAACAAGTACATTTGCTACGTAACTTGTTAAAAAATTACAACTTAATTATAAGCCCACCTTATTGTCAATTTCATCATCATCGGCCTATATATATGTCCCACTGTGGGGCACAGACCTCCTCTGATAATGAGCCATAACACATCTTACATTTATTTCTTTTGTTTGTCATATTCAGGAACAGCAGTTGACCTTTATTTAATTGTTTCAATAACTTTAACACTTGTTGTTATCAGAAAAGTTATGACAATAGGAAACGCAATGACTAAGTAACTTTCACCTGTGATGTAGTGCCTCCAACTACCATACATATAAGCTCAACATTCTTACAGCAGGTCCTGTGGAACAAGCGATAAGTTTTATCGACGTATTGTTAACAGTTCTTCAGCTCTCGGAGAGAACAGTGCTCAATAAAGTACCGGGAAACTGCTTCAGAATTTGTCTCACCTATTTGTCGCTTCCCTGGGCAGATTTCAAAGGGCCCATCGTCAGTGCAGACCACCAGGATAACCAGTAAAATCGTAAACTCGTCGATATATTATTGGTAAATGTCAGCTTGGATGCCGACGGCTTTTTACGAGATTAGTAAGATGATGCTGAAAAATCTGACAAGTTTGCAGGTTTACATTATTTATGCACATCCTTACTTACTTCAAAATGCGCTTGTACTCGTATGTGCTGCCTAAAGTTTAAATTTGTTCATATTCATATTATTTTGTCCACTAAAAAACAACAAACAGCAACAAAGACCAAGAACCAACAAAGGATTAATGGTCTAACAATACCGTCAATCAAATAGCAACTTAATAGCAAGGAAATATACAGGGAAGGGAATATATCAACGCAAGTATTTACCTGTACAATGAATGGGTAAGGCGGCAGCTTATAAGGATAAACTAGTTCATCTTGGTAAGTACTTCTTGAGTATTTTAGGCTCATAACTTTTTAGTATAAGATAGGATTAAGAGATTCGCCAGGGATTTTAACGCCGAATCTAAAATCCCCGAAACGCGCGATCTGAATTCTTAATTAAATTTCTTATTTTTCATGTCAAAGTTCATTTGTTTTTATTGGAGCACGCCATATGACTCCTCTTCCTGACGATATGCTGCAATTGGAGTCCATCTCTGCGGACGGCAGGCGCTTAACCTTAATTAAGTACGGCTTTTGTCACCATCACTATGCGGGCTTAGGAGATGCTTCTTCGCGCTTCTTTTTAAGACGCTCGGGCTATAGGAAGATGGAAAATCATGACCATTCCACATTTTCGTTGTTCGGCAGTAGAACAACTTGCGAAATTTCTGCGTACGCGCAAATTCACCCGCAATATGTGATTACATCTCCAGCCCCATACGTGTAGTTCGAAGACGGAAAGGCGATGGAGGAATGAAGTTGAAAATCTCTTCCGAGTACTCGCCATTGTACTGGCGATTCAAACCGCTTAAGGCACCAATGCCACGTATTAATTGAAAACATTCAAGGTGTCACCAGTTAAATATGCGGACAGCTCTGCCTGTAGATCTTCATACGGAGCAAGAGAAAAGCAAGGAAATGTCTTGAAGAGATGGAGGAGAACTTCTGTTTTGAGGGCTTTTTTGTGAAAGAAGCACAATCCTGAGTTTTGTTGCCGTTAAACGCGACGAGGTTGCGCGTACTTAGTACCTACTAGTGGCGTTTCATAAATGAATGCCTTTCCGAATATAATTCTGTTATAAAAATAATTAACATCTAAACGCCTGTTGATAATGTAATAGTTATTTGTTCGATAATAGGTTATCAGATTATTGACTTCTAGATGGTCTACCCAAGATGAGTTACTAGCCTCAGCCACTATTCAGTCAAAAAAAGTCAAAGTCAAAGTCAAAGTCAAACTATCTTTATTCAATTTAGGCTTTTACAAGCTCTTATGAAGGTCAAGGAATGAATCTACCACCGGTTCGGAAAAAAAAATCCTCTACTGAGAAGAGCCGGCAAGAAACTCGGTGAGGTATGATTTTTTCAAATTAGTACACTTATAAGTCAACAATGATGTCCACAGTTTTATACAAATCTAAGTATATACCACAGCAGGTACGCCCATCGAGCTCATCAAATCAGCTTATCACTAACTTCAGCTTACTATTTAACCATCTGCGTACTATTGCGTAGTATAACAATAGCAGAGAAACATTCGTCACAAAATCCTGCTACTTATATCGATTCGTTTGCGTGAACATTGAGCCATTGGCGTAGTGCACCAGTAATGTGGCTTCATAAAGAGCCTTATAACAGGGTGCGCAAGGAAATTTAATAACGGTACCTAGTTATGCTGCCCTGATAAGCCGAAAAGCGCTAACTCAATCAAAGTAAGTATTGCGGAAAACGACTTTAAGACAATTTACAAAAAGTCGATCTCCTCATAACTTACTCTGATTGAGAAAGCGCTTTTCAGGGCTATGCTTATCAGGGCAGTATAGCATTCTAGAGTGATTATTGTATTACAGTAAAATATAAAAGATATTCAAAAAAAATATTTTTGCTATATACGGGGGCACGGAAGTTCTATACCTATTTCAAGTCCTAAGTTCATAGCATTAGTAGTTGCTGAGATAAACGGCTATGACAGACAGACAGACAGTGAAGTTTGACCATAAGTGTTCCTTTTTTACCTTTTAGGTACGTGCCCTAAAAAGATCTAATGCGCTGCGACTGTTTATCGAATGAGAATTTGAAGTATGAGTAAACATAATTATTATATGACTAGCTGGTGCCCGCGACTTCGTCTGCGAAGAATAATAATTTAAGTAACCTATGTACTTTTAAACCTTCCCTAGACCTCCACGAACATTTCAAGACTAAGATAAGATAAATCCGTTCAGCCGTTCTCGAGTTTTAGTGAGACTAACGAACAGCAATTCATTTATATATATATACTAGCGGACCCGTCAGACGTTGTCCTGCAGCGCCATCTGCCGGGCTGATCATCATCGGGCATCTAAACCATCCAAGGCGCCACTCAAACGCATACAAAAAAAACATTCAAATCGATCCAGCCGTTTAGGAGGAGTTCAGTGACATACACACGTACAGTAGAATTATATATGTATATAAAAAGAGATAATACGTCAATGGAAAATTCCCATAGTGCCTGCAATGGACAACGGTCATGAACATGCCTGAATTCGATTTATCACAGAACATTAATAGTCAGAATACATTTAAGGTCTTGTATAACTTGGAAGAAGTGCAACAAATATAATATTTTGCTGGCACATGCGTCGTCTGTACTATGTCCCCAGTCACTCACAGACTATTATCCTATATCCATTCCTATAATATATCCTTTGAGATCACGGCTCAACAGAAAGTAAGACAACTCGGAGATTTTATAACATCTATACAAAAAGCGATTTCGTACTTATTTTTGTTACTTCCTTAATTGATAACAGGTTTTCCGATCAATCAACGGTAGGCATCTTTAATGACGCCGATAGTACACAAATAAATTTGTAGGTTAGGTTAGTTATTAACTAACGCACGTGTAAATTTGATAAAAAAAAATATAAGAAATATACTCACTTCGATTCTGCACTAAATTCGCAAAATGTATAGTTTTTTAGGCACACTTCAAAACTCTTCTCAAAACACTCAGTACCTTTTAATTTAATATTTGATCCAGCACATGGTCTACAATAACACAATGATAACAAAACTTTTTTTTAATTTGATCGTAGCGCTAACTGTTGGGACAGACTAAAATTAAAATTCGAATATTATTTAAAATTTGACACTGCGATGGTAGCGCTTTTTTTAATTTGATCGCAGCGCTAACTGTCTGGACAGACTAAAATTAAAATTCGAATATTATTTAAAATTTGACACTGCGATGGTAGCGCCGTGTAAAACATTCCAAAATCAACAACTACTAATAAATTAAAAATTAATTAAAAAAACATTGTCCAGCGGACAAAATTGTGAATCTAAACCATTCCCAGATCCCCTTGAACACACACAAAAAATTTCATCAAAATCGGTCCAGTCGTTTGAGAGAAGTTCAGTGACATACACACTCACAGAAGAATTATATATATAAAGATAGATCACCTCGGTTATTTTCAACTTGGAATCGTATAGGATATCAACGCCCTTAGCGTAGTCTAGCCGTAACTATGAGTACTGAAAAATGCTTGAAACATTGGAAAATATTTTCAAATATTAATAAACTAACTTAATTTCATCAAATGCGACCTATTGCGTGACTGCGTTTTCCTTCATAAATCACAGGCGAATCAATTAGGACATCTCAATCCGTTTCGTGTAAAATGTACATTGCATGAATTCTCATGGATATTGGATAAACGGTACCAAATACCGGCATCCGTACGGTACTTGACCGATAATTGTCGTTTCCAATTACTGAAATCTTGAATCGCACAGCACAATCGATTGCATGCCCATTGCCCCACCGAACAATTAAAAAAACTCAATCATAAATTCACATAAACTGACCAAGATATTATTTCCCACGGCTGCCAAAACCACCAAAACCTATTCTTTATTATGGTCAACGATTATTTCATATGGCGATCCGTCTTAATTTTTTATCGGGCTGTTGGAATAATTTGCTGGATTTCTTTAGTAAAATGCGTGTGAAAATTCTAATCTTCTGCGCTTTCCCACAAAAAAGTAACAAATATATACAATCAAATTAAAAATCAATGTCCATTATTATTATGATTAAAAATATAGGTATGATGAATATTGGACTTCTTATAATTATCAGCGCTACCTTAGAGCGCCGGCGGCTAGGAAACTAATTTCATGGTCCTCAAAACTGTAAAAACCTGATCGATCAAGTGAGAACATCTGCTGAAAATTGTTAAAAGTTATAAAAAGGCACTCATCGTGTACCTTAAATAGAAGCTATCCATTCAAAGAGGCAACAATAGGGCTTCCTTCATTGGCACACTGACGGTTGATTATAGCTTTGGCCCGTACCGTTTGCATGGAAAATGTTCAGTAGAATTTAAATTTTTATTGAGTGTACACTACTTTATGTAACAGAATAACCTTCATGAAACAAATTAGTTATGAAGCACGGATTTATAATAATATCACCATTGATTCTTTATACTATGTTAAGACTTTGAGAGAGCTCAATTAGCTGTCAGACACATGCTGCCTGAAAATCACGATATTTGTGAAAATGCCTAATTACAAAAAGATACTTTTGCTAACCATACACCCTCACATACACACGTATATGACGAGCATAACTAGTTAATTTCCTTTGTGACAAAGGCCGTCTCGCCGGGATGGATGCGTAAAATCGCAATGCGTCACGGTGAACCACGCACCCGTCCGTACGCCGTGTGGGACTGGGTCTAGGGCCTAGGCAAAAAGGTGCCAAATATGTAAATTGGCCTTATAAATTACAGCCCTATTTGGCCGCTGCCATGAGAAAATCTAAATATTAAATTGGCCTTACGAATTGAGACTATATCTGACCTGTGGTCGATGCAATCAGACTTGTCAGGTGATATAAAGGAGCCCTTTCATAGCTATTCAATTGATCTAACAATTCTAACTTAATAGTTAAGCAAGCATAGGTTTATAAATGAAGGCAGTTATAAAAAAAACTGCAACTCCTGTAAACGTAATGAGACGAATATTAACGAATAAGGTTTCAGGGGGGCTTAGTTACTTTTAGCATAACTAAAAATCTGTCAAGTAAAGATATGTTTTTATGAAAGAATGTCTAGATCTTTACTGGACAGATAATTCGCTAGAGTCGGAATAGCCGCCACCGCGTCTGCTCGGCGGACCTCCGGCGTACGTCCCGGAATACAACGCGATTAATAGCGACACAAACTATTTCCGGTAAACCGAAACCAATCATAATTACTCCTCCGGGTTTGCTCTTACACGTCCCCTTTGATGTTTTTATTTAAAATCCCGGTTACGGCCAAGTTAAAACAAATAGGACGGCTCACGACCGATTACACGTTTGCGTTAAAACGATTCGAAGCGGTGATAGCTTTCTTGAATTTCGCGTGTGACCGTTTCTTTCTGTGTGGTCTAGCCGCTTATTTGTTTTAGGAATTAACGTTTTTATTGATACCATTCAGAAGTCAAAGCATTATAAATTGAGTAGGGATGGAAAAATATAAAATCAACTGTAAGGCCTCTTAGAGAACTACTCTTAGAGAACTGTGTTCTGAATACACATAATAAGAAGCCACACCTCGATTAATTTTTATTTTACGTAATTTGTGCTTAGGGACTCAGCAGATACCTTTAAGCTATACGCATATATTTTCAGTTAAATGTCATCAAATATTACTGCGTTAATTCCCTCAATAGGTGGCTGGCGCGTATTTTGGGCACAGACAGCGGCGTACAGTCGAGCGCAGATGCGACATCCGTCGTCGGTCCCACGTGGAAATCGATTTTCCACGGTACGGCAGCTGGCGCGAGCGACAACTATAAACCAAACGCGTTTACGCGTAATTTTTAAACCTGAATGCTTTATTTTCTTGCAATAAAGGTGAATGTTCTTTGACTTTTAGTTTTAGGGTGTATTGTATTAAAATTTGTTTCGGTATTATGTACTATGAACGTCAAAAGTTCCTTTGTTGATACTTTTAATGTTTCGCACATTGTTGGTCGGAGACGCGGACCCACCGCGTTTGATCCGATTGCAGGGGTTATTTATGATTATTAGAATAGCGTGCCGATGGCGAGTAATTAATTTTTAACGTTCAATTCTTTATTGTAATGTCTCGAAATTGATGATCGTAATGTATTAGATATATTAATGCTACGTCGTTGGAATTTAAAATTTATTTATACCGGTTATATAAATTAATTAGTAGATTTTTTTAAATCGAATCTGTGCAGTACAGAGCGGTTTTGTTTCAATCTGCTTTTCAATTGAGTCGTATCAAGTGCCAACATAGGTAATTTTAAAAGTGGAGGTATAATTTTCGATATCTTGTAAGATCTTGCAAGTCTAAGCTACGGTTACGAAACTCGATATTTATTTGATAAATTAACAAGTGTTTACACAATTTTATCTGTCTATAAAGAGTACAAAACTAGTCTTAAGAAATCAATAAGTACTATGCTAAAAACGTAAGAATGATTGCACAGCCCTTAGACGCAGGGAAGCAATATGAAAAATCGTGACACTCCTGTTGAACTCGATTGGACTTTCAGCGCCGATTGACATTCAGACATTATCCTTCTGTCAGGTATCTTAGCAACGACGAATATTGGCATAGTAGTGAGGCGCATACGCTCTGCGCCTCTATTCGGGAACGCTAAGTAATTCTGTAGCCATTCGTGAGCGAGATTTCTCATCCCGCTCTTCCGCACGACGCGTAATGCGTAAGAGCGAGATGAGAAATCTCGCTCGCGAATCGCTACAGAATCAATTAGCGTTCCCGAATAGAGTCGCTGTTCTCTTTTTGTGTTTGGTTGTGTGTTTGGGTGTCTAAGCTCAAACTGGCTCAAAATATTTGAAAAAAAAAGGTTTTTTTATTATAAGTACCTACTAACTTGAAAGAATCCATTATCCTCAATATGAACTTATGTACTGTTTAATAAAAACCTTATATAACAATTTAATTGCAATAGCTCGCATTGCTAGTAACATTACTGATATAAAACTTTTAATAGTTTCGCAAATTTATGTCTCCGTCTTTGCGCTCAAGTTTCTTGATTAATCATGCATTGTACCGAGAAGAATTTTAATTAAACTTCGATATCCTTCAAAGTTGAAAAAAAGATAAACAAGTTTGAGGAACCTCGCGGTTGATTGACGAGTGGCCGGCCGGCGCAGAAAGACGGATCGCGACCGTTCATCTCAGAGACGTCCAGGTTTGATTGGTGATTCCCATGTGTAAAACTAGTAGCCTCTTTAACAAAGATCTCCACATAATGGCATGCGTTTGCTCAAAGTATTCTTCTCCAAACGTCAATTTCAGTTGTAATGAGAACGGCACATCGCTCGCGATCCATCATTGTCCAGGCAAGGTCGCCCATTCAAAACAATACAAAAGGCTTATTCGACGAAATGAATAGGAAACAAGTTAAAATGCCGTTTACCGTTTAACTATTATTTAAATTTCGCTTACAAAGTCACTATGTTTGAAATAGCTAACTGAAGTAGTTATTATATAAAAAGGCGTGAATAGTTTAATGTATTTATAAATATTATTATGTGAAATTAGCTGTGCTCGACATGCGTCGCATGCTGTTTTTTTATAAGCCTTCCCGCGTGCAACAACTTACCAAATCATCGTAATCGGATGAATAGTATAGCAACGCATGCGAGACAAACACACTAACAAAACAACCAAACAAACACTTATATAGTAGATAAAGGGTTTAAATGCATAATTTCAAGGGTTCAGGGAAATTTGTTACTTTTTCCCATACTAAATTGAATCCCCTATTTTACCCCCTTCCAGATTTATTTCCAAAATTTTATATAACCCATGTCCTGCACGATGTTGCCCTTAATATAATATCGGAACCGCATTAAAATCCGTCCAGTAGTTTAAACGTTTATCGCGCACATACAATCAGACAAACAGACATTAAATTCAAAAACCATTAGCATGTATTGTGTTGCTCGCTCCGAAGCCCACCATAGCATTATTTTCTTTGTTTTCTTCAATGAACAGAATTTTCCATTTAACGATTTTATTAGCTTTATGCATGCATTGATTAACAAACATCTCCGCCATCTTTTTACGAACTATATTTTAAGTTAAGCAACAGATCTAAACTTACAATGCAAATCCTACTGTAATCCTAAAAATGGATTTGGTAAAACTATATTTATACCTCTAAGAATCTTCATTTACGACTGAACGTGCCTACCCGCATGTATTTACGAGGTGCATTTCGTTCCAATCCGATTAAAGGCGAGACTATCGATTGTGCACGTAAAATTAGGCCCAACATAATTAGGCATATGACATGAATTCTCCGGCTATCACAATGGAACAAACGAGGCATAGAATTATGATATGACGCGCGTCAGCCGCGTGCTCTATGTGACCGCTCAATCCGCTCCAGGTTGAATACCTGGAGCTAATCAGCATTTCTACACCCATTTTTAACACTTAATTTTACACATATCTTACCATTATGCGTTTGATTTTACGGCCACGCTCGATCTTGTGAGGGAAGTTGGCCGCGGTTAATTCAATTAACGCAGTGACACTGTTGGATTGTGATCTTTTTTTACTGTTTTCTGTAATTAATCACGGTCAATTATTTGGTAAATAAAAATTACACTTTTGTAAAGAAAAATATGCATGATTGAATAGTTTGAATACTTGTTTGAAATAAGGTACCAGTTTTTTGTCACAGAATAAATGACAACATCATTCAAAGCTTCATAGCCATTATAATTTTTTGGCTTTAAATTGTCAATCATTTAGGAGATTAAACTCGCGTGGAGAGGGTTCCGTTCCGTACATGATTATCTGAAATTTACTACGTTACTTCTTATAAGTTTTCCTGTAATCTGTAGGTAAAGAACTATTTAATGAATTTTTTTCAAAATTTTAGTCCCGGTAGTTTCGGAAATGAGGGAGGGGGGGGGTCAATTTTCGCCTATTATATGTCACACGATATAGGTTGCATAATTTTTCTTTTTAATTTTTTTAATTTACTCCCTAAAAGTGGCCCCCATGTATAAAATTCATATATTTACGTCACGCGACTGTGTTACGGTCACCAACTTACATATTTATACCAAATTTCAACTCAATCCAGTAGTTTCTGAGCAAATTGGCTGTGACAGACGGACAGACAGAGAGACACGACTGATCCTATAAGGGTTTCGTTTTTTCCATTTGAGGTACGGAACCCTAAAAATAGTAAATGTAAACAAACAAACAAACAATAAAGTAAGGAAACCAGTGTAGTTGTACAGTTGGGATACCGGTGAGTTGAATTTAACATTACTACTTTGGTACTTCACGGTTTGCTGTGGAAAAACCGGACAAGTGCGAGTTAAACTCGCTTGGAGAGGGTTCTGTACATAGAAGCGATTAACTGAAATTTCCTATGTTACTTTGACACATAACGAACAAATTCTCCTAGTGTACAACATATGCTTCTTATATCGTTTTCCTGTAATCTAAAGAAAGGTCACATTATCTGTATTTTTTTTTCAAAATTTTAGGCCCAGTTGTTTCGGAGATAAGTGGGGGAATGATCAATTTTCGCCTATTTCCTAAATAAGCTCCAAAATAATAAACTTAAAATTATAAAAAAAAAAAAATACGCTTCTCACAACGAACCCTTTCAGTAGATATGTCACACGATATAAGTTAATAAGTTAAACAGAATAACTCCAATCCTACTGTGTTGCAATTGTGTCACTTATTTTTGATAGCACATTTGATTTTAAGAAAATATTATTCGCTAAATAATTAATGTTTCTGCAACTTGTGTATGATTGAGGTTAAAGTAAATAGTAGTGTAAATAATTCTAAACTGAATCTGAATTATAGCTACCAAATCGTCTAAGAAAACCGCAATTCAATTGTTTTTTACTTATAGGACAATGTTTTGGAAAATCGACAGTAGTTTTACTTCATATCTTTCGACGGCAAAATACTTCCACGCGTACAAAGTTAGTAAAAAAGTTGAGAGTGAGTATTCTACCACTGAGATGGGGTCTTCCAGCTATATCCTGTACCCGTATCATTTTTCTAACAGAGGATTTCTGCAGTAAAACAAAACGAGGTTCATTAATCAAAGCGGATCACCGGACAAAGTATTCATAAAGTTACAAGCCGGTAAAGTACCCTTCGGATGGAGACGGACCGGACCGCCGACCCGCATATCTTATTATTATGTAATTACTTCACTATCAAAAAAAACTTACCGTACATTGATGATGCATTTCTTTATAGTTTTGCACCTACCTTTTGACAATACTACTTTATCCTTACTTGATATTATAAATGCGAATGTACCTCTTTCTGTCTGTCTGTCTGTCGCGCTTTCACGCCAAAACTACTGAACCGATTGAAATGAAATTTGGTACACAGATAGTCTAAAGCCTTAGAAAGGACATAGGTGACTTTTTAATGCGAAAAAAGGGTTGTAAGGCGTTAAAAGGGGGGGATGAAAAGTTGTATGGAAGTATCGTCATTTTTAGAGTTAGAAGCTTGAAACTTATTTTTAGGCTGTTGATTTGATATAAATAAATATGACATTCATAGTTTGTAAAAGTTTTACCCTCAAATAACAATAGGGAACAGGGGATGAAAGATTGTATGGAAATATGTAAGGTTTATGTGAATGTTTTATAAGTTTTAGTGGAGCTTTTCTGATGTAACATTTACGGAGTCATTACAAAATGTGAAACTGAAGAAATAATTACAAATGCTACCCAAGGACACTATTCCACACGGACGAAGTCACAGGCACAGCTAGTTCTTCATAATTACAGAAAATGCGTTTGCAAAATGGCGACATGAAATCAAATTACACAAGCTGGCGACGTCTAAAACGACAAACTAATAAACAAAATGATACGCAACGCATTGTTTCCCACAGTCACGCCACGCTATCGAGGTTTGGCAATATTCATAATAAAATAATGGCCGCTACGTTATTCAACACGTGAATCTTCATGCTCGTATGTTAAACGATGCGTGAAATTATAAGCGCTGGAATATTCAGAGTAAGTAGTTCAATAAATGCCGAATGTGAATTGCTTAACTGCATGTAAAGCGCAATGGTCATTAAGGCGAACAGAATATGCAGCCTTAAAGTGAATACATGTAAAATAATTCGGTTATGACCATTCTTTAAAAATAATTTTGGCTGCTTGTAAGCTCAGTTTACATTATGTCAAAATATTAACCAAAAATATAAAATAATTAGTTCAGCTATACCTGAACACCGATGCGCACTTTTCATTTTTTTTACATTTTGCGTGTTGAACTACTTGCGTATTGCACATTTTCCGTATTGTGCATGCTGCGTGTAGTGTACATTTTGCGTATGTAAATTTAGAGAATGTGCTTTTGCTTTTGTACATTTTGGGTGTTTCGCAATATGCGTTGTGAACATTTTGCGTATTGCACTGAAAAAAATGGTTTGTTAAATGAAACCGAACTTTCGTTTATCTGTAACTTAAAAAAAGTGACTACATAACTTAAGTCATACCTTACATTCAGTTTTGTTATTTATGGATAAACCATTTGGTTACATACAAATAACTTCTGTTACGCCTTACCAAATTTTGGTTAAAACTGAAATAAGCGAACTAGTTTGGTTGTCATTTTTTCTCAGTGTGTTCATTTTACCAATGTATACGTTTTGCGTGTAGTGTACATTTTGCGTTTTGTGCATTTAGCGCCGAAGGGCAGTAAAGTAACAAAGTTAGAATTTTTGAATTTACGTAAAAGTAAATGAGTATCATGAAATGGGCATTTATGTCGAATAGAATTCGGTTTTAGTAACTTAAATCTAGGTGTAGATTGCGGTACTGCTCTGGATCCGAGCAGTACAGGATAAGTCGTTGTGGCGATCATTTAAGAAGGCTTATGTCCAGCAGTGGACATCTTTTGGCTGGAATGATGATGTTGATGATGAAGTAAAATTTTTTCATTGCAAAGGCACCACAAACGGCTTTTTAAGAAGACAGACTTCCAACGGCAAAAATCACATTTTTCATACAAATGGCAAAACATTGTTACCCCTTAATATGGTAACCAATTTTGGGAATCCTAAAATATGGTAGGTCTAAATCTAGGTTTAAAAGATATTTTTTAGATGTTATCAACCTGAACAATATCCATATAATGATTTATAGGTTTTACATTGTTGAACATTAATTGTATATAAGGAGATTATTGCAAACACGTGCTTTGTACGAAAACATTAAATCATCAATATTTTTGCATTTATTATCTAAATAAAAATAAAAACCTATAAATCAGGATATTGTTCAGGTTGATAACATCTAAAAAATATCTTCAAAATCTCTTTATATTTATTGCGGTAAAAATGTTTTCTCTTTTTATATGGAAAGTATGTGTCGTGAAATAAATATTAATCCATTTCTCTTAAATACAATTGAAAATGTAACTCTAATAAGTAAGTACTCACTCAAGTTAATACAATTACATTACTTAAATGAAATGGTATTCCCGCCATTTGATACGTTCTACCGAGCGTATAGTATAATAATAATCCCCTTGCAAACGAGCCATGGCGGAACGGCCATCTCGAAACCCCACCGAATATAATGTTACCCCACGTTACACATAAATCGAGAAAAGTAAATAAACTAACATCACTGCCCTGATTATTTCGTTCCCCTACGTTGACGCGGCCATTTTGAATTTATATTTTTTTAACTTCCATAAACGTTATGGTGATAATAAATGGGGTACGCTAGCTTATTAAAATAATGGAAATACACTTATTTACATAGGGGAACTTTTATCGGTAACATGATTTCATGTTGAAATGAAATCGACTTTGCCATAAAGACAACATTATCGGTACCGTTTTATTAAATTCAGGCATCATTTTACACTAGTAAAACTTAGACACCAATAAGCCACAATTCCGTTAGCATGTAACACCGAGTAATAATTATTTTGCTTACGCGACCTTACCCAATTTAATTATGGGTAAGATGTGTACAAATACCCTTTGACATTGACATTGAAACAGCGTAGGAGGGGAATGCCGATTCGGCAAAATCAATGGTATGTTGCGCGGTACATTTTCCTTGTTTGAACGATTTTCGAAGTGAGGTCAGAAATGTGAGTGAGTGAGGTCAGAAAATGTTAGATTGTTTTAAGGCTAAAGTTGATATTTGGAGCATATTGATTTTTATTACAATAAAATATTTTCATGACAAAATAAAATCTACACATACGTAACGTACACATTTAAAGTAATGGGTTTAAGAACATGCAAATTTTAAAATTATAATAATAAGTTAAAAGAGATGTTTTTGTTTATTTACAAATATGTATTGAGTGTGTCAAATATCTAATAAATCTATGGTTGAAGTCAGCGCAGCATATCATGCATAATGTTCACATAAAAAGCACCTGACATACCGTTTTAGAGGTGAGTAGATTGAGTGAAGGAGAATTGCACGTTGCTTTACCTAAGTTAGACTTACTTAGCGATTCTCTGGAGAGCCTTTACGTGTTCGTAAGGGGAATACATTTTATTGCGCAGATGGCCGGTTAAAAATAATAGACAATCTACTAAGAAAAACTCTGACATGCGAAGATCGAAGGAATTAATTTCCGCTGTAGACTGTAGTAACTGCAATAAGGCAGAAATCCTTTCCGTTTAATGCCTTAGAGCTGGCTTAATAACGATACTTACGGGAATTTATACCTGATTTCTTTGAACAATGGAATAAACTCTGATAATACTGGATTAAAACAATGTTAACTCAATGTGAAAGAGAAATATAGGTCACGCTTTAGGTCATGCTTGGGGCACCATGCATTATACGTAACGGTACAGAGAACAATATCATTATGTGTGATCCGGCCCTAGCGTCTCACACACAGGAATAAGTTAAGTCCGTTTATCTCTCTGACTATCTCTTTTGTCAGAACTAGTGTGAGAAAGACGCACTTAGAGATAAGACAGTTAAACTTATCCTTGTGTCAACCTTGCTAGGGCCGCTTATACGTCGTTTATCTACTTCATATAAGCTTCTAAAATAGAGCCATGAGACAGACGGCCGTTTGGACTGACAGACGGACGGACGTTTATTATCACCAAGTTGCTCGGTATCATAAGCTCAAAGCCACTTGGCAAAGGCAAAAATCACACATGCAGTTTTTTTTGTACGTTTCAGGACAATAATATTCCTTTATATGATTTTATGAAGAACATGATGGTTAGAAATAATGTCAGTATTAATTCGAAACTGTCGATATAACAGAAACAAACCTTGTACACTATGTAAAAGAAATTGAACACTCGACTATGTGAAGAACTTCTAACTTGTGACGAAAAGGCTCCGAATGTATTGCAGACATTAAAACCCCTCTTACGAAGTTACGAGCTATGAATACGACTGCTATAGCTAGTGCGGAAGAATGTTCCTAGCGATTGCTAGGAGCATTCCTCCTTTCATTTGATTATTTTATAGTATCTCTGTTGGTGTTATTATTTACACCAAGCCCCTTAACTTGGTGTCTTATAACAATTTTCTCAAAACTGCATCCCCATGTGCTTGAGTCCTACATTAATGTCACATGTCGTATATTATTGGCAGATCCTTTCGTCTTCTGATGGTATTACCTGTAATGACTGACAATGCCGAACACTTCACACCTATTACGATACACCCCGCTTCCATTCATAAATGTGACGCCACACACAAAGACTTGAACATTAACGTCACGGCGGTGTTTTTTTCAAAAATCGAACGGTCTTCATTTTATTTCTTTTCTGGCAGTATTTGATGCATTAGCCACGAATTAGTCGGCCAGTTCTTTCATTGCAAGATATAATGTGTAGGTTCTTTTGATGGTATCTGTTGCATTCACAAGGTGACAAAGTAGTAACGCCCATCGCTTGTGTGGCAAAGCTTGGGTGGCTGGAAACTAAACTAGAGAGTAGTATCAGAACAATTTTTAGTAAGTAGTTTGAACAGAAAGCTTTACTTTTCAAAAGATGTGGCGAATAATGCTAGAGTCTTTGTTAAACCAATTAAATATGCAGTACTTATTGTAATATGAATTTTAACACGCATTCTACATCTAATTATGAAAACATTTGGTTATGCATTGATTGATTGTGAACAAAGTAAATATAACCTATTTAAGAACGGAGTCATTAATTATTTACAATACGGATAATAAAATAAATAAGAACTTATTTATTGTTGCACCAGCACTTAGTTCAACTTTGATAGACGGACTTTTGTGGCATCTTTATAGATAAAAGATTTTCTTTTATATGGCCGTGATTTACTTTTAGAATACCTTTCGACGCACAAATATTTAACAAGAAAGACTTCACGCTTCGAAACCAAAAATACCAGAATTCAATTATGTCGCCGCAGAAATGGCCCAAATTGTTTACCTCTTAATTTTCTGAGCGTAAAAAATGATTCGTTCATGTACGGCTAACCGCACAATTTCGGACCTCATGCCGTCATTAGAACAAAAGGTATGGTTACTGTTCAGTAGCAAGTAAAACCCCCATGATGCCACTGCGTTGTATCAAAACCACAAACAAGACTATTGAGGCCAACGTCCCTGGGATCGCTTTGTTTTGTCTTCAATAGAAAGTGGTACTGAACATTGGAAACCAAACTATAATGCTACCGGTGGGTGGCTCGGTTCGACTTGTAAAGGCTTTACTCGATGACAGATTTGCAACCTGTTACTGATTGCTTCCTTAGCACAATAATTTATGATTGACACATTTACTACTGTATCGAGAGGACCTACATAGGGGTGATATCTAGTTTTGGACCACTTGGCTGTAAAGTAACCGTGACAAAAGTTATTTGGTCTCGGCAACAGGTTGCGCCTCAGAAGTAACTTGAAACGTCCATGTAGCATCAACCAAACATTAAAAGTTGAATCACCTTTGATTATCATAATTCAGGTCATATTGAATGAGGAAGGTAAGCTCACCAAATTGTGACACGTGTGGAACCATTGAGGATATAGGTATATCATTTGTTACACGAGTGTGCCCGAACTCGAACCGGGAGGGAGAGTTTGCTTGCGCAATCAGGTCTCGTTGATTTGAACATCGGTATCTTTCATTCGATTTTAGTGGAGCCTTTGTCTGATGCAGCGAAGGTGGTATTTGGTTTTTTGCGCAAGTGAGCTCTATTACCCCTTGCAATCGTTTATGTTGAATTAGAGATTTACCTAACGGGACTGACGTGTTCAACGGTGATCAAAGCACCTAAATAAATAAAGATTTTAAAAAAAATTAAAATAATCAGGTAAGCCACGTCATACTTCATAAGTATTTGAAGTTATTGCACTTTTGAGGTAACTCATTCGATGGGGATTTGTTGAAAATTTCAAAATTCGGTGAACGCCAACTTATTGGAAGCACGCAGGATGTATGGAAATATGATATCAATGTTGTTTACTCAAACTGTCATCGTTACTAGCCCGCATGTGATTTTTTGCGTATCGCGCATATTGCGTAATAGTAACAAATAATAAATAAATAAAATACTCGTATATTCCCTAAATCGCTGTCACTGCTGAGAGTACCCAGAAAGTTCAACTTATTTTATATGATTGTAGACAGTAGGTTATCAATTATTAATTTAAATTTACTTTTCTTGTATAAATTTAACTACAGATTATTTTTTAGTAATTTATTTTTGGTCTAAAAATAAATTACTAAAATATAATCTGGTTGTGTATTATAAATAAAAGAATTTGTCTATATTATCAAAAAATCGCATCAAAATCAGTTAAATAGATTAACTAGTTGAAAAAATGGACAGATAGAGTGGGTAACATTGTTTTATATTATTTATCAAAGTAGATAATCAGTTTATTATAAAGTATATATTTTCATTAAAAACTGATAATTGGTGGTGAAGTAAGTAACTGTTGGTCGTCCTTCTAATTTGACCACCTAGTCAACGATTATTGTTGACTAGAGAACCCGCCACAGCTGCATCGCCCGCGGTATTTTACCCGAAAATCAATTTACTAACATTTCACCCCTACAGGGATTGATTTTTTCAAAATGCTTTTGCAGTGCGCCTTTGTTTTTATTCAGAAGTCTAAATTCTCATCTTTATGTTAATAAGCTAGAAAATGACGGATTTCCATACAAATTGTTAACTCCCGTTTCACCCCTTTAGGCATTGATTTTCGTAAAATCCTTTCTTAGCGGGCGCCTACATTACCTAAAGAATACCTGCACCAAATTTCAGACTTCTAGCTCCAGTAGTTTTGGCTGTGCGGTGACGTGTCACCCGATCAGTCAGTCAGTCAGCTTCTTCTTTTATATATATATAGATAGATATAGATGTAACGACATCAACAGACGCTTTATTAGGGCCAACGTTTAATGCCGCGAAAATAACTGCGGGCAACCGTAACTGTTAAACGCTGTTTTCAACAGTCGGTAATTAGATTTTGTTGTCGCGTCTTGTTTTCTACTACTTTGGAAAAATTTGAGTGGAAGCAGGATTTTATTTTATGGATATATACATATTGTTAAATTTTTTGTTAACACTGAAGCTTTCGCTGATCTTATAAGGGAATAGTAATGGCTCCTTATTAAAGATTTTTTACATAACTTGTTCACTAGCGAAAGTATTTTGAATATCTACGTATTTGCAGATATAACAGATTATTGCATGATTTATATCAGTTGTCAATTTACAAAAATACTAATTTTAAAGGTCTCAGTAGGTATATTTTGATGACTTATTTTATTTACCTTTATTAATTACGTCACCACCTTTCCTGTTTCTCTGTAAACAGGTAGGCATAGGTACATTTGTAATCAAGGAACATATAATTTTAATAAAGCATGAAACAGTGTTATTTAAGTAACTGATTGAGATGAAGGTTTGTACGTATATTTATTACAGGAAGAAAAAATGTTTTACAACGGAAAATTGCATATACTGTTTTTTCAATACACAAAGAAGCGTATATATTAGCCGCTTACATAACATACAACAATAAATTCGACGCGCATTTTTTCGCCAGACTGGGAATGTGTTTAATGTGCAACGTTGCTGAACGAATGACTTTAAACAAACACTGCTACTTTCATTTAGCTATTTAAAGTCTGTGAAATTGTTTAAATACAATAATTAAAAGGAATTGAATAACTGAAAAGCCAAATAGCTACTCGTAAGTAGACCTTTGTAAATGTTCCGAGAACGTTGACGGTTGTAAATCTACTTAATTGCCAGTAATTTAGTCCAAATGTTTTTAGGGATCCGTATAAACGAGCCCTTACATTTTTCATTTCCAGGCGACTTCTTTTTTTAATTTTATTTAGTATGTTTCGATTTTGGAGTTGATATTCAAGTAAGTATTCGAATTATAACTTCACCAGCTAAATCTTAATACAGTACTAAACTGTACCTGCTTATATAATTACTTACTTATTGATTGTAGAAACTCGTTTTAATTCCGTATATACGACATTTGCTTACTTAAATATTAATTTCATTCTAACAGTTTAAGTTTAAAAATATGAAGGCACTAGACCTACTTGATACTTAAAAAAAATCTTACAACTAGTGAGAATCTTATGCGTAGATGTTAAAGGTCCTACTGCCTGTCGGTTGTAAAAAACGGACACCTAAAAATTAGCAAACTTTACTGCAATGCCGCTTTCGTCATCTCTGCTCCATATTATTTGCAAGATCATAGAGCACGGGTCCTAAATGGCGCATTTACATTGACGTTCTCATGAGAACCCACATTGCAGTGCCCGGCGCTTGCTTACCGGCACTCGTACTCAATATTTTAGGGTGCTACCTCCTGCGGCTTCGGGAGCTGCAGTAAAACAATAAAATCACCCGTCGTACCTACTGTTACTTCGCTTTGTGTGCTCAAGCGATTCGCCCCGACTGCCCCGCCTTTTGTTTCAAGACAAATGAAAACGTCGGACAATGGTGAATGCCTGTTAACTCCGTCGGAATAATACAACTATTGATTATTATGCGATAATGAATATTCGATAGTTTCTTAGAAATCATTGTTGTAGTGATTTTATTTTGAAGATCACACTTATTGCCCTCTTTTATAGGGCAAGTTTTCTATACTTGCTATTAATTAATATATATTTTATTTATTAAATTGCAGAGTATCACTCACAAATACTCACCTAGATGAAATGATATCATTACGAAGCTTATAGAAATGTTAATTAAGCAGTAGGTACTTAATAAGGATCATTCATTAACGCAGAGTCAAAACTACACAAGATGGGAACACGAAATCAGGAATATTAAACTAGCAAACAATTATACAAGATAAGGTTTGTCTCATTATAAATAATATTAAAATAACAATGTATGACCAATCCATCTACGTACGTAGTAGTAAATAAAAAAATAGTATGTTTGTATAGCGCTCCGTGGGCCATAAACGGTGCTGGCTGAAAATCACAACTGCATGTGTCTAACACCTCAGCGGCCATAACATGCATGACACAAAGATAAGATAGACCGCCGATCTCTAAGTGCGTCTCTCTCACACTAGTGCTGACGAAAGAGATAGTCATAGAGATAAACGGGTTTAATTTATCTTTGTGACATGCATGTTAGGGCCGCAGGATTATGCTGAGCCAGGTGTCCCATTCACTGCCACACACACCATTAGGTACTAACTCTTCTGTGTAAGAGAATAAAAATTTTCATCTTTTACCTTCTCTTTTAGCTATCTCTTCATATTCTTGTTAGAAGCCCTCTTTTTTCCTAAGTGATTTTATGCACTTTTTAAAGAACAGTATGATTTATCTTTTGACTATTAAAGAATAGTAGGTATGTTACGCTTGCTCACTGGCAAACATTAAATTTGAAAACAAAGCCTACAATAATAATAATATAGTTATTTATTAAGGCAATAATCCCATGGTTACATTATAATTCGTTAAATTAAGTTAAAATTAAAATAAAAGTATAATACTTTAATTACTTTGAACCGCCGTTAATAAGCACCTCATATACCTACATAGGTCTGCAGTATCAATAAAAAAAATATAAAGAATAAAATAGTCCTTTATTTCGATCTTACAGTTTCATAAGTGTTATCGACTTGCTCACGGCATAGACCGCCCCCTATTGTAAGTGCTGTAATCTCCCCACTATAACATACTGCAATATAAAATTAAATACACAATTAAGTATAACAAGCGCCTGAATGAAAGTAATGTGAAATAAAATATAAAAGTACATACAACACATCAAAGCATTGCCATCAATATTCCAATATTAATTGAATCAGGCTGTAACAAAGACATAAATCATTCATCTCCTATTGGTGTCGACGCCTACACTCTATCATTGTCAGTGCAACACTGGTCCACCTCCCAAAGAAGCCATTAGAGATAACACCTCAATAAAATGTTTGTAAACAAGCAAAGCCATCCAGCTGCGCGCAGCGCCGTCCAGGACGCCGTAAGACAATAATGCACGACTAATAGCTACCGATGACTCACACACTATAAATAAATCATTGTTTTCATCAGCACTAAGAACCTACTTACAAGAATCACGAGCGATTGTCCCCCGCTCTGTGCTAAACCAGACTAATAATTTGTTCAAAACAAGACGCGATACGCTTTCGTTTAAAGGGTCACAGCGAGAGGTCCAAACGTCAAAAGAAATTGTCATGTCTATTGTTAATTAAAAAACAAAACACTGTGTCGACACCCTCTTTCCCTTTGTTAACAATAAAATTGACAATTCCGAAAACAACGTAGTGGTAAAAAAAAGTCGTAACGGCTGGGACGTCTTTTGAATTTGTTCAGCTCGAGTAACAAGATAACCTTACTCTTAGAATGTAAAATATGCATTAATATAATATTCATTATTAATGAATTCTCTGACTGCCAAAACCGGATACTTCAGATACTTTTTTCATCGGCGATTGTCAATAAGCGTACAAAAAATAGAAGCCGATCTGTTGAACTTAATACTTTTTTGGTCGAGCGATCGGTGGACATGCACGACTTTCGCGTTTGATCGAGAATTCTGTGGACATTTGTCCGGAATGCCACCGGATGATTTCTCGTGAGAACCGATAATGACTGCGCGGGCGCCGCGACAAGTGCCGTACTCCGAATTATTGTTGGGTGATTGTGGATTTATGCTAAAGCAAATGGTTTCGTTACGCCTCTAAACAGCTTTCTTAGGAAGCAATTTTGAACAGGTGAATTTCAACAAAATATGAAAGTTAAATCCAGTCCTGAGAATGGTGTCAAAATTGGTTCCAATAGATTTTCATGTTACACTGCGTGTAGATAAATGCTGAAATTAATGCGAAATGTACACAGAATATTTTTAAAAACCATAAAACAATGATTTCTGGTTGAAGGAATTTATAAATCTATATTTTATATTGTCGTTACAGTTACGATTGTCATTAATAAACTGTAACTTGAACTAGTTAAAATGAATGACATGAATATGGGGGAAAATTGTAATAAACACCTGTCAGAGCCGGGACGGCGACGCAGGCGCAACTTAATCATGACGCCGCATCGCAGGCTACGTCGAATCAGCGTGCCATGCCACGTGCGTGCACTATCCGCTGGAAAATCGATCAGGCACTGAACTTTCCCGAACTTGAAACCAACGACCGATGATTTTCGACGCCCGAAATGCGAGACTCACGATTCACCTGTCACCACCCCTAATGAAAAAATCTATGAAAGGCAACCGCAAATGACATGAGGATATCAATAGGAGATCGATTCCACATTCGATCAGTTATATCTAACTGTCGCTCCTAGCCAATGTTTAATTGCCGAACAGTTATTCGTAACTTCTTTCCATTTTATTCTCACGCACTGTGTGAGAAGGATTGTGATTCATAATTGTGTTTAACTATTTCTAATGGCACCTCTTCACAAAAATAATAACGATTATGTCTATCTCATTCGTACAAATGAATGCGTCCCGTCATATTACAAAATCAACCTAGAACAGATTTCAAAGTTCAGGGTATCTTTTGAAGCCTGGTAACATGTGTAGAGGCTTAGTGGTGTGGCTACGGTTCACAAATAAAAACCATAGATGAAAAAAATAATTAAATTGATTATATCTGCAAATACAAATTATACAATAAAAATGCACAATATATTCTTGAAAATACTCACTTCAAAAAATAGGTCCTAGGTCACCTGGAAGTAGTCTAAACCTTTGATCTATATGTCAGTCAGTCAGTGATAAAAATAGTGATTTTCAGACTTCATTATCTCGTGAATCGTAAGAAGATTTTTATTGAAATTTGGGATTTACTTAGCAATTAGAAGACCTTTTTTTATCAAAAATGGGTTTCCGTTTGATCACAGTCTCACCTGATGTTGAGTGACGACGAGGTCGAAGACTGGTTTAATGAACCCGCAAAATTGCAAGTATGTCGGTCAATTAGATTTTAAGTTATGGTGGGTCGAAAATGGCTCGAAATGGTTCGTGTAATAAAACCTACGGCCGATATGTCGCGAACTTTGGCTAACACACAGCCGTGTGTCTCTGAGGTCATATTTTTTAAAGTATAAACTATAATAGAGGAGTATTTTTTCAAAAATCTAGTAGATATTGAAATTACTGACAATTAATATAATATTACAATGCAATATTAGGTATCAATAATAAGATTGCTTAACCACACCAGAGTTTAGTACCTACTAACTACGTTTCATTTTATACGAAATTTTTAATGAGTAGGTAAGTCTTACTCCGAGTGTAAATTGACGACGCGGATAGCCTAGTTGGTAGTGAGTGCCTCCGACGCAAGCGTCCCGGGTTCGATCCCCGGTAAGGGCAAAAATTTGTGTGATGAGCACGAATGTTTGTTCCTGAGTCTTGGACGTTTCCTATGTATTTAAGTATTTATTTCTCTATATAAGTATTTATATCGTCGTCTAGTACCCATAACACAAGCCTTTAGAGCTTACTTTGGGACCAGATCGATTTGTGTAAAGATTGTCGCCAAAAAAAAAAGAATTCTATAATAATTCGCACAAATGTAGCCTATTATATGGAGATGGACATAGGATACCTTTTATCCCGATATCCTGGAAGGATTTACAGGAATCTTTATAAATACATGAAATATGAGAAATGCGACTCCTAGGTAGATGGCGCTGTAATAAATGAATTCCACGCTAAAGAAGTCGCAGGCAAAACTTGTAATATTATAAATGCTAAAGTGTGTTTGTTTGTTTGTTTGTTCCTCTTTTAGGTTAACACGTAGCGACAGTTTGACTTATTTTTTGCATAGCGATAGTTGGTTGCAAAATAACAAAGGCTACTTTATATCCCAGAAAAATGGAGTTTCTGAGGGAACAGAGCGGAAAAACTTATATAAAATACTGCAATCATCTTAACAGTCTAAACTCAAAATTATTTTTAATACTTTGTTAGGCCGAATAAATTATTGGATACGTATCTGCTATACCCAAACGCACCGACCGTAGAGTTGCAACAAATATTCGGCCACTATTCGGTAACCGGCCGCTTTTGTATAATATTCGGTATCCAGCCGAATATTGTCTTATATTCGACCGAATACTGAATATCAAATTTAAAAGATAAAAATATATTTTGTAAATCATTTGACAAACATTGTTAGCTTTGGATTCTGTGTTGTACTTACTGAGCACTACTTTTACGGCCCTGCCGTCCGATTTAGATGAACAGTTTCTAAATAAAGAAAATATTTCACTTGGTACATCACTTTAGACTTTATATTGCAACATCAGTTTGCACATAATCTCTACCGATTTTATTAAAACAGATCAAAAAATTGTCGTTTATTTCAATTTCAATATTTTGTACAGTCTGACTATTCAAATTACTATAATAAGTCCGGCCGAATATTCAGCGCTTCGGCCAAGAGTGACGCAGAATCTTCGGTATTCAGCCAAATCACAATTCGTAACATCTGTAATTATCAGTAAGCTTTAAGTATTAAATACACCTTTTGCACTCAACGTTGTCTTACTGTCAATACTGACAAAAAAAAATATGACAGGCGCAAGCTTCGTATATCCGCCTTCACAAACAGTCTCCGCCCAGTTTTTCCTACAAACTTGATTCGTCATGTCCAATTAAAATAGAGGCACGACTCCATAGCGACTAAGAATGGCCACCTAGCTAGAGCACAGATAAGATACTTTTGTACATATAAATAAGTATTTCATAGAAAATCTCCAACCGCATAAACATTAAAAACTCGACTCGTGCAACTATTTTATTACACACAAAGAATACAAATATTCAATAGCTAAAAACGTCAATAAATGGCGGAAATTTATAGTAGGGGAGTGTCGCAAGATTAATTTGAAAATTCATGTTTTAATTTTACGTGCTACTTCACTTCAAATTATTGCAAATTCGGCATATATTTTTCCTGGGTAGGTAAACCATTTATTTACAGTTTTAAATTGTAATCGCATCATTGATCGGACAGCACCTAACTTGAGCTAAGTCCGACTGGTTCCCACGCGTGCCTTACCGGCAACTTTTTGCGCTTGACTCCGTTTATAGGAAAAAAGATGGTCCCGATCACGTTTTCCATTGAGGAGTTTTTCTGTTTACGCCTCCGCTGACGATTGGATCGCTGTGATACAATATGACGGCATCCAGGCCGCCATGACGATTGCATAATACCTAAGTTACAGTCTCGTGCTGTACTCTTAGGTATCCCTTTTTACGGCGTATCAAGGAAAAGATTCTTTAAAGGACCATGTTCTTTAGTTACAAGATCGTTAAATACATACTAGCCATCGTGAATCATGCAACATCATACAATTTCTATGCTCCAGACTCCTTAACAATCTCTAGAATGTCATCGAACTTAAATCTCTTTTTAGGGTGAGGTTTTCTTCTGAAATGCCTCCCTAATTATATGTAATAAGGTGCATTTATACAAAGTTTTACGTGGATAAACAAATAGTTTCATGTATAAAGTTCAACACCCTAAGGCGCCCCTGTTTAGGGATTTGTTTCGGGTTTTTTCTAACGCCTACCTGAGTGTTTGTTTTGAAGAGTATTTATACCTTTCAGATTGAGGAACTCATGCAATCCGTTTTTCTCACACTTACTTTTCAACCCCCTCCTTTACCCCTTTCAGTTTAATTTTCAAAACTTTCTATAGCCTATATCCCGTCTGAAGTTACCCTTAATATAATATAAAACCGCATTGGATTCCATCCAGTAGTTTTAAAGTTTATCGCGCACATACAATCAGACAAACAGACATGAAATTCAAAAACCATGACGATGTGTTCTGTTGCTCGTTTTGAAGTCCCCATAGATTTTTTTCATTGTTATGTGCATTTGTGCAATGTACAGACTTTTTCCACTTTACTATTTTACTATGTATAGATTGTTTGCAATTTTAATGGATTATCGCTGTCGGAAATAAACGCTATATTTGCATAGCTTTAACATGTATCATCTCTTGTGATTACTCCTTCGAGTACATCTGATTGTCGAGGCACCTGACCCGATATTATTATTAGTATAAAAAACCTTAATAGGTAAGTTAAATACAGATATCGTCGGTGATAGTGTAAACCCGCGTATGACCAGTTGGTTAATACCGCGTAAATCTAAAAAGTAAGCAGAACTAAGATTTCACACCAATAGATTCTACGCACCGAACTGATTTGATTTTGCTTATCACAAATTTTTGTTAAGAAATACACTTACGGATTACGTACACCTACCCCTTAACAATAAAAAGTACAGGTATCCGCATTATAAGTTAGGGAGCTGGGTGCCATTTTGGTATATGATTTGTTCGTCGTTCATATTGATAGGGATGCAAGTTTAAGTCAAAACAAATCGATTTTGTCCAGTAAATTAAAGTCGTATGTCCCTGCGTTTTTGAATTACAACTTTAAAAAATCGTACATAAAAAAATCAGCGACCTAGACGTCTGCCAACTTTTTCTTCTATTCTGGGAGTCCTAATGAATCGAATGGACGCACCGAGAACGACGAACATATGATTTAGTATAACATTTTTCATTTACATTTTTGCAACTTCGTCCCGTTATAAAACAGAGCCCTGCACGTCTGCCTCTAAGATGTTCATCGTTTTGAGGATGCTTCTGACCATCAGTCCAAGAGGCAGCCACGAAAAAATGATTTAGCACCCCGTTTTTTCTTTTAAACCTTTAAAACGCTGTCTATTGAAAACGCAGCGCTACCATGGTGGCAGACTATTTTTCTGTGGTTCTTTACATTGTCATTAATCGATCAATTCAGGTCTGCCAAGGGAACAAATCATATAGAGATTTTTGCACCCAGCTCCCTAGCTATTACAGTGTATGAACACGGCTAGCGAACGGTGAAATATCCTCAAACATCGTTTGTCTGCACACGTCGACAACAGACTATCGGAGCCTTACATTAAGTGCACTCCTATTATCTACATTGTATACGGTACTGAAAAAAACCATCAGAAACCATCGGTACGAATAAGAGCGTACTAATAAAGTCAGTATACAATACAGTACACAATTTGTATTAATATCTTGTGTGAAGAAAATGAAAATCAAAATATTTATTTTGCAAGTAGGCCACACGGGCTCTTTCCCATGTCTGAATCCACGAAAAAGTTAGATTCAAATTGTATTAAAAAAAAATGTTATTCTCTTTTGGCCGAATTCAGAAACGCCACTTAAGCATTTGATTAGATTAAATAGATAAATGTCCGTCAACTAGTTGTCATCCTATACAAAAATATCAATCAAACGTCACTTTAGTAAAAGGTCAATTTGAGAGCCGTTGCTGAATTCGATTATTTGAGGATATGTTAATACAGTACACAAGAGCAAGAATTTAAAGAGATTTGGTGTGACTTATAAAATTGTTTCATTGACTGAAGAAATAGTAGAGTACCTATAAAAGAAAAAAAATACCGGGTTAGAGACAAGTTTACGAAATACTGATTCAAATTAAAACTAATATGCCTTCGGAAAAAAAACGACTTACTTAAAGAATTTTCTCACTTTGAAACGTTCGTTTTTCATTTAGGAATTACATTTTATCCTTTTTTCAATTTTCGACCTTTCTATTTGGAGAAAACTTTTTTCTTTTAGAAAATTAGTGAGGAAGTTTTTAAATAAATGCGGACAGATTATAAACCTTATAACGTAACCACCCATTTAATAAAGCTCAAAAAGATTCTGTAATAGTATCCACTCAGTCTACCATCATAGGCATAAGCACGGAATTTGTCTGCCCGTTTCGACAATGCATGTCTGTCTTTCACCGCTGCCAGGTAATTAGCGTCAGATGCAATTTACCTGGCGAGGAGGGCTCCGTGACACAATAGCATGTAAGAGCCATATAGACAATTTCAGAAGCCTTTGATAATATTTGAGGTAAGGAAATTTTATCACTGTATTTCCTTGCTAAAATATTTAGTATATTTACTAGTAAATCCATCGACAACTAAATTATAAAGTATTTAGAAAAAGGTTGTATTAAGTCCGCTTTCAATATATAGGCAACTAGTGGAACACAGCTTCGCCCGCGATATTTTACATACAAACTTTATCACCCCTTTTCACCCCTTTAGGGATGGAATTTATAAAAAATCCTCCTTAGTGTACCTCTCGGGTACTTGAGGAATACCTCCTCCAAATTTCGAACCTCTAGGACCACCCGTTTAGGCTGTGCGTTGCCTATAAATGAGTCACGGTACTGTTTTATATGTATAGGTTTAGTCTTATAACCTGTCCGGCTGCACAGGTTGTTTTATGTGTAAAAGGAAGGATCTCCGGCCTCCAAGATAAAGACTTATCTGGGCCCTTGGGCTTGTCTAATTTAGGGGTTGGCAACCCGACTCATTTTGTTTGTCCTGCTTGTACATTTGACATATCTGTTGTAGACTCGATATGTAATGGGGGACTCTCGTATCCCTGACATACAGTATATCGGATGTAAGCCCCTCCATAATATTGGTAACCCTTTATACTCTTTGTTAGGGTTCCGTACCTCAAAAGGAAAAAACGAAACCCTTATAGGATCACTCGTGCGTCTGTCTGTCTGTCTGTCTGTCCGTCTGTCACAAGCCAATTCGCTCCGAAACTACTGGACCGATTGAGTGGAAATTTGGTATACATATGTAAGTCGTAGAGTTTTAAATAAAACAGTTTGGAAGTTATTTAGGAAAATAGGCGATAATTGACCATTCCCCCCCCCCCCCCCCTTATTTCCGAAACTACTGGGGCTAACATTTTGAAAAAAATACAGAAAATAGTTCTTCACCTATAGATTACCGGAAAACCTATAAGAAGTCTGTGGTATTTAAAGTAACCTAGTAAATTTCAGATAATCATGTACAGAACGGAACCCTCTCCACGCGAGTTTAACTCGCACTTGTCCGGTTTTTTTTGTAATTGTGTCTACCATGACCATTTGAGCATTTGATGAGCATTTTTCATGTTTTTTTACAATAAATAAATTATTATAATTAGTATGTCCTTTCTTTTCCAGGGTCTTGATTTTATTGAAAGGAGTAAGTATTGACAGAGTTCTGAACATGGATATATTGGCCGGATTCTCCGTCAACCAGAATCTACCTATTCCTATTCACATTGATCAAACATCAATTTGAGTGGCCGTTTGTCAATGTAGCCATTTGGTATTTAACTAATGACAGATTTATAAGCTCCCACTTATGATTGAACTGACATAGGAAAGTACGATCTTCTAGAAGTTCAAGCAAGAAGACCCTAAACCTATCGGCACATCATTATTATTTGGTGCCAGTCATAAAAAATATGATGGAGGTAATTATAATAGCGTATATAATAAAAATGTCATTTTCATTAGGATTCATTTATTTTGGGTAAATTATTATTAAAAAGGTGCTTATATCTATATCATAAAATTCCTATAAAATAAATACATCCATAATAATACAATGTCTAATCACAATTAATTGAAAGGCATTTTGTGGGAACAACCGTGTTTGTCAAAGCGTGATTTAGTTTGTTAAATATGCATCGATAAACATTTTACAAAATATTCACTCGTAAATGACATAGGTACTTATCTAATATTCAACAAATTCTTTATACATTTAACAACTTCATTATTCTACTTCAGGCTCGCTATCCATCGATGAGAAAGAATAAGCTAAGCGATGACAAAAAGATACAAAAAACGGCTCTGATTTATAGCTACAAGTTACGATTTCACATGTAGAACTGACAAACCGATGACAGATCCCATACATTTTTGCCCAGCAGCGTTGTCATTTTATGTTAAACTGACAACATCGATGACGAATGCTTTAATTTTTTGCCACGCAGTTTTGCCATTTTATGTCGGTAACGTTGAAACTTGTAGCATTGTA
This sequence comes from Tortricodes alternella, assembly GCA_947859335.1. Taxonomy (NCBI): domain Eukaryota; kingdom Metazoa; phylum Arthropoda; class Insecta; order Lepidoptera; family Tortricidae; genus Tortricodes; species Tortricodes alternella. The sequence continues at coordinate 25,249,254 of OX401969.1, forward strand.
AAATAGCCAATCTTACTTTTTCTGCGCATGATGGATAGGGTGCCTTGGTTCTATCTACATCAGAATAACCTCAGTAGATTCTTGATGAGAATTCAAACGAGGAACCGCAAAAGCTCCTAACCTAAATGAGAAAATTAATTTATTAAATCTATGAATCGTTATTCTAAATAAAGCTGTATATATAATACAATTTGACAGTAAGGCTAATTTGGTCTTCCAAAACTCGATAATACAAATATATTTTGTCAATGCCACCTCTATAAGGCACTAAAGATATGTTTCATCTATAGTCAAGTCAAATCTTACATAGGTTCTTCAGAGAAGTTTAATCTTATTGAACTCTTTCAACTCTTGTTAATGTTAAGAAAATTATATATCTTCATTATTGCCGCAAATATACGTATTTTGTCAAAAGATTAATGGACTCTGCCCATGTCCATACCGCCAAGTTGTCCTAAGTACGGGTACCCGGATTTCGCCTCGCTGGGAGAATGGTGCGACGCATAGTGCGGGTTTGTGCCGAAGAACGAACTGCAACAAAAGGAAAAAAATGTTAATTCCATCCCAAAATTGATGCTTTTCAACAAAACATTTGCATAATCTTAAATGTAGCACAGGTAATATTTTAACAGTAGTCAGGATTTACACTCATCGCTACACTTATAAAACTTTTTCTAAGTTAAAAAAAAAAGAAATAATTTATGCCTTTATGTTTTTAATAATTAACGATAGAACTTTGCTTAATCTGGCTTGTAAATCATTTACTTATATTATTGCTTCGGCGTTACTTGCTTAATTTAAATTATGAATTTCTTATGATATGACTGTTATAATTATTGGAAATAGATGAGCAAAGCGTGGGAGCAAATGGATTAACAAATGAAATATATAATTGACACACATAGACCAGCCATCGATCAATGAAGACCGCCGAGAACATACCGACCACCGAATTATTATGAACATGTAATAACATGGTTGAGGCTCTAATGCCCCTCTGTAAATGGTACTTAGTTTTGGCCTACCGGAGTGCGTAATTTAAGTAAGGTCGGAATGATATGCAAGAGTCGTATTTGACCGAACTAAATGGCATTTTCGGAAAGAATTCGTGACTAGAGCGTGCAATAAAATTCTTTTTTTATTTAATACAGTGGCTAATACGTTATTAAGAGTCATTAGTGTAGGTTTATTCTTGTTGTAGGAGGTCGAATGAGTTCCTTAATATCTTTATAAGTTTCATAAACAACGCTTTGAATGGCCTTTCCTTGAGATGCTGTGCTGACACATTATTTATCGTAACGTAACCCTGGAACATCTTTACTTTTGGTTCCTTATGTTTCCTCGATTATATTATTTAGAGTAGTTTATAACTTCAGATATAGACGTAAAAGTGGATAATCACATTAATGTATAATACGTGATATGACAAGAAAATATACGTTTTTAATAAGATTTTCCTGTTGTCAAACACGTTACCCAAATTAAATACAAATTCGAGGAATCAAGGAAAATGAAGCCATGTGAATTCACTTCGAAAAGACGAGGGAAAAGCGGGCTGGCTCATATTGTTACAAATGATCGTTCCTATTTCCCTTTATGTTGTTTTCCAATTCTGTTTCATATTGGAAGTAAGGTTTCTTCCCATTATATGAATAAAAGTTATAGATGGTTCTAGTATTGATTTGCACAAAGAGTACTTAGCTATTCATATGTCATGCTAAGAGTATTTTTATGGTATTGTAAGCTTATCGACTCATCTACGCTATAGACGATCTCAACACGACGACAACGCAGTGTTCATTTATAAACTATTTCTTACAAATCAGATCATATTCAGATTCTTTCATGTTGAATTCACCAGGTGGCTATAGTCTCCGGAGAAACGCAACCCATGATTTAATTTGCCGTTGTCGATTATCGCGTGATCGAGTCGCGCGGGATATCAAAATCGCATCGAACGTACAAACCCTGAATGCGAACACGCGAACCGTGCCGCAGTTAGGAAGTCGAATGTAAATAGCTGCAGATAAGTTTTAATACTAGGTTCAGCTTAGTTTAATGCTCGGGTTCAGTGCACTAATGTCACGTTCGGCCTCTCATTAATTGCCGCTATGCTCTCTACAAAGGAACGTGTGTTTATCCGTGTTTTCCGCAAGAATTGTGGCTGCGAACATTGTTGTTAACCGAGTTCACTTATAATATCAAGGGAAATATACATATCAGTTCGCCACCTGGTTAAGAATGTTACACCCGTAAAACACCTTAAAAAGAATTTGTTCTATCCTGATTTTTTACGAATAAAAGGTCATGTTCTTCTGATAATCGATTAAGCCTAAGCTATCTCATCAATCAGCACCAAAGTGATAAAATCTCGAAACCTATTTAAATCAGTATTTAATTTGAATCGTAGTTTAGAGTTGTAATGAAATACCGGACAAGCAGCCGCTGCGGCCAGAATCAAACTGGCAATCACGCTCGCTGTTTACGACCAATGACTGTGTACTTAATTATAAGTTGCTAATGCATTACACTATCTTAGATGCCTGAGTAACTAACTCATGAGCTTCTGGACTTGCGTTATACATTCATTTAAATAAAGTCGAGCTAAATGTATCTTGCTGTAAACTTGCAGAAATATTTATGAAGGCACTCGTGGATTTAAATTGTAAATGCTCCGGGTACGTGTCTCACGGAGACGACCGCGCGCGCCATATGGATGCAGAATAATTCGTTCTCCATATTCTCTGCTTAGCATTATATTTTTGGCAGGCGGAGTAATAAGCACAATGCATGAGCACAATGGAGTTGCGTCAATCAAGCCGCGTAAAGGACTAGATAAGACAGACCGCCGAATAAACGTGGCTAGCCTATATATTATTAGTCTGTCCGTCATTGTGTTCCACGAGATATTGTGTGTGCTCCAATGTGAGGTTTATAGACGTGCTTTGTCTCGATAACACAGATAAATGTCGTCGCCGTGTAGAGTACAAAGCGACAATGAGTTTGTCACATTCTCTTTCGACAAATTCACTCTGGTAGTAACACATTCTACGCCGTACCTAAATGCCTCCACGACAACTAAACGGTTTTACCGCCGCGTCGCTTCACTTTTTTAAATGAATGTCTCACGGCAATATTTTAAAATTCCACGAGAATATAAAATAAGTTAGCAAAATTTTAATTAAAAATCGATCAGAAATCTCTATAAAATCCGCAGCCCTATTGCATTCACGATCGGATCGGCGTATTACGAAGCACGGGCTGTAATAACCACCCGCGCCGCGGATAATGGCCGACTTCTTACACTCTTAATTGATTAGCGGCCGCTCGGACTAATGATAAGGAAGGTGAAAAGAAATAAAATGAACGCACCCCGATTTGCGATCGAGCTCCGCGCCGCTGATAGCCACCGGACGTTACATGCTACGGGAATGAACTGGACTACGCATCGTCTAGCTTATTCCTCCTCGCCAAGTGCTATGAGTAAAGAGCAACGTGATGTCATTGCTAAGTACAAATCCAAACCTACCTATTACAAAAACAATAGTCATAACTGAGATTAGCCTAATGGGCAGCTATTTGTATCGCCGGCTACAAAGGTCAGTTTATTCACGTATATAATTGTATATTCATCCGCACAATCGCAGTCGGAATATGAGTAGCAGGGCATCAATCAATAATTCATAAGACTACCTGACCGCCGCTAGGCATTACTGAAATGTTTGTGCTTATTTATGGATTCTAATTGTTATACCGCAATAGGTGTACTTATACCTTTTATCTACACCCATATCATAAAACCTCCATAGTGTAATCAAAAAGCGAAGGAAATGACCACCATTTTGACAACCAATTAGGAAAAACCAGTGCTGCAATGTTATTCCCGTATCGTTTTTAGTATAGAAATGAGATTAAATTTGGAACAGCTGTCAAAACTCAAGTGGGTCTCTATTCTAGTATCCATAGATATTAAAACAGTTATTGATACGAAACGTCAATTCAGTATGTTTTTTTAATATAAACTGCACAACATTTGATCTCGAGTGACATGAGAATAGAGCCTTCATTCGATTTAAAAAAAAATGGTCTTGACGGAGGATCGAATTGCCGCCATTATGTTTTGCTGAACGAAAGTAGAATTTTTGTTGAATTGAATAGAAAAAGTTGTTTGTAATTTACATTTTAGTTGAAAATATGAATAGTAGTCTTCTCGGAGTGTGTGTGATGTGAAAATGCGCCGGATATCGGAAATATGCAGCCACGATTGCAACAAATAACTTGTTGCCAGAAAATATTGTTTCTGAACCCATCATGGAGGATTTATAATATGTGTGTAGATAAAGTTATGTATGCAACTCTGCATAATTTGGCCTTAAAACACACGTGCGATCTTATTATGAAAACCGCACTAGTGTTTTAAGGCCTATCATTATGCAACCGTTGCATAAACTACTATTATTTATCAAACACCAGCAATTAATGTTATTACATGTTCACCACAAGCATTTTGTGACTTACCTATAATTTTCTGGCCAGGCACTGACTTCGGCTAATTTGTTGGAAGCATGTCCGCTGAGCTGTCTCGAGGTCCAATGATTATGTGCGGACATGGCGTGGTCTTGTTTCGCATAATCTCCGTAGCCGTAGGGATGGGATACTGGGTCACTCGCATACGTGGGATGTTGATAGCTAATCCCACTGCTCTGATGCACTGAGGGACTAGTGGTCGTGGGACTTGAACTGGGAGGAGTAGCATCTGCTGAGACTTGCAGAGGAGTAGCAAGTTCAGAAGAATGGGATAACGGCGTCAGATTACCTGACGTAAACGAACTTGAAGTAGGAGGATGTAAGGATGAAGCAGCTAACGATGAGTGGCATACAGATGGTGTTAAAGCCGACTGGTGCAGAGATGGTGCTAAGGCTGAATTAAGAACGGAACTTGAGCCTAGAGCAGATGAGTAAGACTGCTGCCAGGAAGCACATTGGGCATTAAAGCTGGTCGGGGGTTCGTATTGTTGGTGGACTGAAGGGAATGCCGACTGCAAAGACATGGTGTTGAAGGCACTGAGTTGTTGGGAGTTAAGTTGCTTGCGGAGACGAGCTCTTCTATTGGAAAACCACACCTAGACAAGAAACATACTTTGTTAGCAGCTTGCAACGTTTAGCCTTCGATCAATATTGTCGTCCATGAACTAACACGGTAATGGAAATAAATCCACTTAACTAAATTGATATTGTTGCACAACTTAATCCCTTGAGCGGACATCGCTTGATAGATTTTAATAGAATTAATGCCCGTCTTTATTTAATGTCAGGGGAGTTACCACGATCTCTAAATGCGATTCTTTTTAGGCCCTAAGCTAAACTGTGTCGCTATTTCTTTCCTCACCATATATTTTACATATATAAATACAATGTCGTGGTACGAAATAGCAACGCAGTTCAGTTTTGGGCCTAAAGAGAATCGCATTAAGAGATCGTGGTAACCCCCCAGACTTTTGTATTATCTTCTATCTTACCTTAGTGGCCCTTTGTTAACAAACAAGTAATCAACCAAATATTGTTTCATGATTTAAAATTAAAAAAACAAGTCTGGCGTTGAATAAAATTACACAGTAATCATTCAACAAAAAACTAAAAGGAAACAGTAGCGGCGCAACATATGGTAGCTAGATTACTTACGTATGTTATAATTAATTATAAATGTAATTGCCTAATTTTTTACCTCGCTCTTGCCTTAGGGGCGGGAAGTGAATTTGATCCAACAATAAGTATGTTATATTGAGGTAATCTATCATTCGGGACTTCGAATCATTTTTTTTTAATTTATCAGCTTTATTAAATATCTATCCAGAATCCCTAACTACTTGGGCTGAATTTTATCAAACGAGTTTAATAGTTATGTCACCGGCAATGTTTGAAATCGGGAATTCTATAAAATCTCTAGGCATTCTATAGAATGTCTTAAACGTCCAGGCAATGTCTAAAATTTAATTCATTACATACATTGCCTGGGTATTCTATTCAATGCCAAGAGTGCAGCCGGCAATGTATGAAATAGACATTCATAATTACAAAAAATGGTTAATGGTAGCGAGTGAGCAAGATGAGTTGGAGTAGCAACGACTCTTATAGGTTAGGTTTCTATAGAAAACATAGATAAAGTATGTAATAAGTAAAGAAAGAAACAAAATTGTACCTAAACATTGCCTAAACGGACCCGGCATTCTACAAAATGCCTAGGGATTCTATAGAATGTTTGCATTTCAAACATTGCCGGTACCAGTTATACTAAGATCATATTATAGTAATTTTGCATTTGTTTTAACATACCTGAACCCTAGCTTCGGTTAGCTTCGTCTTCTGAGCCAACTCCTCTCTTGTATAGACATCAGGGTATTGGGTTCTCGTAAACGCTCGTTCTAGCGCCTCAAGCTGGTCTCCAGAAAAGGTTGTTCTGGATCGCCGTTGCTTTCTTTTTAAAGTGATTCCAGGTTCCGATTCAGTGTCAGAGTCATCGCACGATGAGGGCCCTTAGAACAATAAACGATAGTGTTAGCACTTTAGCCCCATTGTGATACATGTTAATGGATATAATATAGATTTGGTTTGTTCATCATAAATCTTAGCTTTCTAACGTTTCGTAATTTTTCTGTTGTTTTATGTCGATTATCGTCGTGCTACCGCGGAGACCACACGCGGTCTTGATTAAATTAAACGTAACCGCATTATAAGAGCTAGTGAGTTTTTAAGGCCCTAACAAAATTACATTACGTCAAGAAGTTGAATTAGATTGGTAACCGGTAGATGACGTAGATTTATAATGCAATTCAGTGTGACTATTCTGATCAAATATAATAAAAGTGAAATTACGTTATTAAGGTGACTGCGGTGTGTCGCGAAGCACCGTAATAATATTTAGCGGAATGTGTCGGGCAAAGCAACCGTTACACGTCGTCACAGGGCGAGCACGAACCGCAAATTTTCAATACGCGCCTTCGCGAAGGCGAGTGGTAAAGGGGCCGCTTTTCCAGTGTACTTTAGCCGCGCACAACTTAATATGCATAATCTTATCGCGGCGCAGAATCTCTCCGACGAACCACGCCGTCGCCCAACCGGGATATTAGGAGCGCCATTTTATATTGGATAGCTATACGGCACAAGACGTGCAGTACGGACAGATTGTCGTAATGCAAGCCCCGCGGCCAAACGCGATGGGATAATAACAGCTTTGGGTACTAATTTCATTTTTATAACCTACAATTTCGAAGCCGACACAAGGGGCGCTGCCGTGGCGTGCGCCCGCTTCACTTTTACCTTGATTATTAACTTTATACGCCATTTTGCGAAGTTTGCAAACGTTCCGACAATCTCATTATAGGTATAAATTTATAATAATAGTGTACTTTGAACTAAATTAAGTGATTACGGGCTGAAATAAGCGTTAAGGACTGCGATGACACGGCAACTTATTAACGCGTCATTAGCTCGAAGTTCCGTCAGTCTCAGAAACTCTTAAAACAAACTTGCAAATTGCCAACGGTTTATGCATCATTCTTGATTGCTAAAGTGGTGAAGCAATGTTACCACATTAAATACAAATTCTAAAGATACTGGTCACCGGTAGCAACTTTTTATTTGTATATTTAGTAAAGTGAGCACAATAGCAAAACTAAACAAAACTAGCAATATAAAGTTTTATGCAAACCCTCCCAGTAAAATTTTCCTTAAAGCATTTGTACGTGCATAAACTCCGACACTTGAGTGCTTTATGTGGCCTATATCTGTTACAGATAGTTTTTCTCATAAAACGATTCTGTTTTAAATGGTTGCATAAAACATTATATGAGACAGGAAGGAAACCTACAGTGCCGGTAAACAGATTGCCTGTGCTGTGCTGACTATATTAACTGTTAAGCTATGCCACGTAAATGCAGCAGTTAAAAAACGTATCATACAGGTTTCCCACGGGCGCTCAAATCATAGACGAAAATCACAAGTTTCATTGTTAAATGCGAATCAAAGTTATTTTTTATTGAACCAAATCCAAGGTAAGTATCACTTACCTAGAATACCATCAATGCTGTGATTTCTCCTAGGATCTGATTCGTCCCTTTTGCCTCCTCTTATAAGTCTCGATATCGAACTGACTGACGGCGCAGTGTTTTTATCACAGATCCCTTCTTTTATTAGTTTATCTCTAATTTCCCAGGAGAATATACCTGGGTTTTGTCTCTTGAGCTCTTCTATCCTGTTTTCAACTTCTGGCGTGGCTACTCTCGGTTTAGATCCTCCAATCACACCGGGACGAATGGATCCAGTTTCCTGATAACAAACAAAGGATATCAGCGTCTCCATAGAAAGAATACTATTTGAATAACGAACTTTTTTACGACAATTATAATGATGATTTGCAGTGAACTCTTTGGAGAGCCTCACCTGGTATCTGTTAAGGATCTTGGAGACGCAGCCGTGTGAGACGCGCAGCTGGCGCGAGATGACGCAGGGGCGCACGCCCGCAGCCGCCATCTCCACGATCTTCAGCCGAATGTGGTTGGGCAGAGGCCTGCCGTTGATGAACACCCCACCCAGTTGGTTCATTCGACCCTGACCTGCAACAGCCGAAAACGTTACATCTCGATTCCCATGCTCATTGCAGTCATATTTTGGGGCATACGGACAAAAATAACAAGTTTATAAGTTTAGTAAGTATGTTCGCTGAACAGAAGCTAGTTTCGTTGAAAAACTAGTCAGCCGCATCACATCCAATAATGCATAAACACATCAATAACAACAATACACTAACATAAGTTTATAAGACCACATGTCGGCATCGGCCGATCGTCTAGTAATTTTACGTTCCATTGCAAGTGTTCTCATGCAGGAGTATCCAATTTCTTTAACATTAATGCGGTGAAGCAGCGATCGTAACGTTTTACGGTTAATTTGGAACTGACTTGAGGTTAATTGGTTGATTTATTTTAACTATTTTATTTAAACATATTCAAATTGAATAATTGCTTTTCGACATCATGTCACGGTAGTAAGAGTACTCTTGAATAAATAATGAAATTCTCGACTGCTAATATTGAGATGATGTATTGGTAACTAATTTCAAATAAAACCCTATGGGAAATGAAGGCGAGTTAGAAGTGTCGCTATTATAATCGCATCACACGGCCGGACCACCTATCGTCAAAGGACGCCGCCGTTCCTTGATTTTTGCAATTGCTTTGTGAACTTCTATTGAGATGAGATGGCGTTAAAAAAACTTATTATATACGAAAGTGGAGTAAAATGTGTTGCAAATTTGATTGCCAAGCTCTAAGACCTGCATGAAATAGGTATGTATTTATGAATCTTGAATAAAATTATTCATACAAAAGACATCTATTATTTTAATTCAACCAGATATATTCTTATATTTAAAAGACGGAACTCCTTTTTATTAGTCTTAAAACCCACATTAATCATCATTGTTACTGTAATGAAGCAAATCTATATGTATGTCAGAAATAATCTGGTATGTTATTTATAACTAGAGTGCAACAAAACATTTATAAATACGAAATAATTTTTCCCATATATCCATCCAAAAACCCTAAATTTGACTGACAATAATATTCCCACAAAAAATAACAGTGGCATGTTCCACTTGTGGAGGCATTTATAGTTTATCAATTTGAAATAATTCCACAAAGGTGCCGCCTGGTGTAAAGCCCTAGACCCCTACTGAGAACCACCAATCAATTAGACAACATGTCAACAAGTATGTCCTTTGATAAGAAGATATACCGAGGCGTCTCTTAATGTTACACAACCAGAAATCAACCGTAACACAAACAACATATGATCCTTAATTGCAATATTTCAAAACCCTACACTTGTAACTGAAGGACGGATGACAGACTTTTTGATTTGAACTTTAAGTCGTTGAGCTCAGAGATCATTGTTTTTAAGCAGAAAATGACCTTTTGGGAAACGGTTGGACTCTCGCCACGGTTCTGCATGCGATCCTCGTGTTTTTTTGTCGAACCTTGTAGACGCTGCGGTGCCTCGAAAGCCCCATGTTTTTGAGCGTTAGTTTTATGTTCCCGAAATATTTATGACGCATAACGCGTTCATAATAACCCTACTATACAAATGTGGGTGGCTTTGTAATAATGTATCACTTCATTATAAGTCTGACTTTAGCTATGTGTGATAACTGATACGCCGCCAAGAAACATCATTGCTTTTCATTCGTTTTTGAGTTGCCTAGTTATAAGAATCAAATGTTTCATATCTTGTTACATGATAATAAAAAGATGATTTAGTTTTATATTTATTCATGACGTCTTTTGAGTAAATTTTATAACACCCAACCAAAAAGGATTTTTGGTATTCCTATTGTTTTGGAAAGGTAAAACTTTTTAAGGTTGTAGGTTTTACTGTTAATTTAAGCGTAAATTTTTAAGTATTTGTGAAGTCGTGCATCATTAACACTTAACATAAAAAATATTTGAGCCATGTTGGAAGTTCAAAAATTATAGAGAGCACAGATGGTAGCTATAAACAGAATGAATTAAAAACGGAATAACTTTACACCTAGTAAACGCTTTCAAGCCCAAACAGGATAAGTCGAACACACAATTGACAAAAGGCACACAAATGCAAAAAAATGCCTCAATTGCACAATGCGTAATACAGTTCGCAAACATTGTAACACTATTATCTCGAAAGGAGGTGAAGTTAACAACAAATTCAAACATTCATTGGCAACTAATCGCCCGGAAGAGCTTTGCGATCATGCACAAGTTGGCCGTGACAAAGGCTTCCACGAGGGTGGCACATGAATGTGGAGCACCGACAATAACACCACTAAACGACAAAAAATATCAGTTAGTAGGCGGTCCGCTCCCGAAAAGAGCCTTCTACTTACGCGCTTTATTCATTGCAGGACTTTCCTCTTCGACTTTAAATAGCACACTAACAGTTTCCCCGACCACAGATATTGGAATATGGAAAGCATAAAATTTTCTCACAATCAAATAATCTTGTTGCAATTCGTTCAACTGCTGCATTCTTGTTAAGCTAAATTGAAACAGAGCCAGTCATTTAAACTTAAATGCAAGAGTCGAGCCGTGACCGAATAAATGAAGATTTTGAATTCACCATTCGCGTTTCTGTGTCAACGTTAATTAGCAATCATACTTTTATCAACCTCTGCATCTGGTTAATTTGTGGTTGTCATTGAAAGGGACGAGATTGGATTTCTTCGACCTTCCGTCATTGCGTAGATTTTCGTTTTCAATTTGAACGAGTCCGATTTGGTAATCGTTTAAAGAGTTTCACTGCGCTTTGTTTTACGTTAATTGGTGTCAGTGGCCTTTGACTAATCGCTTTTGCCCTTCGTATTTATTGCAATTGTATTTGAAAGTAATCCACATTTTGTGCTAGTGATGTCCAAAGGTATACTTAGGGCCAAAGATAGTGATGGACAGTCATTTAATGTATGTAATGTTTATGTAATTCATTAGCATAATGCTACTGCCTGTTGCAAAACGTGTCACTATTGCATGGTAGAACTAAATTTAAGAGATTATAAATTATTTTCTAATTTATTTTAAATGTAAAATTTCTAACTACAAAAGTTTTGATAGCAATTGACGCATAACTTTCAATAAGTACCTCACAATTTACAAATGCAGCGTATAAATACTCATAATAAACGTCTTGTAAATTAATTTATCGAGTGTTTATGAACTAAGTTTACAATTTATTCGTGAACATTCTACAGCTTAGCGCTAACAACGGTACAGTGATAGTTTGTAATGTTTCAAGTCGATATCGTATTGTGTAAATAAATCGTAAACCCCGTTTTCACAATCGTAATATGTTTCTGCTAGCAAATCAATTTCACGTAGCGACATTAATGTGCCTATAGTAAAATTTATATGACGTTTTACGTCACACGCCGCTTTCTTCCACATGAGTTGTATGCCGACGATAACCGCGCATTAGGGCGCTGTGCTGGGGCTAGCCATGGTTCAAGGGACTGAATTAGCACGCGGAAATTCACACATATTTTCCAAATCATAACTCAATGTATTATTAACGACATGTCAGGGATGTTCATCAGAATTCATTACAGTGGTGAATAAATTATTGTAAGAGCGAGTGAAACAGTAAAACCAGTTTAAACACAATTTCTTCAAAGCTGTAGATTTCTAACCTAACCTAACCTAACCATTTCTTTAGCCTATTTTTAGTAGAATCTGAAAACGTACATATCCAATAGCCTTGTATTGAGAAATTTAATTTCAAAAGGTTATCACTTTGTAACCCAGACCTCGAGCTTGGTAAATCGGGTTTGATTAATAACTAGGTTTATCACAAATCGAGGAAATTGACATGCTTCAAATATTCCTATTTCAACATTCAAGATATGAAAATTTAAGTTATTCGAGACTAGATGACAATCATGTTTCGTTATTGAAACGAGGTTTCTACTTCGTAACCTGTTAAAATGCATCTATAGACTAATAAAATTATCTATTACTATCCGAAATCAAGCAACAAAGAGTAGAAATGCCATCTGAATAGGCTTTCGAATTGGGCGGCGCCGACAAAGGCTGTGTCATTCCATTAAGCCTTCTTCAAGAGTGGAGGTCTGTGTGGCCCGTGGCTGCGCTCGTGCCGCCATAGATGTGGCGATCGAATATCAAATCAATTCTATTATATTATACTTTCATACAGAACATTTGACGACCTATTTGACATATTGGTTTGCGCAATCGGTCACAAAGCGAACCATTGGTTCAAACTCTCATTGTACTTTTTACGTGTATCATGCATGAGTTGCAAGATTTCAGTTCATGTTGAGATGTAAATGAATATGTAATTTTTAAAATTAAAATTTGTAGCAATTAAAATTTCAGGTGCCTAGAAACTTTTTCACATTCCAGTTTTCTTTGCTTTCTCCTTTGACACGTGTAGATATGTATTGAAAACATAACAGGCTCAGGCGTCGGCACTAGGTAAAAGACAAATAAATATTCTAATAACAAGTATGAAACAAAGTGCCTCTCCCATTGAAGCAGCTGCCAACTGTTCAAACGAAGGCAACGCCTTTCGGCATGTCAGCCCAGCGTCGAACCACACATGTACCATGAGGTAATGAATGGAATAGAATATTTTATTTCTGTATAATGGTGTGTGTTTGACAATGCCCTGTTTGACCTCATTTGTATTCACACCGCGCTATGTACTGATTTGACGGATTCTTTCTTTTCTTATAAGAAATGAAGTCTTTGAGTGGACATCGCCGCTCGCTCAATAATAGAGTCGCTCTTTGGACTACAGGAGCTGGGCTGGATTAAAATTAATGAAACAGTCTGTATAAGTAGTAGTCAACATTCGAGCAATTGTTTATAAAACTGATACAATTCCTGAAATAGATTAAGATATTGACACTGTATGCCCATAAAATTTAAGGGGTTTTGGGAATCTCTTACCAAATCATTTTCACAAAATTCACAAACAATATGCTAACATGAGCAAATTACATTATTAATGTTTGTACATACTTAAATTAAACACTTGTACCCATTCTATCATGTCATAGCGCACCTATAGACGATTGATCATGTTCGCACACAAAACTATAGGCTAACGTCTAACTCTTGAATAATAACGATCGTTTATCGCTTAAGTTTTCATGCCCTCGGGTAATTGTGGTAAATTTATATTTTAATGGAACAATGATACCTTGATCGATGACCGAGCCGTGCACGTGAGCTATTTTGCGCCATGACAGCGCAGCGGTGGAGAGAGACGCAAGTGAAAATAATAATGACACTTCTTTATTCCAAGAATTTTACATCACAAAATTTATATACTTAGAATTCTAATCATGTACTCCACATGATATTATACTGCATTAAATCCTATTTAAGCTGGTTGATGTGAGAGAATATTGTTGACAGACGGTCGCGAAAATGGTAAAAGCTCGAGGCAATCGAGATTTTGATCAGAGGCTCGGTTAATTTATCAGTTTTCCGTCTTGCAATCTTATCTGTAACCGCTATGAGATTAATCTCGTTCCCCGCTTTCTTGTTCAATTTGACGTGTTGTTTTATTATTTTTGGCTATTTTAGGGTTTTATGAATCCGATGAAAAATCGCAAACCTTATAAGATCACGCCCGTATGTGTCTGTCTGTCTGTCCGTCTAACAGAGGAAAAGACGGCTACTATCACAGCCTATTTTGTTTGAATCTACTGGATGGAAAAAGTTGAAATTTGGTTACACATTATATACCTACAGAGTTAGGTGAATTTTGAGATAAGGTGGGGAATTATAGATTTTAGAATAAATTAAACCATGCATTTTAAAATTAATTGGTTGTATGTATATATTTGTATTCCTCACAATTAGTTCTTTCATTTGATATGTCACGTGATCTACTTGTTAAAAAGTGTTTTTAATTTTCTAATATGCCCCTAAAACCAGAATGATTCATTCCCACTAAAATCACCGCTATTGCAAGCATAAAACAGAACCTTAATAGTATGACTATTACAGATGATTATTTATGAATAAAATTCAAATGTGACTGATCGAGATGAACAATATTATGACTGTCTTACCGGTAAATGAGACTTCTTTATTATAAATTTCACATACTTAAGTAAAGTTGAGCTTAAAACCCGTTGTTCGTTACCACTGACTGCAAAATCCTGACTGTTCATGATGACTACAAATGGCGCTCTATAATGCTAATTTAACTAATGGATTACATGGACGCATTTTGGCAACTGCCAATACAAACTTATTTCTACTTAAGAATGATACCATCAAAAAAGAAACTTAACACTTATATTTAAAAAGAAATGCAATCCTAAGTACCTTCAGCTTAATAAATTGAAAACACTCCCAGTAAGCATTCGTAATATCCTAATATCAATTTGTATATTAATAGATCGGCATTGAGTAATGGCAAGTAAGCGCCCCGGAGGCTGGAGGCTCGGACGAGGCATTTTGCCGGCTGCGGGCGGGGGCGGGGGGCGCGTCATATTATGCGGCTAAAAGAGCCTGTCGGTGCCTTTGATCTGCGCGAGCGCGGCGCGCTGTGTGCGTGTGCGCAAGATGTGCACCGCTTGTCGGCCCTTGATATGAATGTGACTAAACTTTGATTATGGTACTGAACTCTTTATAGAGGTCAAGATTCCACGTTCCTGTAGACAGTTGATTAATCATAACTATAATATATAACAACAAAATAATTATATTTCAACTAAGCATCAAGTTGCGTTATAATAATAATGGGTATTGTTAGTAAAACTATGTCAGATTTAAATGTATGTTATTTATCTAAATCTGAAATAGTGTTAAATATCAGCATCAACAAAGGTGAAACGAAAAATCCCTACATCTGCAGCACCCTTGAATGCCAGAAAAATTACAAGCTGCGCAAGAGTTGCCGATCAGTATCGCGCATCATCGCGTCCGTCACCTAGCCCCGGGCGCATCTGATTGCGCCAGCGAACCGTCATCGCCGAGCGCATTATGCGATTTTATATCGATTTCTCTATCTTACTTATATCCACTTCTTCTTAACATATAAAATCAAATTATTAACGATTTTAGCGATTATGTTTGTAATCATCACTAAGCTGCTCAAATTTCACGAATCAAACCGATGTTGATGAAACAAAAACGATAATCATTTTCACACAAATCATTGGTCATCGCATTTGTGGCAATAATCTCCTTCGGCTTCGCGCATTAAACAAATGTTTTCTGACAACTAAAGCATATCAGGGCGGCCCTGTGACACTAAGTCCGACTTACAACGAAAATTCATATAAATTGGTGTCGAATTAAAAATTTAAGATATTTTTAATAACACGAACGGCTGACCGCCCGGCGCGCTTGTGATTGTGACTCACAGACAAAAAGGATGAACTAGATTTTTATTTTTTATTTTTCATGTTGTTTTTATATTTTTAATTCCCGGAATATTTTCAGATTGGATCTGTTTACTCATTCGTTCCAATGTAAATATTAGTCAACGCCCAATTTATAGTTGTTAGCAATACATACGCGTTGGATGAAAGTATTTGAAACAATAAAAGTATAATCAAACTAAGCTAAGCTTGAAACTTTCTTGAAGACATTCCAAACAAGATGTAGTGTTGTGAAGAAAAAGTGAGTTCGTCGGCATTCTTCAAGAGCTCGAGCTCTCTTTCTTGCCTAACCCTTCCACGTGCATTTTGTCCTTTTCTGTTTTAAATTTAGCTTAGACGAAGCAGGTCATAAGTCGAAGTGACATTTTTAACAATGAAGTCGAAATGTTTTCGTATGGTAATGATTTATGTGTAAAACCGTCAGTGCGAGAGGTTTTTGGAGCAGTATGCGTTGTTATTTATACACGGTAAGCCTTTGAAACGATCTTTAAAGTTCAGCCGCGGAGAAAACAATGGAATATTTAATTTAAGAATACCTATAGGTTCGAAAACGTATATTCTATTGCTGTTACATGGAATTCCAGAACAGTTTCTACGATTACTCTTAAAAGAGTGAGAATGTTGGCTTCCGTTTCATTCCCGACATAAAATCATAAATTTAAAGGACCATAAAATACAACAGTCCCAAGTCAAAACGGTTATTCCTCAAACCGAACTGTCGTCGGCTGTCATAAAAATATCGATACGGGGAAAGGACATTTGAAAACAAAAGTTACTCGAAACTTTATGCAGGGTAATAATTTCTTTTAAAACTGAGCTGTATTGTGTGAGAGCTATTCTGATATTTTGAATTTTAAAACTTTTTTAATGATGACGCTAAATTCAATACTTTACTTCATTACGTTTCTTTAACTGTTAAAGCTTTAATATTGTCAAATGTACTTTTTTTCATGCATAAGTTTTCATAGGTAGTTGTTATTTGTTCTTCGTTTATATTATAATAAGGGATGCATTATGTGGGCCTACTTTTAATACCTATAGCCTAAACGACTATAACATCACTATAATAGGCCTCATTTCATTTAGGTATACTTATTTCTGAAATGAGCGCCATGAATAAAAAATATAGTTTTATTCCTACAAACGAGCTTTTTGGGATATCTACTAATTCACATTTATTCAGGCCGACCTGCTGATTTACGCATGGAATATTTTATTAAATTCAATTAAATTTAGCCTTTTTTGATCATAAATATCAGAATGCTAATATGTGGTGATTTAATACTTTTAAACATTATTAAACGGAGGATTTAAATATTTCTGCCATAATTAGGGCAGTATCGTAACATATCCAAGTTATCACCATAATAATATAATTTTAGTCATCTGCCAAATTATAAATAATATTTTATTTATAACTAGATCAAGATCATTTAGAAAGATCGATCAACAGAGGGCCAATAGGTAGGTATAACAATAGAAGTGCGTCTAGCTCGTGACAGAAAATCTTTATTGAAGCGGAGACAATAACTTTTTTCTGGAGCTTGTCCTTGGCCATTTTGGATTGGCTTTAACGAAGTTCTTTAATTTTTCATAGCAGACGAAAACGCGCGGGATAAAATATCGTTATATTGCTAGCAATAAAAACAACTTGGGGTTTTATTATTTCGATATTTTTTGTTAGTTGTCGTTCGTGATTGCACAACCGGTTTTTGTCCTGTACGTATGTTTGAAGTTATTTATTAATAAATTATTTCTTTTAAATGAAAATTATGTTTACTCATTTATTGGTTGCAATTCAAAATCAAAACCATGAAAAAAGGTAGGTTTGCACAAAGCTGATTTCTTTTTGATGATACATTTACACGAGATTTAGTTTGTTACAAAGGGAGTTAGTATACATAACAAAGAGGGTTAACAAAAAATACTTACTATAACCAAAAAGGACGGTAATCATTTCGAGCTTAAGACAATACATCATCAAATAGCAAATAAATCGAAAATCAGAAAATACAAACGAGGATGACTCAATTCTTGATGTTAATGCCCTTTTATAACGATTTAGTTGAGCAGAAGGTAAATAACGGACAGAGCATTTCAAATAGAACATCAACAAAAGCTGAGATCCAAAAGTTTCTAATGATCCAGTACATTGAACTAACCAATGAGTCTACAACATTACATTTGTCAACGAATCTAGAACATTTGAATCAAAATCCTGAAAATAATAATAATGTAAATAAAAACTTACCTTGGAAAGAATATCCTGTGAAGTAAGGAGTCATGTTCAGTGTTGAAACAGCCATCGACATCAGAAACAATAATAACAACGCAGACAAGCAACTCCCAGCACCTGATCAGTCCAAACACTAAAGTCCTGAAGATCACTCAGTCAGTCTCTCACTATCACAACTTGCACGCAGACATGATAACCTTAAAGAAACGGCGTGTGTCTAATCCGTGTTGCTTTGAAGACAGCTCAGTGCCCACTGACGTGTGATGTAAAGATGTATTTCGACTCTCAAGTGTAATCTTTCACAATCAGCGGTGCAACAAAAAATGATCAAACTGGCCGCCTCCGCAGGCTTCGAGACCCCTCCGCCTGATTATTTGTCTCTTTCTGACGCCCGAACGGTTACATCGGACAGACTTAAACCGATTAATATTTGTTCATTAAACTGTTGAAAATCATCAAAAATCTTAATTATTTTACTAATATTAACGAAAAAGAATATTTTGGCAATTATTTCTTCACTAGATTTAATATAAACTGGAAGTGGTGTTTTAGAAAATGGTTTTTATAATAAATTTGAAACAGACGGTGTAAGAACGAGACGGTACGATCGCTCGGATCCAGTGTCTTCAAAGCGAGGAGCGCTTACATTAACAATGTGTGAGTCGCGCCTGAGTCGCTGTTCCGTGACGAAAAACACGAGGCGTGTTGCCACAACGATCTATGCCTATAGCGGTCGCCGATTGGTCAAAATATATTTAGGGCGGAGTTTGTGTGCACACTATGAAAATCAACAAGTATTTCTGTGTGAGTTAATTGCATTGTTGATCTGTGTTCGTGTAGCATACCATTTTATATTTCGAATGTTTTTCAGCAGGTGTAATAAATATCATACAAATACTTTGGTGACGTTAATTTATATATAACTTGCCTTCATTAATATTCCTAGGCGCATTTAACTAAATAAAAATAATGGGCTGCACAGAATTTGGCCAATCCCATTCACAGGAAAAAGTATTTGCAATTACGCCCTTATTCACGAGCGGTCTTATTTTAATTTTAAAATGTATAAAAGGGAAGCGCAGGCGCATGGAGTATTGGTGATGGGTGGACGCACCTTATGAAAGTATAATACCTACTTACTACTTTACTATACATACCTACTTTTTATATTGCACTTAATTTGATAATATCTTAGCTGATTAATGAAATGCGTTTTATGTTCAATGAAATGAAATATTAGCAATGTTATGTTATTTAAAGTGTTTTTGATAACCATACTAAATAAACTTTGAATTTAACGAAGTATTCATTTATAGGCACTTTAAAGAAAACTTTGTAAACCATTTTTATTATATTTTCTGAAAAGGGAGATCTATTTCACTTCTTAAAGAAAAAAGTAGCTAGTGACATTTTCAAGACAACTTTTAAGACTTCATGACAACATAAAACGAACATGCTATAATATATTCTTGATCAAAAGATGAATTTCCTATCCTCAATAAAACAGCAAGCAAACTAAGCGGTGTTCAAAAAGGAACGACTCAACAGCCATGGAAATAAAACACACAGGTCACACAAACCTTAATTTTATATGTTACATTGGTAAAGTGTCCCTAAATTAACTTTAGCATTTCCTCATTACCCGTAATGAAAGAGTCTAAGCAAATGCAATTTGTATGATTTCATCTGTTGTAGTAAGCGCAAGGTCGACTTGCTCAAGAATAATGCAGCAGCGAGCTGAAAGTTGCAGTAACTGCGCAACAAATCTTCTGCCGCAACATTCGGGTATTTTTGACATTTTTTTAAAGTAAATCATTGGAACTGCAGAACATTAAGGGGCTCGTAAATGGGCTAGTTTTTCTGCAATTTATTGCTGCAGTTTGGGCTATCCCAAAAAGATTACATATTACTTCACTAAAGGGAACATAAAGTTTGAATGTAAACTTTTGAGGATAGCCCGAATTGCAGCAATAAATTCCCGAAAAACTAGCCCCTTTAGAATAGTCAACCGTAACGAATTCTACATCCATATCATAAAACCTCCATAGTGTAATCAAAAACCGTAGGAAATGACCACCATTTTGACAACCAATTAGGTAAAACGAGTGCTGCAATGTTATTCCCGTATCGTTTTTAGTATAGAAATGAGATTAAATTTGGAACAGCTGTCAAAACTCAGGTGGGTCTCTATTCTAGTATCCATAGATATTAAAACAGTTATTGATACGAAACGTCAATTCAGTATGTTTTTTTAATATAAACTGCACAACATTTGATCTCGAGTGACATGAGAGTAGAGACGTCATTCGTTTGTCTATGATTTAAAAAAAAATGGTCTTGACGGAGGATCGAATTGCCGCCATTTGTTGTTGGTGTTTTGCTGAACGAAAGTAGAATTGTTGTTGAATTGAATAGAAAAAGTTGTTTGTAATTTACATTTCAGTTGAAAATATGAATAGTAGTCTTCTCGGAGTGTGTGTGATGTGAAAATGCGCCGGATATCGGAAATATGCAGCCACGATTACAACAAATAACTTGTTGCCAGAAAATATTGTTTCTGAACCCATCATGGTGGATTTATAATATGTGTGTAGATAAAGTTATGTATGCAACTCTGCATAATTTGGCCTTAAAACACACGTGCGATCTTATTATGAAACTCGCTAAAGCTCGTTGTATGAAAACCGCACTAGTGTTTTAAGGCCTATCATTATGCAACCGTTGCATAAACTACTATTAAAGGATTAATTATCTATTTCATAATTCAAATTGACGACCTTATCTGGTACATCAATACAATACCTATGTTTTTCATTTTCTTCTTCTTCAACCCGTATCTACCCATTCTAAGGTATTAATGTAATACCAAAAAGAATGTTAACGTCATGATTTTATAAATATCTGTGACAAATTAAAGTCAAAAAATTAAGAGTATCTAACAGTATATCTACGATTTGAAACAGCATTTTTTCTGTCTAATAATAAAAATGTTTCCTCTTTTTAAGAAGAAGAAGAAATAAGATATATTCAGGACACAAAACAAAAACATATTAAAAAATGCGTCACTGAAGAGTTATTCACTTCACGCTAAAATTGCAATAGATCTAGCTGTTTAATAGAAGTCTCCACTTACTTCAAATTGTATAGCCGGGTCAAATTTAGTAAATTACCACCAAATCATTGAGACCAAATTTACCTAATTTAGCTATTTCCATCTAAATAAACCACTACGATTGCCATAAATTGTTGGCATACCATCTTTCGAACGTGGCCACAAGTAGTCTTGTGGCTCTGCCCACCCCATTAGGGATTTCGGGCGTGATGCTATGTATGTATGTATGTGTGTATGTATTACCAAATAAAGTCCAATAACGCCAAACTTAACGCTCCCGGTTTAGTTATCAGCACCTCCCACTACTCCCAGACACTGGCTGCCCAATCAGTAGGTACCTATATAGCGTAGGTACCCAATTCATGACGGCGGATGAAACCATGCCGGAACCGAGTTGTGCTCAGCTTCTTAGTAGGTACCTACTACATCGGAGTCGGAGGGAGAAGGTGACGTGGAGCAATCGAAAAAACGACGAACGATAATGGGAATCTGCCAACCCCGATGCGACGTGGTCTTGCTGAGTGTACAGAAGAAGGCGAAGGCGCGGAGGGAGAGCAGCCCCCGCCTGCTGTAACAGAGGCAACAAAGCGCAGCGCAGACGCCGTAGCGGCTATGGCGTCTAGAGCTGACGGAGGGGCTGCACTTCCCGCAGCGCCGGAGCAGTCGCATTTTTTAAGCTGCTAACGAAGTACAATTCACTACATAAAGATAGCTTAAAAAATAGACATTTCAGCTTATCTGTAAATATTGGTAGTTATTTACATTTTTGGGTAATATTTTTTATTTATTTAGTGTTATTTACTATAATAGAATAGCGTAATATGGATAAAATAAAATTAAAATGGTGATTAAATGTTGGTAGTCATTTACTATTTTTGTGTAAACGAGGATTTGTTTGGAAACATTTTCTTTAATAGGATAACGAGATGTTTTTAATATTTGGATATATTTAAAATTAAAATAGGCTTTAAATTTTGGTGATCATTCAGTATTTTTGACAATAAAAGATAGTTTGTGATAGGTACAATATATTTTATTATACCTATCTGGTGATCCATTAAACATAAGGGAATCTTTTTCAGGGAGATCAATCTAAATCTCAGTTGGTCAGACAACCAGAACTCCATCTTAAAACGTCTGAACTGCATCATTTGTTTTTCAAAGGAGTGGCTTTAGTGATAAGCGGCAAGGCCCATTGAAATTTTAACAATGGTATGCCTGGCTTATATAGATAAAACTAGTATATTAGTTCAACTTTCGAGTAAATAGCACATTATTGTTAGGGAAATAGTTATATAAGAATTTCGCCCCATAACCTTGTTGTTTCTCTCATTAATTAGAAGCTATTTCCAGAAACATTGTTGTACGTAGTACTATCTAACTATTAGGTACATCAAACAAAAGTTAAGATATTTTAAACTTCAACGTACTTCGCGAGTACTTTAACATTCTCTATTCTCTAACATTTTGATGCAAATTAATTTAAACTTCAGCATCGTAGTTACAACTTACAAGTGCAGTCAAGGCAGTACGTGCCGTGATAAAATAGACTCTTCTGCAAAATGTTGTAATCAATCCTATAACTAAGACAAAGAAGAAGAGATATTATAAAATCTTAAGGTAAGACAGCCTTTTATCTATTTTATTTAACCTCATCATCATATATATTTTTCAAATTCTTAATGAGCTTTCGCTGGACCACAGTTCCACCTGATGGAAAGTGCGAGTGCTGAAGGCGCGATTGCCCAGGGAATATTTATTTATTCTAAGTGCCTTTTCACACGTCCCGGTTGCCGGGTTGCCGGTGCCGTGTACCCGGCGGCGAATTGTATAGCCATGTATGTATGTTAGCTTTATTACCGGCGTAATTTGCCCGGCAAACAGTTGCCGGGTAGGTACACGCGGGATCCAGTACTGTGCGTCCGGTCGCCGCCTACCGGTTAGTTGGCGGCCGGACGCACTATAGTGTATGGATCACTGAAAAAAATTGGTTTTAAATGAAACGGAACTTTCGTTTATCTGTAACTTAAAAACAGTGACTACATAACTAAGGCAATACCTTACGAGTACATTCGTTTTGATGTTTATAGATAAACCATTTGGTTACATACAATTAATTTTAGTACCTAAGGCCTTACCAAATTATGGTTAAAACTGAAATAACCGAAGTAGTTTGGTTGTCATTTTTTCTCAGTGAAGACGCACTTTGCTTTCATACGAACCGGTGGCCAGCTAGTCGCTCAACGACCCAGAGAGGACGCGCACGCTACTGGGTCGTGAAAGCTAGAATGTCGACAGTCGGCATCGGCTACCCGGCAACCCGGTTATGAAAGCTAGAATGTTTACTGGACAGTCGGCAACGGCTATCCGGCAACCGGAACGTGTGAAAAGGCTCTAATGATAAATACATGGAAAGGAAGGAAGTTGGACAAACAACCGAAACTGAAAAAGCGTTCGCTTGTTCGTTGCAACTGTCCAGACCCAACCTCTCCAATAGCTCCCAAGGCATCATGCCGGAACACGATCGCAGTCGCTAGGCAACATGGCTTTGCCAAGGGGGTGGTGACCAGTCGCGATCGAAACCTACCAACGGTGGTGTGTTGCTCGTTTCGCACTACGAGGGATCACGTGTAGAGACTCGAGAATAAAACCTACGGACGCGAGCAACTTCAATCCTCAAAAAACACCCTTATACGTGCCACTTCTGGGGTCAGCCCTCCTCTCACAGTAAGATGGACTGGACTTTACTTTATCTTATGTATAAGTTTTTTGTTATTATATGTCATAAAATGAATTAAATGAGCTTCCTCTGATCGTTATATATATATTAAAATCTGCGTATTCGATGCTATCACTCAATCGCCTACAGGTTCCCTTAAAGGGATAACTTCGCTTGTCACATATTTATAAAAAATTGTTTACTTTGTGTAGAATAGTGTAATTCCCCTATAAAAATGAACTTCAAGCAGCAATAAGACACTGTTTACGATGCTTTTAGGGTTCCATAACCAAATGGCAAATACGGAACCCTTATAGATTCGTCATGTCTGTCTGTCTGTCTGTATGTCGCAGCCATTTTACTCGGACATTATTGGGGCTACAAAGTTGAAATTTAACTTGTCTTCTTTGTACCGCTACATTTATATGTGTAGCAAATTTATGACCGTTTTTTATGTTTGAACGGAATACGACGATGTTATATAAAGATTACCGAATTAATTCAGGGTCAATGAAGAAGAAATACTAAGTATAAAATCCTACATGCTACGGAACCCTACACTGTGCGTGGTCCTTCACCCATTTGACCGTTTTTTTAAATTCCGTTATTGTATTTGATCAATCGTCCACTGCTAAACATAGGCCTCTCCCAATGATCGCCATAAGTCTTTCGGCTGAAACGATGATCATAATGATTATTTAAGCTATAATTATCATGTGCAGTCATCTGCGTCACGATGATTTACCGTCAAAACTACACCCTTAATAACAATCTTGAATTCAATATAATAATGTATTTCAGATCTGTCGTACAGATTCTTTCAGCAATAAGTCTTGCTGTTTAAAACTATACGTCGACAGAGGTAAGGTTGATTTTTTATACCATGACATTGCGCTTGACTGTACCAGAAGGGTAAACTCCCGCGCAGGTATAGTTGCACACACCCGTAAGTGGGACAGAAAACAATACGATGACGAATCGAACAGAAATCGACAGCAAACTCATTAACACAAACCTTGAGACGACTCAGTAACATTTTAATTAAAAATCGAAGAACGCTTCAACGATCTTGCGGCTTTCAAACCCCTTAATTTAACGTCTCGATTATTTATTTATAAGTGGCTATAAGTCTGTAAGTTCTATTTATTGTCTTGCCAAATCTCAAGCAATTATGTTTCCAGGACCTTACCTTTATACAAAAAACTTGGAATATATATAAAATCGAAAGTAAGAGAAGACTGGAAGTTTATGCGTACTCGTTGCTAATTTAAGAAGAGATAACAACTTGACCGTCTTAATTTATCTCGATTTAAACTTAAACCCACAAGTCAGTTAAATTAAAACAAACACTCCAAGTCGGTTTACGATTGATCCTTAAAATAACAATGTCGCTTGAAGATTATCCACCAATTATTTTCTTCATCCAGCAAAAACACTTTGCTTATCCTAGCAATTAGTTGACACTCCACGCGCTATTAAGAATCTTCATACGAGCGATGCGTCGCAGACGCAGACTTGACAAAAAAGGCGTGAAATACGCGCTGAAATCGGTGCGTGCACGCTTCAGGCCCCATTGCACGGCAAAGATACCGCTGAAATAGCGCCCGCGTTTCCGCGCCGCACACGACGACGTTACTTTATTTGTATTTATACTTACTCTTTTTCCTCTGTTTATGTCTGCAATTATGGTCCCAGAGCATTGGAATTTAGTTAAATACAATTTTCATCGGGAATAATAAATATTCAACACGATTTACTGTTCTCCACCAGTTTTTTCCGAACGCTAAAAGAGCTCGCGTCTAGAATTGTATATTACAAATCTCCACCGAATTTTTTGAGTTTTCACCTGTAACGGTATGGCTCATATAATCATGAGGTAAAATAGTTATATGAAATTTTCAAATCCAGGGCGTATTAGGAAAGGAAACTACTGAGTTTCTTGCAACGTTTCTTCTCAGCAGATGTCACCTTTCGAAGCGCTGGTAGACTCAAACATGTAAAAGAGCCCATGTGGCCTGCTTGCAAAATAAATAATTTCAGTTTCAATTTGAATATAACGCCAACGCTTTTTGTTACGGAACCCAAACTTAAATTCTTGTGTATAGAATCTTTGTTACCAGTGCTTTGTTTTTCTGACGGTCCAATGCTTATAAGAAGCAACATATCTTTCAGTGGCAAACTCAACCTTGACACAAAGGTGTAAAGTTAATTTTGCCATTAACCGATTTTCATACGAGCTTTTTACAAAATAGTGACGATATTTATTAAACAGTTTTGCGGAGTCTGATATGAAACCTCTGTATAATTACAGAATTCCTTTAAACGGTTTCCAGCCACGCAAACTACACAAACTCGTTCTATGATCCGAGCAGAATACGACTTCATATCAGCATGAGAACTCAGGCAATTAATTGTTCCTATGCTAAATTATTATTGCGAAATTTTGTTTTTGCTATTGTTAGTTTGTCAATACTTTGTATTAAACTAACAATTTCTGATCAAGAAATGATGTAAACTTCGTCGTAAAGATTATTAACTATTACTAATTTGTCTATTGATTTCAATGTCGTGATTTTTGTGGTTTTTATACATTATGTGTGAGTTAGGTGGCTAATGTCTATATTGATAAATGATGAGGAATAATAATGCCGATTTTCCAAACACAAAAAAGTCAAAGTATAAAAATGTCGAGTAATAATAACGACGAAATAAAAAAATGACGAAGGATAATAATAAAGATATGGAATTAAGACGAGGAGGTATTAAGGGATAGGTGGAACAGGGGTACCTAGGTAGGTTTAGGGCATGTTAGCTTTGCTGCAGGCCCGGAGGGCCAAACCAGCCAGAAATAGGAGCTCTACGTGAGCGGAGCTCCGTCGACACTGTCTAATTGATTTGAAATAAGAGTGCCGACGGAGCTCCGCTAACACGGAGCTCCTATTTCTGGTTGGTTTGGCCCTCCGGGCTTGCTGCAAAGCTATCGTAGCCTAAACCTACCTGTCGTCATTTTTATACATCGACAAACATCAGATGGTCATTGTTATATGTCGACATTTTTATACATCGACAAAAATAATTCTAGTCTTTGTTATTTTTCGACATTATATGAGGTATCGACATTATTATACCTCGTAATTTTTCAATATAGACATTAGTCGCCTAACCCTGCTGTGTTAATAAAAACGATAACAGACTGATTTTTATTGCAATATTTTGTAGACAACATTTTAAATACGTATTCAACTTCAACAAACCAATCAATGATCAAACGGCTCCGCGTTCTTAACTTAATTCAAACATAAAAAACATTTTATTGTTTTTAAACTGCTATCGTTGTATACATACACTGCCAGTGAGTCATTTTGAATAATACAACCGATTTTTTGCCACAATAATGAGCGGGCGGGTACAGACGCGGATGCGTTTACGCAGCTACAATTCTGCCACTTTAAAAGGTTACATGAGTCGAACAAAAATACCCCCTTTGCTAACGCCATAAGAGCTATGTCACGTGCTTTTTTTTGTGGTCAGCTAATTGATTAGGTATTCGCGACCAGTAATTTAGTCCCCAATAAAGTATTTTGTTTATTATCGCATAATTATGTTTTTATAACATTTGTTTGTGGTTTTTAAGACCGACGACACCGAAATGCTAGCTTTGAAGTCGGTGATTTTGTTAGTAACGAGTATTCAGAAGCCATTTTTTTATTATCATCTGTGTATCATTATACATTATTATATCTCGTTCAAAAAGGATGATATATAACAATGCTAATCTGTATAGTATGTCTAGTTCAGTTATAAATTATTTCAATTAAACAAAGATAATAAATCGAATAATCTGCGATGTGATTACTGCGCTAAAGCAATGTAGACATGGTAATATGAAACGCATTATCTGATCATGTTTCTGGCTGAATAGGGTTAAAATATCATTATGGCAAGATGGAATTTGCTTTATAGTATCGACACAATAGCAATGTGGGAACAATGAAGCCCAAATTAATATCGCCGCTTTAGGACTTTAAAAGCCCTCTATCATCTTAATGAGAAGCTCTTAAATATCAACAATGTTTATGAAAAGTGAATATAAACAATCCTCGTAAAACAGTATTTATTGAGAATTGAAGACATCAAGATATACCTCAAAACCGAAAAGGCGTTACCTAAATGACTTTTGGTAATCTAATAATAATTACAAACTATAGATTATTAAGATCTATAATCCAATTTCCGTTGCTGCGTTCCAACCCTTTGACACAAGCTTAATAGATACCCAAAACATAATGACCGGCGAACTGTCTCTTACTCTAAATTAATCTGATGTAAAGGTGACCACTCCAGGGTAACCACGCTTACCTCTCTCTCTTTTACTGCGTGTTAGACAGTGACGACGATCCCTTCCCAACGCGGCTTTCCCTGAAGCCACTATAATTCAAGCCACATGTCGCGCGAGACCAGCGGGTTCCGTCAGTAATTAGTCCCATTTGATATGCTTTATTCTGTTCCGCATTAATTACTCATAAATGCAGCCTACAAATAAAGCTCTATATACGTTTTATATCTTTAATATAAGTGGTAGGTAATATTAATCGCAAAATGTTTACGACTTCAACAAAGCCAAACCTAATAAGACTCTTATTGCAACAATGTTAGATGAATAATTGAATGTCCGCAATTTTATCTAATAATTTAGTACGCTTCAGGTGAAGGTTGCAATAAATATGAACCGGTCTTAAATGTTTCCATAACGTAACGTATGAATATTATTAAAACTAGGTTATTTAGAACTCCTCTGCTGCACTGGGAGTGAAGAAATAGCATAGAATGCGTGCAGATGCTTATCATCCTGGCATGTCGTAAAAGTCGAGTAAGGGACGGGTCCTCTCCAACATGGTGGACTATCTGTATGGGCGATGGGCTGATCACCTGTCACCATACGGTTCATCATACCATCTTAGGACTAATTAATCGAACGTGGCCACGAGTAGTCATCTGGCTCTGCCCACCCTATTAGGGATTTTGGGCGTGATGCTATGTACGAGTATGTATGTGTATGTGAGCGGTAGATTGTAATCATTGGAATGGTAAATGCTCTGAAACATTCGGTAAACGAGTGCTTAACGCACCGTGAGGCCCGCCCTGTGTGAAAAACAAATACACGTACAAATATTTCCAAATGACATGTAAAAATTTTCTGTGTCACGATGAGATATTGTAATGATCCGTTACGAGAAATAAAATGCGGCGCATGCAACAGCAACATTACGGGGTGGTGCAAGGGTTGCACAAATAGCGATTGGACTCCCTTTGGTATACCTCGCCCGTTGCAAACAGAGCACTAACGGCCATACATTTTATATGACCGTCAGCGGCCCTAACATACAAGACAAGGATAAGTTAAAACGTCTTATCTCTAAGACGAAAGATATGGTCATCTTTGTGTTTTGCATGTTAGGGCAGTTGCGCTCTTTTTTCAACGGGCGAGGTATATATGAAAATTGTACAAAAATTCAATCGATAAAAGCCTTTAAATTACTGTCTATAGAACTTAAATAAATATAAATTCTTAACTCCGAGATTATCTGTTAGGCGATAGGCTATTATAGAGTAAGTAACATTTTTGATGCGAGTAATTCGGATTTCTGACGTATTTCTATTTTTTGATTAATGTAATGTAACGAATTCGAACATATTTTACGAGATTATAAAATTGTGATTTAGTTATTATTATTATCTTAAGATTAATTTAAAATGTAAGGGATTATTTTGAAATGTATTTACTAAATAATTATTTCATAGGAAGTTTCTCATTACTTGCGCCGTCCACGAGACCGCCCTTGAAGACATGTGTGACGACGGATTAAGGTCCATTATAGCGCCTACCTAAAGAAAATGCCGTTTACTGTGAATTGAATAACTTAATGGGAAACACACGGAAATACTACCAGATGAATGTGTAGAAGAGCCACTCGTATAAAAAGAAGAGCTACTCTACTAGATAGATAGATAAAGACTTTATTCACGTAATATGGCAATTCAAAGAACAGTACAGTATAAGTAAAATAATAAACAAACAAAAACTTAAAATATAAACACCAAGACAAATTACTTATATCTATGAACAAACTAAACATGCCACATTATTGAAAAGGCGCCAGCTCAGCATGTGCTGCAAATACTACATACATACATACATACATCATACTATTCATATTTGAACCAGAATATTTGTCACAAACTGGTGTTTAAGTGAACTTATATAGTTTCATATGGTAATGAATTAAATTAACTCACAATTAATGTAAAGTCATTTTCAGTTTGCCCAAATATAAGCATTCGTTACAACAACAAATTGGTGGCTTTGTGGTCTTCCTTTCGTAAGATCAACATATGTATAATCTTAATTAAAAGTTCATATCCAGAAAGATTAATACATACAATATAATATCAACAGTATCCAATTTTAAACAAGTTTACTTTCTTTGTTGTCTCCAATAAACTAGTATTCTTGCAAAGGCCTCAGTGAGTTTCCGGATATCAATATTGACTGTTCAATATTGCACTGTTTGATTTTGTTCAATTGAAACAGGCCCCATCTTATATGGACGTGTTCTAGTATCTTCCACTAAATATAAATCAACTATCAACCTAACTAAAGAACAATCAAAAGTAGAGAAATTGGTAGTGCTAGGATTCAGTTTTTGTATTACAATATCCTTTAATCCGGAACAGTCTCTTCTAGTCGGTAACTGATAATAATATATTCTCAGTTCTCATGCTTGGCGCTCCATATTTAACACATTTGACTTGTTTCCACAAACACGCGCGGCTCCGGCGGGGGCGTGTGTCGGCGTGATCACACACTTTTTTCTCTCTTTTTTCTGTCGGCATCTTCTCGACTTGACTCTTGGACTAATGACTTTAATTAGCGCTCTCGTATGCCATTAATTTCTATGAAGCTGACGTTTAGTCAACGCGGAGAGTTTGAGGAAGGTCGTGGTTGAAAGTTGTTTTGACACCTGTATATTATTTGTTACTGATATACGTAGAATGTAAACGGATGAATTTTGTCCATGGACAATCGACATTATCGAGACTTAAAACATCTCTAGCAATATGGAAAATGTCTGACCTAACCACTAAATCGGTTTTCCATTTCGATGTTTAATGAATAGGTTTATCACATATCAACTGAAATTGGTTTTCCCTTTTAGTGCTATTTGTACTTTAATAGTCGATCTTAAAAGCTCTAATAGACAGGCTTTAATTACTACTGAGAAGTTATTAATAGATTTATGATTCAAGTTGTAAAGAAGTAGGTAGTAATCAACGAAGAGCACACGTAAATTCGTCAAATACCAAGAGGTATAGTAATGAGTTTAATTCCTGCTTAGTATCTGGTTACTTCTTGAAACGACTTCATTTTCTAACATCTAAATCTTTGTGATGTCAACTTTTGTTAGTTTATGCCTATGCCTTGGAACCATTACTTGGACTTTTCAAGACTGAAAAAAGATTTTAAGTAGAATTCAATTGTTACATAAAAAACATTTTGTTTATAGTGTAACCAACGGTGCACCTACTGGTCTTTGGGCAAAATATTTTCGCCAAATTTGACTTCCCAAAAAACTTATCGGAGTAGTTTCATATCCTAAACGAATCTTTAGCACATTTCCATTTCGCATTTTATCATTTGGTCATATTATCATTTGGCATCATTTTGTTTTATCAGGGGTAGGTTAGGTTAGGGTTAACTTGTGTCCCTTACGTCAGTACTTATTTGTCAAAAAATACTTTTGCTCACTGTAAAATTGCGATAAGCTGATTTGACTAATGAGTTCTTGCAAAATGATAATTTGAGTAAAATAGTTTGGGATGTGATGCTTTGGAAAAAGTTTGTTGCCCATACATTAGTAATCCGTAACCAACACTTGCTTTTTAATAGGTATAATGACTATAATATAACCAGTTCTGATGCCATTTATAGAATAATGCAAGTGAAGTGCACATGTAAGCCGATTTGTCCGTGGACCGGTGAAAGTGGTCACTTTCAAGAGCATTCAACGACGTGCTAGAACAATGGCGCCTGCCTGGGCAGTTTTAAAGATAAGTAAAGCACCAACCTCACTCCAATACAAGTATATATAGAGGTATTGTTTGTAGAGGAAAGTGCTTTATGAAAGAAAAGCAAAACGACCCAACTTGAATATCTGTTTCGAAAATGTCGTAAAATCTTTTAAAGAGTACTTCTACATCAGAGTTTTTACTCGCTATTTCAAATTCAGTTACCATTTAATATAATGAATGCTAAGTATTAAACGTATAATATACTACATTCCCTTGTGATCCTGCGACAGGGTCCCGACCATTTCGCCCTAAGATATTTGCATAACTGCTTGAAATTAGTTCGGTACTAATCTGATAAATTCTGTTAAACTTTAACCTTTAACCTAACATGACTCAATAGATATTGCATGGTTGTTTACCTTATTTATATTATTATCATTCGTATCAGCAAGCGACAGTAATATTCGAACATACAAATTGCATCGCTATGGATTTTCATCGTAAATTATTGGCTCATGGAATCGGACGTATACAAGGAAATCTATAACCCAATGTGGATGTTTCATTACAACTTGATTTGAGCATGAGCATTTAATTTTCTTAAAATCAGAACATAAAATTTTTCAAGACGCGCAATCAATCAACATACCAAAACCTCTTCAAACACAATGCGTTTTGGATAAGTGTCAAATATGGCGAATAGTACAAAACACCTCTCAAACGGCACTTAACCTCGAGTGTTATTCTTGTCAAGCCCAGGAGGTGAATTTCCAGCTACCGACCGCAGTCCCAGGGCACCACTCTATTTTGTTTTGACACACGCCAAGTTGTCTGCATGTTGTAGTGTTGCCACTGGACATGAACATTCCTTTTGACAAAAACTAAATCGAGGAGGGTTGAATGAGGTTTTTTCCGTGTCGTGAATGAAAGTCACAATAACAAAACATGAGTCAGGATTTCATAAATGGAAGTTTCTAATTGAATACGGTAAGCGTCAAATAGTGAGTTTCGTTTTGAAGTTGGGATAGCACGCATCAAACATTTTAGAAAAACTTAGCTTTTAAATGCTTAATTCTATGCAAGCAATACTGTCAACATCATACAGCATTACTCACTTATCGATCACATCATCAAGCTTATATTAATTACTGATCATAATTAAATACCATTATAGAAATATATCATTACACTGATTTAGATTTTAAATAATTTTGAGTGATAAAATAATAATCTGTAATAAAAATCACGAGGTATTTTGTTTTTAATTTAGTTTACACTTAATGAAGGTCTTCTTGTATGGGGTGGGGTGTTTTCATTATAATAAAATTCATCCAAAATGCTTTGGCAAAAGTATTCGCTAACAAGCTACCCCATTGAGACCAACCAAATAGTGAAGTGAAGGGTAAACTCTGGGGAAATTTTACTCTTCACAAGACTAATATTAGAGTTTGGGGTAAATGTTGTTTAAACAGCATTCTAGAATAAAATTCTTCAAGTCATCACTTTATAAACTGCTATATTTTTAAACAAACCAAGGTATGAACCAGTTACAGGTTATACTAAGCGATAATGGTCCTAAGCAAGAAATTATAAAATCCTTGTAACATAAAGCTTCCGATAATATTTTTTTCACTATTCTATTCAAATTGTAGCATTTTATTTTAGACGGTAATATACTCAAAAGCATATTTCGTAGAGAAAGGTACTTGACAAACCATGTTCTGGCTACGTTATTCCTTTCCAAACAACTATGCAAAAATGAAAAACCCTTTTCCATCGCGTCCTTGTCAAACGGCAAATAACATTAAGAAATGAGTTTTTAATTCAAGTGTTTTACATATAAACAAATGGTGAATTCACATAGTCTTTAAGTTGATAGAAACTACTCATCAAACTATACGAAACTAGCCCGATCACTTTACACAACACAGTATGTCACGGAGATTGTCGAAAAGCTCCGATCCGTGCCCACCATCTATGCTGTTGGATTTTCTATGCATAAAATTGGTTATATACTCATACATAACATGTAACAGTATTAAATATGGGTCCATATTGGCTCACATAAAATTCTTATTCCTATTTTTTGTTTCACTACCGATTTGTATTCATAATAATCACTCTTCATAATTTTTTAGTTCATACATTTTTATTCCTACCATCGTAACTCATAACAGACAGTTATCATAATTTTTTTATTAATAATGACATTACTAAGAACATGTTTGAATTCATAATTTTTTTTTTCATAACATTTTGCTTCATAACAGACAGTGATCATATTTTTTTTATTCATAATTTTCTTATTAATAATGGCATTGCTAAGAAAATATTTGAACTCATAATATTGGTTTTTACAACAGTAACTATTCAAAATAAGATTTAATTCGAAAAAAACGAAAGTGAATTTGTAGGTAGGGCAGGTTATACCTACAAATTCACTTTCAAGATGGCATACCTATGGATTTAAGCAAATTAAAATAACAGCATGAACCTATTTAGCATAAAATCTTACAAATAAGCAAGATTTTCTGAACTGTTGCAAAAAAAAAGACCTAACATCGAAGGCTAAGGCAGGAGCTTCGCTTCGCTTCGCTCCCGCCTTAACCTTCTGAACCTAACCTATCCGAGTCGCTTCTGCTCCGACTCATTTTGCTCGCTCGCTTCGCTCGCTCGCTCAGAAGTCTTCTTAAATCCTATCCAATTTCATTTACACTTATGATTAAAAAATATATGGAAATAAATATTAGGATAAAAAAATATATGAATATTGACGTTATGAATCAGAATGATTAGGAGTTTCGATCGTTAGTATTAAATATTTTTATGAAGAATGATCATTATGGTGTAAAATGGTATGAGAAATATTTTCGGACTTTCGATAATAGAACTTAAAAAGTTATGTGAAAAAAGGCGCACCCATTAAATATACTTGTTGCGATCTTCAGTCGTAAAATATAATACAAGAGCTATTTAATCCTTAAGGCGGGCCCCATACATACAGACAGTTTAATTACTAAAGTTGAAATTCTAAATTCCAGTATGTGGTTGATAGAACGCCTTTACCCGGAAGGGTAAAATGGAACACGGAATATTAAATAAATTTGTATTTTGTGGAGAACTTGTACTGTGTACATTTAATTCCAATGAATATTTGCCCCAATTACTTTCCAGTAGTTTACAGAAAGGACCATAAAGGGAAGCAATAAAACAAAGGGTTTTTATAGAGTCCTGCACGACGCTCACGACACCAAAACTTAACAGCCGTGTTAAATAAAATGGACCTTTAATGTATAAGCTTTTAAGGAAATTAAATCGATGTAGCTATTACATTTATCCCTGCTGAGATAGAGCATAACGCAGTGCGGCTAGTGGCCGAATCCACAAAGGTCACTCAAATTGATCATTGGTTTATGTAACGTTATGTATGTATGTGTTGACAGCTGGTTAACGGAGACATAATTATTATATCACGGATCAAATGCTAAAGTGACGTTTGTGAATTCGGTCAAACAGTACTCGTTTTTCGGCATAAAGCATAAATGTTTAAACTACATACATACATACATAGCATCACGCCCGAAATCCCTAATGGGGTGGGCAGAGCCACAAGACTACTTGTGGCCACGTTCGATGAATAAGTCCTAAGATGGTATGATGAACCGTATGGTGACAGGTGATCAGCCCATCGCCCATACAGATAGTCCACCATGTTGGAGAGGACCCGTCCCTTAGTCGACTTTTACGACATGCCAGGATGATAAGCATCTGCACGCATTCTATGCTATTTCTTCACTCCCAGTGCAGCAGAGGATGTTTAAACTAAGGCTTATTAATTAGCTATTTATTATGCGAAGATACAATTTCTGACTTTCATTAATATTTCTCACCTTTTATTTACGTTGACCTACAGAATACTCGGTGTTCCATACAGTTTCTATCTCCAAATCTGTCAGAATACTTCATAACAGCTGACTGTTGAAAAGTCTGCAAAGATCCCCCAAAAAGTTGGACGCGTAACGAATCGCGCGGCATCGGGACGCGCCGACTGCACTCGTACGTATGAACGCAATACATCGATACAATAGTCGGTAATTTGCATGACGGTTTTTTAGGCGCTATTATCATCAGCACAGCAGCTGCAAAGTCGGGGGACGGCAATGACAGAGCTGATAAGTGAAGTGAACCGCGTTACATATCTTTCACACTAACTATTTAGAAACTAGACCTAAATTAGAAACTGTTTTAAGAAATTTACAAAAGTAATAATAATTAGATACAGTTACTTATATCAGAATTCATTATGGGTTTATAAAATCTTTCGTTTTGAACTTTGAAGAGTTACATCGACACAGAATATCGGCGTAAAGTAAAAGCTTGCTATTGCGTTTCGTACGGTGAGTGACGAGATCCGGAGGCCTGTTCCCTCATCCTTATCCCATCCCCATTCCCCATCCTCCCGAGACTGGCAACACATTGGCAGCACCTCTGGTGATGCAGATGTCCATGGGCGGCGGTGACCGCTTTCCATCAGGTGGGCCGTCAGCTCGTTTATCAGTCAATTGACATAAAAAAAAACATAAGTATGTATTTTTTTTATTTAGCATTGCCAGTCTAAAACACGTAAATTTGCCAAGTTTAAAATGAAATTTTATAATTTAGGGTTAAGTAATTAACTAAATGTAACTAAACGTGACGGCTTAATTAGTGCGAGCTTAAAAGAGCATAAACAATGTCGCAGTAAATGTAGTGTATAGTTGGAAAATAATGTTTACTTAAATATCAAAGCAAACAGTCCTTCAAGAGAAAAATAATCACACTTTAAACGCATTCCAAAATTAAAAGTGATAAGCTTCACTGTAAAATTGAAGCTCCTTTTTATTACACCCCTTTAAACAGTCCACGCTGTAAGTTTTTCACATACGTAAATGTTGTCAGTGATTTAGTATTATTAGCTGTAAATAAAAAGTGGTAGGGAGCAAAGAGGTGGAGCGAATACTATTGTAATATGGGATATGAGAAGGGTCGGAATAATGTAAGCGCCGCCAGTGATGCAGTAATTGATTCCGCCTTATATCGTGGACACTGGCCTACGAACTATTTTCTATGTTAACTTTAAACGCATAAAAAAATTATTACAAGTTTAAGTGACCTTGATTTATAAACAATGTATATGTATGTGGTGAATCATCGTTTGAAATGTGAATATTGTGAAGTGATGGATCATTAAAACGTATTCAAAAATCATCAAAATGGATTACACAACAGGAACTACATCGTCAATGAGTAACATGAGACCAATTTTCGGCGCATACGCCTTTCAAGGTGAGTCTCGAATTATTATAGACCATAGACACGAAAGGATCCAATAATATGAGAAAAAAGGTTCGATATGGTTAATTAGTATGTTCCCAGGTACCAATAAAACAAGCAATAACACGTCGGAATCAAAGACCCGAAATCAATATCGGCTATTGCCTCGACAATAAAAAATTGGGCACAGCGCACATTTAGTACATTACATTTATATTCTGTGGACGGTTCCGTGAAGCTTTAGTGGGTTTAATGTGGCTCTCGAGCTCCGGCCGTATTGTGTGGGAAAATCGATAACAGAATCGGATTCAATTGTACAGGCTATAATAATATCAGTAATGAACACTAAGCCGCGGCACGGGCACGGGCAGTTGCAAAGAAGGTTTTCTAAACATTGGCACGTGTTTAATTCTGGCTATCCTTGTTGATAATATATGTTAGCTTTACTTTACTTATGTGCGTATGAACTTTTAGATGTTTTTAGATATGAAACTACCGAAGCGGTCCTGCTTCGCCCGTGATATCCTCAGCTTAAATTCTTTTCAACATTTAAACAGTACATACATTTATTATGTTACAATTGCGCATCCAAGTTTGTTAGTTCTCGTGGTTATCGTGATTAGGGCACTCATACAGACAGAAAGACAGACAGGCAGACCGCGTGCCAATGTTTTTTCTTGCCTTTCTTTTATTTTCTGTAACTAAAAAGCCCGTGCGCAGCTTTGCCTTCATTTGTTTCGATTTTCTCGTGGACACGTTTTATCGTAATATTCCTGTAGCAAAATAAAATAAACACTACAGCAGCGCCTCTATTCGGAAACGCTTAGTGTAGCGACTCGTGAGCGAGATTTCTCATCTCCCTCTTCCGCACGACGCGTAATGCGAAAGAGTGGAATGAGAAATCTCGCTCACGAGTCGCTACAAAATCACTTAGCGTTCCCGAATAGAGACGCAGATTTCTTTCGACGACCTCAGTATTTTTAACGGACTTCAATAGGTTCTCAATAGGCTAGTTTCCTAAAAAAATCGAATTAGTCTGTCATTTACATTATATAAAAATATTGAACACATGTTTTTTCTTTTGTCATTTAAACAAAAAATTATGAAGATATAGTGCGTTGAAGTTCCGCGTGACGTCACTACTTTGTACACTTTTTACCATTAAATGACGTCATGAGCCCTCACTCCCGAACTTAGATGCGCGTTATCTTTATCAATTTTGATTGATTTGATAAAGCAAAAAATACTTGTTCAATATTTTTTTAATAATCTCACTGACGGATTCATTAGAATTACTATTTTTTTTATTCAGCAAACATCTCTATTCGACGCGTATTTTTTTTTTATATATATGTTCACCGATTACTCGGAAATGGCTGGACCATTTTGACCAATCAATAGGGTATAGTTCAAGTTGGTTCTGTTGCCGTTAAAGTTGAGGTTTGATTAAAGGATCTATGAGGAATCGGTAGAATTCCTCAAATATTATAGGCACGCATATTACAATTTTGGTATTTTCTGTAATAACTCTAGCAGTTGCGTTCCAAAGGCAATATTTAGTGAAGTGAAACTGATGATGAAGACCAAAGATGACGACCGGAACTCCGCAATGATATGTATTTCGGCGATTAGATTTCTGTATAAGGTTGAGAAGCAATTTATGCTCATGAAAATGCATGTTGTAAAAATGCATGTGGTGAAGAACCACCGAAACTTGGATAGCAACATTTTGTAAAGAGTGATGTGCAATTGGCATCATGCTATTGTTACTTGATGTAGTAAATGTGTGTCGTTAAATCACATTTTATGATAATCACTGAAAAGTTAAAAAATAATGAAACTTTAACAAATAAACCCCCCCCCCCCTTGAAAAGTAAGAAATAATAATTGACTTATGTAATTTCATTACCAAGAAACGTCAGATATATTGTTGATTAAGTGATATCGAAGTCAGTTGCAAGTAAATTAGGTAGGTAATAATACATACCATCACCTGCCTCATACTGAGTTCATTAACTTGTCACCGATTTCGTTATATGTAATATATCACTTAATCCACAATACCTATACCTATCTGAACTTTCTTGGTGTTGAACTTACGAAAGCCATTCATTATTTTTTATTATTCAAAGAGTTTTAAAAGTCTTTTTTTTTTGTTTGTTAAATTCTTATTTTTTTTTTATTTTATTAAAGGTGCTTTAACCTAATAATTTTGTAAGGACAAAAAGGCAAACACAACCTGATGCAGGAATTTGAATGCAATTTTTCATCTTTACGCAACGTTCCCGAAAACTAAACAATTGCTTCGATTTTATAATGGATTTTTACAAAATTTAATGCCTTATTTTAATGCTAATCACCTTTACTAAAGTTTAATAATATCAGTGTCAAACTTCTCATTACCTACCTTCATTTCTTCAGCGTAATAAAATATAAACAAAACATAAATACTTACCTTCAAAAACGATCTTGAGTAATAAAGATATGCTATTACAGACAAAGATTATCGTATCGCTCATTTACGAATAATATTTAGCCGCGTGTCCAATAAACAATGCGAAGCGATCATGCACAACGTAACCCTAATAAAATCACAATGCCGGGACATCAATACCTAATCGTTCTCTACGTCTAACGCTGAACTCTAAAAAACGAAGATACCTTTCAAACGTGCCGCTTATTAACCTCTCATCGACTTCGACCGTAAAATGTAAACTCGATAAAGCCACCAATTAAAACTAAATATGAGAATCTCTAAAGTCAAAGCTCGAGCCGCTACATCTGACACCGACGAACATTTCACCAAAAAATAAATCGCATTTTTTGTAGAGGAACCAAGGTCGCAAACGCATGATGATTTTTGCTTTTGACAAACGCGATTACTTCGGGCCAGAAACCGCACCGCATCTTTAGAACCCAAAACCGAACCTTAAGTTCTTATATATTCGGAACCATGTTTAATGGAAATCCTTGCCGAATTGTTATACGGGGTAGGTGATGATAATAACAATGTTGGATGAAATGGTTTAGCCAACTAATTTGTTTTTTCTTGGCTACTGTCGATCTCGGTAGCGGTGCAACATTTTTTGTCGGAGATCAATCAGTCAAAATAACAGTGTGATACCGCCTTTGAAGGTATCCGACCGGCTGTTTTAATCTCGACTGATACATGATTAGACCGGCGATGATGCAGCACGCGGGTAACTGATCCACCTGAGGCGTGTACTGTGTACCGCGGCTTAACAACCGATGAACTGATGCGATCACGAAAATTGCAGACCAGCATATTGCTACTTGAAATTTTTTATTAGGGCTTTTTAAATGTACGTAATTTTAAAAGTATAAAATCATAAAAGACGGATAAGTGTTGCCACAAAAATGTATATTGTTTCAGCTGATATAGCAAAAAAAATTTCTGTTTATCATCTAGCACATTTTCTAGACCAACTTTTGTTGCTCAGGCTTTTTGTTAAAGTATGTTTTTATAATATAGATGTCGCATATTACATATCAATATTTTGTTATTTGAGACACTAAAATAACTTTCCCGGCAATCGTTAGAAATAAGTCGCTGGAAACCCAGCCTATTTTCATGATTTTTAGGTTACAATAACAATTCTGTTCATTATTTTTTAAGATGTATGATTATTAAAGCAGCTTAAAATATATTTTTCATTATTTTTGCTATTTTATTCATATTTTATGTTTTTAGCACCTTTTGTTAGAAACATTCAAAAATATTTAGCAACTTTTTGTCATTTTCTACACGTAAATCTAGCAACTATTTAATTAAGAGTTGGCAGCACTGGATGTCAAATATCGGATACGTCAATGGTTTTAAAATCACTAGAGGAGAGAAAAGAATTATTTCTTGTATTCTTCATAAATAATAAAAATAAAACATTGGTGTACCGAGATAGGTTCCTAAATTATTAAAACATGCACAGAAGTCGACCACAACAGATACCGAGGCTGTTTATTCTGCGGTCGCGGCACGTACGATTTAAAGGGAGGATAAATAAAGTGATGTCAATGACATTGTAATGACTGCTCGTCATTTCACGACGCTGTCAAAAGTCTTTCAACGTGCGCGAGAGCATTACTCGACCAGACCGCCTTTTTCAACATTCCTTTTTTGCTCGAACTTGTTCTCGCAAATGAATTGAGAAAATATTATGATGCTAATAAAAATGTTTCTAATATATATCTGGGGCATATGCTCACCGAAGACCTGAAGGACGATTCGTATCTTGAGAGGGAAACAAGAGCTATGGCACTGCGAGGCTGCAGATTTGCACGTTGTAGCACTCAAGTAAAGATGACGCTGTTTAAGGCCTACTGTCAGACATTTTACACGTGCAGTCTGTGGGCGCGCTTTACGGGCCTTTAACGCAGTTCGCGTGCAATAGGTACAATAACATCCTGAGGATGCTGCTGGGGCTGCCGAGACACTGTAGTGCGTCCGGCATGTTCGCCGAGGCAGAGCAGATGACTTTTTGCCATCAGGCGAAAAAGAATAACCTCGCTGAGAAGTGGGCAGAAGTTTGAGGGTGTTGACGGAGCGCCTAGACTGCCCGCTTACTAAGTACTGGACTGAGGTGGCCATTAGGAGGACCAAATAAACAATTTTCTAAATAAATAATGTAATAATGTAACTTTTTACTAACATGGCGTATAAGTCGCTCTCTGTAACTAAAACCATATGGATCAAATCGGTCTGAAATAAAGATACCTATTTTATTTTTTAATAACGAAATGAGACCTAGTTATTCATCGTTATCGGCCTATATACGTCCCACTTCTGGGCACAGGCGTCTTCTCATAGTGAGAGGGACTGGGCAGTAGTCCCCACGTGAGCCCAGTATTGGGGACTTAACACACATGTTTGAATTACTTCTCAGATGTATGCAGGCTCCCTCACGATATGTTCCTTCACTGAAACGCTCTTGATAAATATGAATGTCAATTTAGCACATGAAATCCGAAAATCTCAGAGGTGCGAGCTGGGATTTGAACCTGCGACTAGCGGCCTGACATTGGACAACCTGTACCTATTACTAGCTATGTTTATCATTACTATAATTATATTAACTTCCGCCCGCGACTTCGTCCGCGTGGACACCCTAATCACCCAGCGGTATGAAATATACTGTACGACCCTTTCTCATACCTACAAAATATAGATGAAAAATTCATAAAAATCGGTCACGTTGTTTCGGAGGAGTGCTACCACAAACATCGTGACACGAGATTTTTATATATATAGATATACATATAATTAATTAATTTTCCACGTTCCATTTCATCTGGACGAAATTAACGTCAGAAGACCTTTATAGTCTCAGCAATTATGTATTTACATGTTTTATTAAATTATTATTTTTAAATTATTATAACATTTTTTTCCTGTTTCCTTCAGTCAAAGCCGAATACTCTTGTTATATTTGATCAAATATGTTTAAAAGAAATATATTAAATTCTTTTGTCAATTAGGTATGATAAGGAAATTAAAAAGTGGCAATAAGGAAATAATTATACTCTACTCTAGATGCGAAAGCTTTGATGTTTGGATATTTATCAATGATCACGCCTTATCAACTTTGATTAAAATTGAGGAACAATTTACATAAAATTCAAAACGAAACTTTTTATTCGAGGCCAATTGAACGGTTTCCAAGATTACCGAAAACTGAATTCTATGACGACAAAATCATAATGGCTCAATTACATTAGTCCGGCCGCCGTATATGGCCGTCGTCAGTTTCACACGGATCCGGCCGACTGACATCATCTTTATTCTATTCTTTATTCTTTATTTATTCTTTTCTTTTTTTTATACCTACTAGCGAGGCCGTTGCGTACCTACAGTCTAGTATGATCTAGCCGTAGGGCCACTTAAACATGTCCGGCCGACTGATGTTGCCCTTACTCATATCCGTCCTGCGGCCATAACATGCATGCCACAAAGATAAATTAAACCCGTTTATCTCTATGACTATCTCTTTCGTCGGCACTGGTATGAGAGAGACGCACTTAGAGACAAGACGGTCTATCTTATCTTTGTGTCATGTATGTTAGGGCCGCTGACCGTACGATCACCAATCGCATATGTCAACCGGGAAACTGTAATTACCCCTTAAGTGAAGTTGTGGTTTTAAATTAAATCAGACTGGGCTCATCTCATGCATCCATTAGATGGAACAATGGTCATCAAGAACAGTAGCAGGTGTGATTAACTACACCGTGTACGTGTACGCCCAAGGTGGGCACTCTTCCTTTAGCCAAGGAAATTAAGCTTCTTATTAAAATGTTTATTTAAAAAAAAACGTTTATTTTTGTAGAGACGCTGTAATATTTAATTTAAAACTAAGTATATAAATAATGCAAAAAGCCCAATAAAATAAAATATGCATACAAATTAAATTAGGGCTAAATAGAAATTTTCTATAAGGCCCTCATTCGTTTTCGTGATTCGATTGCCAAATTCGTTTTTCGTATTCGGACACCCCGAACGCAGGCATTTCTTATGAATAGTTCAACATGGCACTGACGTTCGTAATTTTTCCGTACGGAAATTCGAACGGAATTCGTACGAACATGTGCGCCATGTAGAACTATTCATGACATGCCTGCGTTCAGGGTGTCCGAATACGGAAAACGAATTCTGAAATCGAATCTGGAAAACTAATGTACGTTGCGGGCCTAAATAAAATACTTGTAGGTACCCAATCAGTGCCATGTGGCTAAAGCCAAGTGACCCAGAAGGCTGGCAGTATTGCCACGCAGCATGGCTGCTGATGCCTTGAGCCAAGTATGACCCAACCCTTTGGTCACCTGGCGATTCGGCAAGGCGAGTCTGAAGTACATTGCAGTGGCGATGCGTCAAATATTTCCTAAGGAAAGCCGGCAGAATTAGAACCGTACGTGCGAGTTAAACATTTCGTTAGAGTAACATGGACTTCACTGACAGCTAGCCGTAGCATTCTAGCTTGGTAAAGTCGTCAGGAATCGGCTTGTAGGCAGGCTTCGCCACTGGTACATTGATAAGTTAATATGATAGCGTTATCTCAATTATCTTTCTTAGCCCTAAGCTTTCTTAATTGATGTCCATAATTAAGGCAAATGTAAGTTTACCTTTTACAGCTTTAAAAATGTTAAACTACATTATGCGCGGAATTTTAATCATTGTTTTTCATTTTATTTTTCTTCAACGTTATCTGTATTACTTACGCGACGACATATTTGTCGCGGCGAAGTAATGGGTAAAAAAGTGTTGAATTCCTATCGTGCCTCGGCCGTCTGATTGAGTTATAAGCTATAATGGCGACTGCCTTCAGTTTTTGCGATGTTTTTCACCTGAATGCCACGTTGCG
This sequence comes from Tortricodes alternella, assembly GCA_947859335.1. Taxonomy (NCBI): domain Eukaryota; kingdom Metazoa; phylum Arthropoda; class Insecta; order Lepidoptera; family Tortricidae; genus Tortricodes; species Tortricodes alternella. Next base: position 25,294,026 of record OX401969.1, read on the forward strand.
GTCGGGTTATTTAATTCGTCGGTATGTGGTGATACAGGGATCATGTGGAATAGCTTATTTAGAAACTTATAAATTCTACTAACATATTACAAATATTAAAAATGTGTAAGGTGAATTCAGAATCTTGATTCAATATGCATGTATTTGTATTAATGTAGCATTAAGTATCCAAAATAAGCTTCTGATACCTACTTCTTCTTTTTTCGATGTCGATCACGAACTATGCAAGTAACCTTTAATTACTACTGACTTTAAATCAGTTCAAACAGAATAAGGCCATAAGTATAAAGATATTCACTCAATCAGTATTAATACCTGTATTTATTATACTACTTTCCTTAAATCAATATAAAGATTTATATATATGGTTATGCATACCTAAAACTATCATACTAACATATGTAATATTGCACCAAACATAGTTTGAGACTAGAAATAAGCACGGCTTTACTCACGATTTATTGTCAGAAATAGTCCGACATGTTAAAACATAGTTTACATTCGATAAGTGACCCTATGTCCGTCCTGAGATGGGCGTTAACAACAGCGACACAGTTTTGCTACTGCGGCTGTTTATGAATTTATTATTACATTATTATATTCAATAACTAGTGGACCCGCCACAGCGTCGCCCGCGTTATTTTCTATACAAACTTTATCACCCTTTCAGTGATAAAATTTCAAAGAATCCCTCCTTAGTGCACTTCTAGTGTACTCGAGGAACGTCTCTTCCAATTTCAAACCTCCAGGACCACCCGTTTAGGCTGTGCGCTGTCTATAGGTAAGTCACAGCAATGTTATATATGTATTGATGATAATTAAGTAAAATGACAGAAACATTTTAAACTCTTCAAAATTTTATTAAATGTGAAACCAACTCTATCTAACCTTAGGTATAAATAATAAAGTCATTTAATCAAAATGAGCCCCGGTTAATCTCTTTTAGGATGCTCTCAGAATGTGTTTTGTAGAGCTTTAAAAGCTGAATTTATTTCATTATGTTTTATATTAGAAACCTTACCTAGCTTCCAACCGCTTATGATACCATAATTAAAACATTGTAATGCTACATAACATTGACTATTCGATTAAATACCATTTTCCGACTTCATACTGCTGGAAATCGATATTGGTCCGACCGCGACCGCCATTTCGGTGTTTGTTGTGACATGTCCAAAGATCATTTTGATATTAATGGCTATTGAATAAGTTCGACCTCATCACTATTTTGATAGTGTAAAATTGCATTCTTGTTTGAAATATCCGTTTAATTTTATTATTTTCTAAAATAACTTTTATATTTATGGTCTTTATTGTATATCTATACAACAAGTAGGTAATAAATACGATAAAAACTTTTACAATATCTTTCTGTCGATCATATCAAATCTTACTTTGCGTTTATGGCACAGTTCTATCATGAAGGAGCTGTCGTAGCAAACACAAACGGTTAGAACTACTATAATTTATACAATAGTAGTAGAATACAAGAAATAAATGTCGTCAATTCGAGCATTACCAGCGACATAGCTCGCGTCCATTAGGCATCGAAGTGCAATCCTCCGTCTGATTTTCTTTCTTATCCCTCTGTTGCCGAGAATATGTCTTGTTTATTTTGATTTGTCACCTTTGATATATGAGTTGCTTGAAGGTTATTTATCATATCTGGTAACGCGTTTATTATTATTGATAGCTTTAGAACTTCATTCCATTCGAAACATCAATTGTCGGGCTATGTTCATAATAATACGGCAGTTTTCTTTTCAGAGGAATTTAAGCCCACCTACTTACTATAATCATTGTTTATTAAACAAATACTAATCAGGAAAGTGCGCCAACTTCCTTATTGTTTAATTTTACCTTAAAACATTACTTACACCTCTATTCTGCTTTCAGCCGAGATCATTTCCTAAATTCACGTTTGTTACTTAGTGTGATTGAGAGAGTAATTTACTTGCACAAAAATATTAACAGCGGCACCCAAATATAATGATTATGTAATTAATTTCTATCCGTTGTAAGTTTTTTGACTTTGATTACAAATGCCAGTGAAGCGGCCTCACTTTGTAGTTTTAAGCGAAAACGTTATACGAGAGATGATGATCATACTACAACCAAAGCAATTCCAACGGCTGTGTGTGCCCAGTCCTAATCGAAGCTTCGAAAAGAAAATTGCTACAGCATTAACCCGCAGAAATTACTACAGGGACACTGATTTTGTCTATTAATATGAAATTAACAAAGGTGAACTTATACCTTTAAGGCATTTCCTACAGTCGAGGAGTAGGGTAGTAGCAGCGCAATATATATATTTCGAATATTCAGTCAACAGTTTATTACCGATGTAATAATAATAATAATGTGAGTGAATATAAAAGCAGTCAGTGGTTTAAAAATGATGGACGCGGTTTCTTAGAGGCCGAAATCACAGTTCAAAAGATTCCGTATTTCAGTCCACTGCGTAAAATTAATATAAACAAAAGCAAACAAAATTATAATAAAAATGATAAGGTCGCATGAGCAATAGATAATATTTTCAACCGTGACTGTATTAGCAATCTTATAAGAAATGCCATTTAAGAAAGCTCACCAAATCCAATATGGTGGTGCCGAAGGGAATTTAATAACGATCCTTCTTCGAATGTTACTTGTAGGTCAGTACATAATAAAGTAGAACAACTTTAGCATATTTTAAGTATCGCATGTGTTATTATGAAACAAAGTTATTTTTATGTCAAAATATACATAGTCACTTTGAACAGATGTTTTGTTGAAGAAGGTGAAATTTCTGCCAGTTCTAGATGCCTGCTTGCCTTTCTTTAATTATATGCATGCTAAAATTGCCTTTAAGAACACTTTTTGTATTCAGCACCGGGGTTCTCTCAAGTTAAACTCATTATCGCTGCCTATATAAAAACATACAAAACCGAGACAGCCAGTCGCCTCATTTCATTATGTAGAAGTATCGTTCCTTATTAATATTCGAATAAGGTCACTTTTACTACCTTTAAAAATGGGATAGTGAAACTAAATTTTTAAACTTTCGGCTTTATGTAAATAGTGTTAGAGCAGCTTTTGGATTGGTTGAAATTTTGAACAATCATAATGTAATCGAATGCGACAGGTACTCGGAGGGCACAAAGCCGAGTAGCCGCAGCTTTATAATCGAGAGTGCCTCTGGTTTGATAGTTAATTAAAGAAGTGAATAACGCGGCAATGCAAGTCAGCTGCAATCTTTGACGGAGAAATTGACTTAGAGCTGATATTACCGCCAACATCGAACCATCGTAGGATATATTTAAATAACAAACCATATTTCTTAAAGATCTGATCTGAACTGCTCCTTCGTGATTTTTATCGAATCTTCTAAATACCGTTTTAATAATATCAAAACACTACATACCTATAGTTTATGCTAATATTGCTCGTTGATAATAAATCAAATTACTTAGCCATTCAAAATACCATCCACTACTTTCATTTTCGTTTTCAGAAATGAAATGCTTGAATCTGTAGCTTCATTTTCTTTAAAGCTTTTTCTACAGAAAACAACTTCGATTTACTCCAACAACTAACTATTAATGAAATCATCCAATCAGATTACTTCAGCATTGTCTTACAAAAACAATAGCGTTACAAAGATAATGTCTTCACTGAAAACCAAAATGTGTTTACTATAAAGGCACGTGTCTTTGTGAGGAAGCGATAAGCTTTGTTCCCTTGTATCACTCATACAATGCAAAAAACATTATTCCCTCTACATTCGATATTGGTCTAACAAAGCTACTCAGAGTCCGTTAGTGAACGATTAACACGTGTCTTACTATAGATTTTATATGGATTATTCAACGCGTAAAAATTACTCCAACTAAGTAGCTAATTCTGCAATAGATGAATCGATGTAGATCCGCCTATTTGATGAAATGTACAGGTTGTTGATCAATTATACATTAAAAATTACCCGCTTTTCAGAATTCTTTGATATGAAAACATAATAATATGGTTGCGATCTATTTAATGCCGAGTAGGTATATTACCCTGATATAATACCCGACCGCTGTTAATATACAAAATTCATTTTTGTTAGGACCGGTAAAATTTGATGTGTACATAAAATAAACTGATATTTGAAGCTTCAGTATATGACCTTATTATATTTTATTGTATACATAAACCAGTTAACTAAGCTAACATCCTGTATACAAAGCCTACTTGGAAGAGGGTATCAAGATTGCTCTGCTAATATAAAATATATTTGTAAGTGTTATGAATTTTTTCATTTCTTTGAAAATATCGATGACTTAAGTGCTTGAATTGTATTTGTGTGATCTAAATAGAGGGCGAGCAAGGATTTGCGAAAAGGCAATATTTAACGCAATAAAACCGTTATCGGCAGAGTTATCGCGGCGCAGCGGAGCGCATTCTGCACGGTTCTAATGAACGCCATATAAAACAGCCAATTTATCACATACGGCCTTATCATAAAATGCACTAGTATTTTTATGACAAAAGTTAAATCTGTTACTATGTAGTAACAATAAGTAAACCATGGAAAAACTATACAAAATAAAATCATTTTCTGGCAAGAATCCACCAGTGGCATTCCAAAATTCTTATTTTCTGAACAATTGTTCAGTTTCACTTTAGGTAAAAGTACGTGACTTGTTATTTAGTGGCGTTTCACATACTCATTACCAATTCGGACGAGACGCTATTTCAAAAGGAGCGTGTTTGTCGGCGCCTTGTATCTCCAGCCTGACCATGAATAAATCAATGAAAACAAATAGTATTCGGCTACTAGTATTCCCAAAAGTTTCTTACAATGATGTATGATCTGCTATTGTTTCAACTCCGTTTTGTTAAACGATCTTAAAGTATGTTAATGTATTCAAAGTAAAATAATAGGTAGAGCATATTTTCCTGCCAAGATCGAATGTGATGTACATATAGATAGGTCCGCGGCGTAATTTGGTAGACACCGAAACTAATTTATTTAACAAAGGACGAACCGACCGATAGAACACTTTTTATGTGTATACAAACTCATTACGTGCTGTGGATGTATACGTGATTGTTCTTGTCCCGCGGATATTTTGATCGCTCCTGACAAAGGAAAGGATCTGTGTGTTAGGATTCACCTTTTTTAAATTTATAATTAAGATTATAATGAAATAAATTTAAAGTTTTAGGCATGAATGTAAAATAATAGTCTGGGACATATTTGTAAGTGGTAATAGTGACACAAATCCCTGGATTTGATAACCTCACAACCTAAACCCCAAACGAAAATACTACTATTGTATCTGACCGGAAATTAGAAATTCCTGAGGTACAGGAGATGACATAAAAACCCGCACGTTTCGTTATGACAAATACCGCCACAACTCAACCGCGTCCGCGTCAGGTTTTGATTATTTAATTTTAGTAATATAAACTAGATTCCTTAATGATTATAATTTGAACAGCGATCAAGTTTAATAATCTAAATCAAAAATTTGGGTAACTTTAAAATTGTTAGCGTTTGAAAGTTGAAGAATAATCAAACGTCGGAGTCAATTACAACAGCAAGTCATCCTACCGCAATTCGGAAGCCAAACTAAATATATTTTTTGCTTCCAAACTGTGAGAAACAACATTGATACTAAATGAGATTTAACATTCCCGATGAAAAAACTAAGGAAATGAGTCGGGAACGATGAAATGAGGGGCAGTAACGAGGTTGTCGCTCCAGTGGCCACTGGGGCTTCCGGTCCCCGCGAAGCCCGGGACCCGCGCCTCCTGTGGCCGTACGCCGAAAAAGTAAAGCTTCGGTCGTCGATCGTGGATAACCATCAAAGTAGTCAATGTAGTAAATAGTGTTAATTTGCTTGCCTTAGAGCGAGCATAAATTTTATAATGTGTGAACGGGCGGATCTTCTGAAAATCTAAATCAAATAGTATAAATTTATGTTTTTGTCATTTTAATATTAAGCTTTAATAAAATCAAATAACAACTGACAATACGCCTTAAATTGCGTATAAAGTAAGAGAGATCAGCCCCCGTTTACATTGTAAATAGGTTTTGCTAAATCTGTGCCCGATAGCAGCAGGATTTTGTAATATTAAAATTGTTCTCAACAAAGTTTGAAACCGATATTCGCTAAATACCAGACTTTGATAGATATATCAATAGAATACCATTTGAGATAAAATTATCATGTTACATACCAAACCTCACCACATAGTGTCACTATCTTCATAAAACTGATAATGACGGTTGAGCTTATGTAACCGAAATCTTACCCCAAACCTATTATAATTTACGAAAGGTTCTCGATTCAAAGACTGACCACATTAAAGGATAAATTAAAATGAGGAAGCTGAATAAAAAGCAACAGGATACCCGCTAGAGTGCGTGCTAAAAAATTTGATTGTAAAAACGGACACTTTTTTAATACTGATCCCCGCCATATCCCAAACATAGCACAGGAGACGGTAAAAAATTCGACGCTTAAAAGAATAACGCCGAGTCTATTACTTGTACAGCATGTCATCGACGCTTCATTAAAATGCGATGACTTAACACAAATACATGGTGGACTTCATTGATAGCCTCCGACGTAGGTTCACCTGCATAAAAACCACATTCCTCATCTGCCAAACGAACTTCATTCTTAATGATTATGACTTAAGTGCTGAACTTTTGACGCTTGAAATGGACTCATTAGATCTTTTTGGAATGATGGATCGTTCACAATAGCATTTCATTCCGTGGAATTCATTGATAAGTTTGATGCTACCAGTGTTACAAGAAGTTTATCTCACGACTGTTGAGAATTTCAATTTTCAATCAAGTTTGAAGTCTGAGAGACTAGAAAATGAAAGTGTATTAAAAAGTTGATAAAAGAGAGGAAACAGACCAAATAACTTTTAGAAGGCCTATTACAAATGTCAATAGCACTCTTGGAAATCCGAATACTTCTTACAATGGCTTCATAAAATGCTAAAGTCATTGACTCCTCTCTATTTTTCCTTTCAACTGCTGTGTAAAAAATGTTGTATGTTACAAAATCAACGGGTATCTATTAAAATTTAATTCGTACCATTTCCTAACTCAAAGTTGAGCTAGATTATTTGCTTTTTTCCAACCGTGAGAAAACGATCTCATCTAAACTAGTACGTAATAGCCAATAAGGGGCAAAAAACAGTAATCCGAAGTAGTACAGTTACAAATTATTGTGCCGTGTAAATGACCAAGTCAATGCAAAATTGAATGCTATGACGACGCTTTGGGAGGCCGATTCTGTTTGGAATAAATTAATTAAGGTGATTTAAGGCGATTTTCCATCGTCACTCGCCGCCGACACCGTTCAAATTACAATTTGTGCCCGCCGCCCCGTTATTGTCTGGCCCACAGTTAATATTATTCTTACATCTATCACTTCGTTTTTGGCTAAAATGCTTTGATATTCATATCATTTCTTTTTGCCTTAGAAAACCTTATCGAATCGTAATATTTTATCTTATTGAAACCAAGTTATTGATTTTATGCTAATTTATAAGGTACCGATTAAAATCAGTCACCTCTGTTAGTGTTGAAACAATTCCCACCAATACTGAAGTTATCCTACACCCTGTTACTAAATTCCTCTTACTAAATCGATTACTTAAATACAGGGTTCGTTCCCTGGAGAGCGGAACTCACTCGCTAAGCTCGAAGTAAGATCGCATTCTTAATAACTGCATCGGGTTTGTCTTCGGTCTGCGCAAGTATGACCACATTTCCGTATTTCATCGTCAACTTAATTGGTTTCCTATTCGTGAACGTCTTTTAGAATTCCCTTAACTCTTTGTCCATTACCTTAGGTGTAAATCAACTTCAAACCCCTAGACCGGGTTGTCAGCTTCGTTTCTCCTGTAGCCTTAAATTCTCTATTCCCCCTCACCGTACTGGTTTAGTCAAGTCTTTCACCCTTCAGACAATCCCTCAGAGGAACGTGCTCCTGCTGTGGGTCAGACAAAGCCAAGCAAATCCTCTTTTGAGCTAATGGTGCGCAAGCAACTTCTTTTTCTTATTGAAGATTCGCATAAATAGGTTTCTGCATAATCTTATATAGTAGGTACCTAGTTATATTATTATTTTATATAAATGTATGCATATTTACCTGTAGAGCTATGTATCAATATTTTCTTATTTGGGTTTATCGTGTTATACGATTTTAGTTAGCAAAATCTTCAACATATTTCTGTTTGGCCTGATGGTTGACTAGTAGAGTTTTCCTTGTGGCATTAAGTCCGCCATTTCTACTGTACCGTCTTGTATTATGCAATAAAGTTTAAATTAATAAAAATATCATCATCATTCATTCATTATCAGCCATAAAACTTCCACTGCAGGACATAGGCCTCCCTCAAAAATGGGGGATCTGCATAGTCGCCACGCATGGCAGGCGGGTTGGCGACCGCAGTCGGTCATGATAGTACGCGAATAAAAAACATATTTTAATACAAATAAATGTGATTTTTTGACCGACTTTAAAAAAGGAAAAGGTTATCTATTCGACCCATATTTTTTTTTATGTACCTATGTTCCCGTATAACTTTTTACTTTGTGAACCGATTTCGATGATTCTTTTTGGTGGGAAAGTCACAATTCATAAATGGTCCCACAGAAAAAATAGCGAAATTGGATCATGGGATCTATGAGGAATCAAGGGAAGAACATACAGCATTTTTGCCATTTTCTAACATAAGTTATGTATTTGTATTGTACAAGAACAGATCATTTAGTTAAGCGGGGTGATGATGGAATCCACGGATTGCTACATGGAAGTGTTCAATGATATTTTGTGGTCCAATATTTGATGGCTGACATTTTTATACCGTTACCGACATTGTATTGTGTTTGTCTATTATTGTTGTTCGTTTTCAGTTCATGTTTTTGTAACGCACAAAGTATGCTATAATTCTACTTTTAGTACATCGAGTTATCAATGGTTTAATTTTACTAAATCTTACTACATACATACATACATACATATTATCACGCCCGAAATCCCTATTGGGGTGGGCAGAGCCACAAGACTACTTGTGGCCACGTTTGATTAATTAGTCCTAAGATGGTATGGTAAATCTTACTATGTGTACTTTAATTCTTGTTCCCTCAAATGAACATTCTTTATTACATTAAAAACAAAGGCGACCAACCTAATACGTACTCGTATCAACTCCAACAACAAATGCCTAAGGAAAATGTCAAAATAATCCTTTTAGTAATTCATGAACACAACCCAATTACGTTTATTTAATACCAGCTTAAATATGTGGTAAACTGAAATAACGGACTCCTCGGCCATGATAGCAAAGGATTTCATCAATTTGATCGTAAGTTTGCACTTAATCGTATATATTCTTTGTTGGTAAAGCATCGCGCAAAAGCAACCGACAATATTTAAGTTTCAAATGTTAGAAAGAGACGTTCTTATTTCTGGCATTGCGCATACAAAGAGTGGGCTGAACTCGGCCCCTCCATCTGCGCAAGCGTCTGTTTTGGTACGATACTCGGGTGACAAATTTTTAGCTTTATTTCAGTACTAAAAACATGGACAAATTAAAAATGTTTCTTATTATTTTATCATACTTTGGTAGACATATTTTAAACAAATAACACTCAATAACTCATAAGCATATTGAAAAGCTACGTAGGACTATTTTAAGTTCACAAGTACTCTAATAAGCTTTTAGAAAAAACAAAATAATTATAACAAATTGGAATGTTTTCGTTCTTTACATGGTGATCGTAATACGTAATTATTAATTAAGCATATTTCAATACTTATAATTATTTTACTGTAACAAGTTCACGACAGGCAAGCCGGCTACAGTGTCCCAAATTCCCAAGTACATGGCTCTACTACACTCTTCACTTTTGTACGAGTGGGAGTGTATAATGTGCACTCACTCACACAGCGGCCCTCGTGCCTTTACAGTGTGCACCAGCTACAGACGAGAGCCTCCGCGGCAACTCACGCACACCAGCGCGCGTCCCTGTCCGTACTAACACACCAGCACTCAGTCCACTACACAACCTCCTCTACTGCACTCACGCGCAGAAAAAAAAGATAACGCGATCTATCGATCTTTAAAAAAAAGTAAAAAACCACCGTCTGATAGGCTTCATAGCTAATAGTCGAATAAGACAGACGTCTACAATCGAACGCGGCGACTGAGTCAGATACCTACGTACATTTATTCCGATCACAATATTTATGAGAGCATAATTAATTAAACATGTCATTTTAATTATGTAAATACAAATGGACGATAATCAATTTAAATTATGTGTTTCGATCTCGTTCGGTTAATTTAATGTAAACAGATATTTATCAATTTGTGGCGTTTTTACGGTGCTTACGTTTTCATGGTACGGAGCTTTAGTATTTTTTGTTGAAAGATAGTTTATTGTGCGGCGGTAACATGCTCGATCTTCGCGCAGTGGAATCTGTCTTGACCAGTGCCTGAATCATCGCCGGCGCCGATGGGAACAAACTGACTCCGACATACCATTATGGAACGCCACCAGAATGGTATGGATGTGTGGGTAGGTAAGGGTATAATTAGTATCTATTACTTAACTATCTCTAGTTATAAACAATTATTTGGTGTACGTATCTATACTAATATGTATTATAATTGCGAAAGTAACTCTGTATCTCTGTTGACGTGTTCACGGCCCAACCGCTGCTGCTTAACCGATTTGGATATTTAGCAAGGATCTACTCTGGTATCTGGGGAAGGACCTGGAATAAATTGTATCCCGGAAAATTGCATAGTTTACGAGGGAAAAGCCTTCAGAGACACGGCACTTGTCTGTGAAGACCATCCTATCCTGATTTTCTTAACGTTAATTAATGTCTCTGTACGAATTGGCTTCATTTCTCTTCTTTATAGAATACTAGTGACACGGCCATAGCTTCGCGCGCGGTATTTTCCATACAAACTTCTAGGGTCCTCGAGGAATGTCTTCTCCTTTCAAACCGCTAGGACCACCCCGTTAAGACTGTGCGTTATCTATAAGTGAGTCACGGTACTATTTTATATGTACCTATTGATGATAATACAAATCATTTATCGCATAGCTTTGTATAAGGATGATAAGTATAATTAAAAATAACAACACTACCTATTACGGGCATACAATAACTTCAAAACTTAATCAAAAGTATTCTTACATTCCTATTATTAAGATATAAGATCATAAGAATTGTAGGTCTTAATAAGAACTACAGAAAAAATCGCGATGGCATGTATTTGTCCCCTAAGGTTATACACAGTAACTATTTCAATCATTAAATATTTGTTATATAGGTAGACAGAGAATCTAGGTTATTTGCGAAGATAATTTGAGCAATATAGTACCTATTTATCCTCATCCAGTTATATATATTAATTACATTGGCCATTTCATGTAGATTAAAATTCCCCATCGTTTCATTTAAATACCTATGAATACTTCAGAAGATATCACAGATTTAAAATTACGCGCAACAAAAAAGTTTGTTTGCGTGACGAAACTTACGAAGCTTTTAACCGTTATAGTAGTAATCCTTAACCAAAACCACTTAGTTACACTTGGCTTTAAATTTAGATAAAAATTGGTCTGTGTACCATGTAATTTAAATTATTATCTTAAAAGATATCACAGGTTAAAAAAATCACTCGCTACAAAATTAGCCAAGGCTCATGTACAATAGTAACCAAAGCATTTCTACATCGAATTAAAATGAAGTTGTATTTTTGACTGTTAAACGCACCCACTTGGGTTGCTAATCTATATATATATATAAATGAATTGCTGTTCGTTAGTCTCACTAAAACTCGAGAACGGCTGAACGGATTTATCTTATCTTAGTCTTGAAATGTTCGTGGAGGTCTAGGGAAGGTTTAAAAGTACATAGGTTTTTTTAAATTATTATTATACGCGGACGAAGTCGCGGGCACCAGCTAGTATGTTATAAATATTACTCGGTGAACTATTTTTAACCTGAACCTAGTAGTCGTATAGGAGTGAATTATTAACAATTGTATAAACATCAAAAATGACGAAGGTATGAGCAGTAAACGATATTTAAAGAAAGAAAAGAAATAAGTAAATATTAAATCATAAACTCATATAATCTTTAAATGTTCAAGAATTATGGTCCAGAAATCCAAGACACCTAACCTTTCCTCTTCAATTCTAATTTAAGTACAATTAACAAAAGGTATTTTAACAATTTTGTTGTGAACATAAATTCGATTGATCAAAGTGAGCACAGCAATAACGATTAATTTTCAGTCACGTCTCTGTCAAAAATAACTTAGTACATTTACTTTTTATACACGACTTAAGTTAACATTTAAAAAACCTACGTAGATCTCTCACATCACACAGTGTTACCTATTCATGACACATAATCGCATTCTGAAATACCGAATTAATAGAATGAAGCATAGCAAACTACTAAGCTACTTATTTACTATTGAGTTTCGCTGTATTAAATAATGCTTTCCAGCCATAATTAAACAAGACACTATAAAATTATAAAAATAACGATAGCTATAATCAAACTGTACAGGCTTGTCTACAATGAATTTTAGCCACCAGTGAAGAGGCGTAGTGTAGCGATTCATGTAAATAAATTCTCTGCTAAAAAGTAAGGTTCATATATTACTGACCATCATGCCCAAATCTAAATCTCTCTATCGTTGTTTAATATACCACAAAAACTGGACATCTTGTATTTCTATCCGTTAATAGGAGCGACGTCCCTCGTATTAGCTGGTGGTGGCGTTTAATTTTAGCTTTATTTCAATATAAAACCCACAGGTCAAGGACGCGTCAACCAATTAGGTGGCCTATTCATCAACGGTAGACCGCTGCCCAACCACATCCGGCTGAAGATCGTGGAGATGGCGGCTGCGGGCGTGCGACCCTGCGTCATCTCACGCCAGCTGCGCGTCTCACACGGCTGCGTCTCCAAGATCCTCAACAGATACCAGGTGAGGCTCTCCAAGAGTTCAATACGAGCATCAATATCAGCTCTTAATCTTACAAAGCTCGGTCTTAAGAATTCCTAAAATATACCAGATGAGCATCCCATGAGGTTTATTCGAAACAATAATGGCATCCTCATTGGATAAGGTGTTACATTCGGAGTGCGTTATACAACGCTAGCTGCGCTATTCATGTTCTTAGCATTTAGAAGGTGAGGATTTTCATGGATTAGTATTTCACTCCTTTCGAGGTTGATTAGTAAAGTAGCCCCTCCAAGGAACGTAACTTACTAATTTCATACTTCTACTCTTGAGCAATTTGAGCTGTGCGTTACATCAATCAGTCACTTCCTTTTTTTATATCGTCATCATCACCATCGGCCTCTATATGTCCCACTGCTGGGCATAGGCCTCCTCTCCTAGTGAGGTTACTGGCACTTTTTCCAAAACTTGAGGCTGTTAAAATTAAGAGACAACAATGTAGCTACAAAATTTGTCCCATATATATTTGTACATAGTGTGCAACTTTCCTTTCATTTCTTTCAATTACCTATAAGATAAAATAAGAGGGTTATTTTTGTTGCGAAGGTTTTATCGAAATATATCAAGGACCTTCCAGAAACTATACCCCTTCAAATAAATAAAAGCCGTTTATACAAGAAACGAACTTTTTCACAACGGAATATTAAGACCCATACATTGCCTTCAGTTTCTTAATATTACTTGACGCAAATACAATCCCAAACTTGGAAAATTATTGAAGTACTCACTCCATCAAACGGTGTTCTAGACCTAAGTAATTGTATGAGACTTTATGAGATTTCATTATGTGCTATTTAACGTTATGAACCTTAAAACTACAAATAAACGTATAACTACATATATTTATGTATATATGAATATAACTTATAAATATATATCACTATTTTTCCCAACGTCTTTCATTTACTTAACTCAGCGATTCGTTTTCCTTTTTTTAACGTATTCCATATTTTCAAATCCTATTCAAATTATTTGTCGGTTGAAACGGATTTCAATTAAAGCTAGATAAATTACAGTTAAAGTATCACAATTTAAAACGTATGCTACCATATGATGTTTGTGTCTAAAATATATGTTGACCGTTGTAAAACTTGTTGAAGATGTAGTTGTAAAATTTGCAATTACAAAACACAAAATATGTATAGTCCAGTTTTACTTTATGGATAATAATGTTGACTCAATGGGAAAAACTATGTTTGGTTGATGGCACCGTTAATATTATACGTAATTCAAACGTTTTATCACAATAATATGGACACGGCTGGTCAACCGGCACACAATCGCTATTGGTCCCTGCAGCCCGAAGGTTTCACCACGCTCCGCCATGGGACTACAACAATAATACTGATTGTTTCGCCCAGGAAGCGTTTATCCACGCTCCACGACTGTAGGCGACCTTTGATACTACCTGTTTATTACCACCATTGTGAGGAAATTAGCTTTTGGTAACTACCTCGTTTATTACCAGTATATTCCAGTATTTTCTAACATGCAACCTCAAGCGAAAAAGGGGACAGGTCATTTTTTATTCAAATAGTTATTAGTAAAATGTTAATAGGGTTTCCAGAACGTTCCTTTTGGCTTATTCATTACTGGTAGGGTATTACTTTAGAGGGTAGGGAATGGTACTTAAAAACCTGACATATTATAATTAAGATTTGGTACTGTCAATATTGAATTGCAATTGGTCAGGTTCCCCTGTCACAAGGGTTACAGAGGTCAGACGGCAGTCGCTCCACTGTAATAACCCGACCTGCCGAATCCGGGATCATGGTCAAAGCGTACCCCGTAGCGTAAGCGTAAACGGGAAAAAGCGCTAGGAAGAGAGAGAGACTGTCAATATTGAATTGGATATTTACAACAAGCATTCCGGTGAAGGAAAACATCGTAAGGAACTGTACACACATTTGCAAATCTCATTATGAGAGCCTATATACCCAGCAGCGGACCGTATATAAGTCGGTGATGATAATGTGATGACTGGCTATATGCAGAGTTGATTTTTATCTGAAAATATGTTACTTTTTAACAGTTTTGACGTAATTGTCGGCCACAGAAGATTAAACTTATTTAGTTTAGTATTAAAGAAAGAAAGAAAGAAACATTTATTCACTAACACAGAAGACACAGAGTAACATAAATATAAATTAAAACAATACAAAACAAAATGGTGGTGTGTGTGTCCTCGCGGCAGTGAATGGGACATTATGAATTAACAACGCCTAAAGAATAACTATACTTTACGGGTATTCATAATCAAAATTAGGTTTAGAACTGTCCCTATCCTGTTCCCGAAAGTTAAGGATCCGGAGGCCTGATTTT
This sequence comes from Tortricodes alternella, assembly GCA_947859335.1. NCBI lineage: Eukaryota > Metazoa > Arthropoda > Insecta > Lepidoptera > Tortricidae > Tortricodes > Tortricodes alternella. The sequence continues at coordinate 25,309,404 of OX401969.1, forward strand.
TTTGTTTGGACGATGTCTGCATGTAGTGCGTCAGGCATTGTTTTGGCCTGTATAAAGAAAACGTTAATTGAACCCTTCGTTTTCGTTAACTTTTGGCCACAGGAAAGACAAACATTTTCACTTGGGTATATAGTCCAAACTTCAGTTAATCTGTATCCAAAACTGCCGTACATTCACTCGTACATGTAAACTGTTGTCTTTTAAGAGTAAGATTAAACAGTGAAATTTAACTAACTAAGCTTACGTCTCGTCCAGGAGACAGGGTCCATTAGACCTGGAGTGATTGGAGGCTCAAAGCCGCGCGTAGCTACGCCAGAAGTGGAGTCCCGGATAGAAGACCTCAAGCGCCAGAATCCAGGGATATTCTCTTGGGAGATCCGAGAGAAATTGATTAAGGTATGTTTCAGGCTAGTTTTAAATAAAGGATTAAATCAAAAAGACATAATTATGGCGAGTTATGATCTGTTAAGATATGATGCTAAAAAAAATTTTTATGACGTTTTTATTGCTGTCAGGCTCCGATTACTTGACACAAATATGTTGGATGCTTTCAGTGTTACTCAATATCCTATCCTACCCTATTCTACTAATATTATAAATGCGAAACTTTGGATAGGTATATGTATTTGTTTGTATGTTTGTTACCACTCCTTAATGTTTGCTCCGTAATGGATTTTCATGAAACTTGGTACCTATATAAACCTTGGTTTCTGTAATTGGACATAGGGTACTTTTTATACCGGAAAATACAAAAGTTCCTGAGGGAATTCTTTTAACTAGAACCGAATTCCACTGAGTCGAAGTTGCGGGCTTAAGCTAGCTTTTAATGTATTAATAGTTCTTTTGCTAAGCTAACCGGGCTGACATGTTCAGATGAAATCAAAGCTCATAGCAAATAGATAGATTTGTATATAAAACGACCAGAGGCAGTATTCTTCAAACGGCGATACTATATTATGTACAGTCCTTTTCCAATAAACTTATCAAATGACATAAAAAACATAATCCCACCGTAATATTCATACATTTTAAGCCTCAAAGGTCCACTACGCTTTGTCCGCTCTGATCCCCCTTAGTTGGGTATTTGTATGTTTATTTAGGTATTCAGTTAATACCAATATGCTTTAATCCACTAAATTAAAACATCCCAGCTCTTGCATTACCTGAAGCAAAGTAGAATTTGAATTAATTAAGTCAGGACGAAAAGGTTCCTGTCCCTGTGTAATTAAACGTATAAACTTAAGACGGAATCCTAATGGGACATTTGGTTTTATTTCAACGAGGTTCTAATTTTAGAACACTCATTTTTATATTTAACTTTAAGAGTGTGTTTGAGACGTTAAGAAACTTTGAACAGGGTTTTCTTTCGAAATAATAACAAACACTTAATTTTTGATTACTTTATTTATGCCCGCGATTCCGTCTACGTGGAATTCGAAATCAATATTTTCCCAGATAAAAAACAGCCTAAATCACTCAGGACGATAGTGTAGCTTTCTATTAATGAACGATTTTTGTAGAATTATTATGTAGTTCCAGAGATTAATCCCTACATACAAAAACACATACAAATTTTACCCTTTTATAATATTCAAGGTGCGGGTCGAAGTCAAAATATCTTCATCAATTTAGACTTTTACAAGCTCTTATGCAGACCAAGGAATTAATCTATCACCGGTTCAAAAAAAACCTCTATTGTGGAGAGCCGGCAAGAAACTCAGCGAGGTCTTGTTACTATTAGTATCTTGAAATAGAATTTCTATATATAGTTGTTTAATTATAAGCGAAAGGCCAAATGTTATATTTAGCGGTCACGTTAAAATGCAGTAATTGTTTTAGCTATCTAACAAAAACTAGGTTGCGAAAAAGTTTAAAATTAGTACAGCACATTTTTTTAAACAATCGTTAATTCGCGGCTGGTCGACGATCAACCTCTAATTAGAGCGATAGACAAAAACAAAACACGATAACGCCAGCTCTAGCTGCTGTCTATGGCAAATAAAACCGTAATGAATTTCAAACCCTGGAAGCTACGTGTTAAAAATAGCTAACGAAATGATCTTTTACTATGCACATGCACCAAATTATTACAGTGGTCTAATTTCGTGATATCACGGAATATACTCTGGAACGGCAAAAAGCAAAAAGCAAAATTGTAAACTGTTGTTCTGCCTACGACTAACGCGAAGAATTCTCGCAGACATAGTGGTGGTCAAACCTGTGTTTATAAATAGTCCATGAATTCAAGTTGGTGGTTGCAGGAAGGCGTGTCGGACCCGCCCAGCATCTCATCCATCTCACGACTGCTGCGCGGTGGCGCGCGCGATCCCGACGGCAAGAAAGACTACAGCATTGACGGTATCCTGGGAGGTTAGTGGATTTTTAGCCTGGTTTTACATGAGTCAAAAACAACGATGTCAATGAAAAGTAACGAAAAGTAAATAAATACATAAATCAGGGGACAATCTTTACACAAATCAATCTAGTCCCAAAGTAAGCTGTAAAGGCTTGTGTTAAACATACTTATATAGAGATATATAAAGAAGAAGAAGAAGAGAAGAAGTAGGAGAAGTAATTAGATGATGATTGAATTTAATTATCAATATTGGTAAATCAGCTACTTTTGGGCATTAGTGAACGGGTTTTAAAATAAGTTAATAATATTTTATGTGTTTCACACCCCAACGATTCAACGTAACGTAAACCTATTCTAATTTGAAACCTTAGAACCAATAGTTAGCTAACTTTGGCATTACTGCCTGCGAGAACCTGAAGCATTTGAAACAATGAACCTATAGTTTGCTTTACACGGTAAGGTATTGACTATCCCACTGTAATTAAATGTCAAGACGCCTGTAATATGGTTGAGTTTATGAGCAAATGCAGTTGGGAAGACAAACTGTTTCAAACAATGATACACCGAGTTGTAAACATGTCGTTGTGTATAACAGCATTTATTTGAGAGTTTTTTACCATTACCTGCACATGTGTTGTTGGTTTACTAAAAATATTAAGTTAAATTTACTTCCGTACGACACTAATCGCGCACCGTAACCAACCTAAAAGTTGTACAATGACTTCCCATGTTCAAAAACATCAAATTAATAGCCTCTACTTGTCTAAGCTTTCGCACAGACTCAAAAAATCAATTTCCGCACACAAATCTCACGACGTCATTGTTGGCGTTTGAAATATTGGAGTTTGTTCTTGAGGCGTCAAAGGGCGGCGCGTTTGGCGCGGCCGGCAAAGCGGCTGACAAAGTGCCGGTGCTGGCTCGCCCGCCGTGCCTCTCGACAGTGCTGAAATACACAACAATTCACATAACATGTTTTGGCTTGTACCCATTGTTGCTATTCTATGCTCATTTTGTCACCAAGTTGATTGTCCTTTCAATCCGCCGTCGTACCTGTCGCGGCGGGCTTTCCCTGTACGTACTTTTATGAGGTCCTTCAGTCTTGTCGGCGTTTTTAATGTCAGTTTCATTACAGTCAGTTTTATAGTTATCGTGTTAAAATAACAGAAAATAGTAACGAGATTCTCTTGTTTACATATTGCCATGTTCTGATTAGGTAGCTTTGCCCTTTATCTATTGTCTTTGTAGTAAATAAATTATATTGCTTTTATTCATTTGAGTTCTCCTTTGCGGAAATCCAATTTATTTGGTCCGTCAGCAACATTCATAATTTAATCTTCAATTATGAAGTCGAATTTTTCCAATATCTATTATTCTACTCGTTAAACGGTTTTTAATTTGTTGAGTCAATAATTAGACCTATGTCCCAGAGTGGACATCCTCTTCGTCGTCCTCGGGTTAAAATAATGATCATGGTGATGAGAGAAAAGTTATTATTTTTACTAGAGTAGACAGATATAAGCCTGAAAGGATTTTGAACTCGTACTTACAACACGCTGTATTCAATAAGTAATCATATTCTTGGGAATCTATTTTATTCTACTGATGTTCTTACCTAAAACACAGATTCCCCGTGTCAAATGTTGTTTTATATATCGCTATTACGCGTCAAAAACTGATTGCAGTCATTTTTAAAACACGGTTTCTCCTAATCTCTCCAAAGACGTCATAATCTACTGAAAAGTTTAAAATGAGTGCGACTTTCACAGCCGAGAAAACAAAAGAGCGCGATAACATCTCGCATTTGTTTAATAACATCGGTCGTTAGAAGTAATGGCGTCAAGGCGGTGGCGGGTCCATTATCGTGGGACCTCCACGACGCTATGTAACAACTGACGAGCCTCTACATGTCGCCAATGGAAAAAGAACAGTCGATTATTAAAGGGAACAATAGTTCGCGTCATGTAAAAAGAGCACCGTGCGGCCATATAAATTGTACGGTCGCCAGCGCTCTTTTTACGTGACTTCACATGTACCAGGTATCCATACAAAAGATTCGAGACTTCAATACCCTAACTGATGAAGATTTTTGTTTTATATTGTATACGTGCACAAAATCAATGTTTGTAAATATCATATCTAATTATACCCTACCAATACTTAGCTTTGCAGGTTTGTCACACAAAACACATTTCATATATATAGTGAAGTTTAAACAGAAAAAAACGGACAAGTGCGAGTTAGTCGCTTGATAACGAAAAATTTTACTTTAAATACCATAGACTTCTTATAGGTTTTTCTGTAATTTGTATTAAAAAAAGAAATTTAAGCCCAGTAGTTTCGGTGATAAGGGGGGGAATGATAAATTTTTGCCTATTTTCCTAAAAGAACGTCAAAACGAACGCTATTTTAAAATTATAAAAAAATGTATTTATAATTTTCACAACAAGCCCTTTCATTTGATGTCACGCGCCATAGTTTACGAATAGTTTTTTTTTTTAAATTTTCTGGTTTACCCCCAGAAGTGGTCCCACGTTTAAAATTCATTTATTTACGTTACACCTTCATGTTGCGGTTAGAGACTTACATGTGTGTACCAAATTACAACTCAATCGGTCCAGTAGTTTCGGAGCAACTTGGCTGTGACAAACGGACAAACACAGACACCCGAGTAATCCTATAAGGGCTCCCTTTTCAGATACGGAACCCTAAAAATAATATTTTCTTTAAGTTGCGCAAGTCAAATTACCTACGGGATTGACTAAATGAACAAGAAAAATACAAAAATCATCAATAGATAGAATGTTGGAGGCCCGAATCTCTTGTATAAAACAAAGTCCGAAACTAATAATATCACTTGAAATTTTGCACCTAAAATAATTCGGCCGCGTTTAAGTTGTCGTTGTATAAGCTATATGTACTACTGTAAGTAAAACTTGTTCATTAAGGCTTTGATCACAAAGCAATCCTGGTTAATTCTTATTTGTTTGAGTATAGTTTACTAAGAATCTTAAACCCATACGCTTAGGAAACACAGCCACGAACCAGAACACTGCTTAATATACTCTAAGGCCCATGATGATGAAAGACTAGATATATTTCATTATTCAATTTACAAACTAAACATATTGATATCTTTTTAGTAGAATGCTCAAGCCTAATACGAATGATACTCATAGTAATAACAACATAAATGTAACACAAGACACCGAATTTAAAGAATCATCCTAACCACATTTAAACCTGCCAAAGCGAAATATAGCGTCACAACTATTTAAATCACATTTATAACCCCGAGTTGTAACTATTCACTATTTAGTCTCATCACATCACTCACTGAGCCCTCCCAAAGAGATACGAGCCTTTCCGGAAGTAAGAGACCACAATAGGCCTCAATAGCCTTTTACAATGAGATAAACAAGCGATCAAACGATATTTTGTTTTCTTCTTGAAACGTACTTGACTCTCAAAGTCAATATTTGTAACACAATGCTAAATTAACTTGAATATAATTCAAAGAGAAAAAATACTATTTAAATCCAGAATTCAAACATTCTCTTTTCGCTACGCTGCACGAATAACAAATGGTTACTAATTAAGAAACCGCATAAAAATATCAATAAAACCCCAAAAACGCCCACCATCCCAAAGCACATACCGTGGCATGCTAATCTGACCATCTGTTACGTTTGAAACAACCCGCTGAAACAAAGGCCAGCCCGCAGCCTTAATGAACCCAGATTATGAAGGTGTTAAACCGCCGCCGCTGCTCTTTCAACTTCCAAATTATGACTTTGAGCCGAGCCGGCGGTCTTCACGGGGTCATATTTCGGCAATCGCTAAAGTTTACCCTGCCCTCTCCCACATTCAGAACTCCCATAAACCTCTCGCCTCTCTTTGAACATAAAATCCCCCTTTATCCCTACGCAACTACTTTCTACAATCAATAATAACCTTTAAATCTGAAGCCTTACAGCATTAAATCGTAGTTTAGCATTTCGTATTTTCGATACGTACTAGAGTCATTTTAATCTCATACGTTATGATCAGGACTCGGAACAAAAAAGACTCCAAATAAATCTGTCCCTGTCTCGCGAGCCAGCGAAGAATTTGAGCAATGTAAATCATTTTATTACAATACGTTGTTTTTTATTCGGTGTCGCAGCCTTTGAGGTTAGATATTGCCTCGTGCGTTTTAATGATTCTTCCGACACCTACGACATTTAATGGTCTGTTTCCGTCGGGATATGATTAAATAACTTGATTCAAATTTATTATTGGGTACAGATTTTACAAAAATTTTCTCATTATCAATTTGCTATTCTTATAGAAAGATATCTCATATACTATATCAGCTCGAAGAAATTTTCCAATACAAGCCTTCCTAAAATAATATCAAGCAACTGAAAACTCAAACACTTAACTTATTAGTAATGATTGACGAAAATTGATTTTATTAGCTGCATATAAATACTTATCTCGTCGAATTGTTGTTATAGTGCTTTCATTACTAGGTACACCACAAAACAACCTTAAAACAATAACCGGTAACCATCGACTAACCCTAAAACTGGACCGCAGTATCGCATTAAATCCACGTTGTCGTTTTGCGTGTCGTAAATTAAAATCGCGACACCAAAATATTGAATGGTGCCAAAATGTCACCAACCGGCAAAGACGCCGACAAAGCGCCCGCCACGCTGGGTGTTCCTTGTGCCACACTGAACCCCTATTTTTTCCATCTCATTCAATTTTGACTTCTTTCAAAAGGCTGTTTAATATAAGCCGCATTCTTTAAAATCAGTTTTTGGGGCAAAGCCACGCAAGCATTGTTGCATATGTTTTTTAATCTGTTTCCGTAGGATACCGCTACCGATTTATAAATGAGATCGGCCGGCCCGCGAGCTGACGGTTCTTGATTCGAGCGATTTAAAAAGTGATATGGGTTTTCACAAAAAAACACTTTATTAATAACTAACGCGTGTTTAAAAAAACAGATGAAGACAAATTGCTCCGTGTTAATTTATTGCCGTGGTTTAGATTAGGTCTATATAATTTATAGAATATTTATTACAAACATACCTTAGCTATTTCTTTCTGTTCAAGTAGAAATAGAAATAGAAATAGAAAATATGTATATCGCATAATTTGTAATGTAAACAATTGTAAACAAGTAACCTCCCTTGCATCTAAATTATTTAATTCTGTTACATATTCTACCCAGGCCGAGGATCAGACTCTTCAGACATCGAGTCAGAGCCAGGCCTAACCCTGAAGAGAAAACAGCGTCGCTCCCGGACGACGTTCTCTGGCGAGCAGCTGGACGCCCTGGAGCGAGCCTTCCACCGGACCCAGTACCCTGACGTGTACACCCGTGAGGAGCTGGCACAGCAAACCGGGCTTACCGAGGCCAGGATACAGGTACTCCTAGATTTATCGAATATAATAAAGCTTTTGGCAGTTTGCTATTATATTTGTTTAGGCTCCATTCATTACACGAATGCGCTAAGTCAAAAGGAGGGTATAGAGTTTAACAGTGAGTGTAACAATGTATATATCTGTGTAATGTATATATGTATGACGCAGCCATATTATAATGATATGGCGTCATACTAGGAACAAAAATGCTTTTACGTCGCTACGCCGGTTTTGGTTTCTAATTTTGCTTTTATTATCAACAATATTTTCTTCAACAGCTTTCCTCTAATTGTTCGTTCATCATTTGGGTTCGATTCCCGCTACGTAATACTCGTGTCACAATATACTTACCTACGTGCATTTGTCTTACATTCTAATAATTTGTGTATTACTTACGGACCCAATAAATAGAAATATCCTTATTTACTTTATTATTATTGTTTTCAGGTGTGGTTTTCAAACCGCCGGGCAAGACTCCGAAAACACACAGGCTCCAATACAGCCCCTAGCTTGGCTACCTATTCGACACTTCCTATGCCTCAGATCCCGTGTCCATACCCTGCGGGTGACATTCCAGCACTCTCCCAACATCATCCGCAACATGCTGATGCTTGGCATCATCAGAAATATGCCAACTATAATCAGCTTATGGCTCAGTCTCAACATCTCAACCAAGCATTCCAAAGCGCTGCTTTTCCAAGTACTTCTGGAGCCACGTTTGGCCACCTCGTTGCTGGCGCAAACGGATCACCACATAGTCAAATACTAGATGCTGGTATACCTAGAAATGACTATGCCAGATACGACGTTTATAATAAGCCTATCAATTATTTACCCAAAGAAACTGATGATGATAAAGTAGCCAGCGAGGAAATCATTGAGCCCAGAGAAGACACTTTTGTGAAACCATCGGTCGAGGAATACAATAAGACATTACCGGCTAGCGATTATAATAAAGTGCCTGCTGATTATTCAAAGGTGCCTGGCGAGCCAGTGCCCGTGGCAAATTGGAGTCCATCGCACAATTCTCTGAACATGAGCCTCGCGGGACTCTCTGGAGAATACAAGTACATGAATGAACCCTACGCCTTCCCAAACATCCCCGACCCGCTCACCCAGCATAACTATTCCAGCCCGTCTAATGCAGCCAACAAATATTGGATTTGACATTATATGTTAAGTGTTTGTGTTAGTAAACTAGATAGATTGTACATAATATTTAAGTTAAGTGTATTGAATAGGTAGGTAGCTAATGTAACTTTTATTTAAATACCAATACATTGTGAGAATTTACCTCTATTGTGCATTCCTAAGTAAGTAAAATATCTTAATACCAAACATTTGTAAATAGTTATTCAAGTCATTAGAAAAAAAAATACAGACCTAGACTTATTACTACGTATTTCATTAAAAATATTATATTGATAACCTGATAAAAGATTGATCGACTTCGACTTCTACAATAAGAACTTCGCATAAAAAATACTTCAAAAATATTGGGAAGTAAGTAACAAAGATATGTACATACACTTCGGTTAATACCCGAAAGGGAAGATTTCGAACATACGTTTTGTACCTGTTACCCATATAATAAGTACACTGTGTTTTATGTGGTGTTCAATTATGAGTATTTGTATTTGTATTCACAAATCACATAAAACATTTTGGAAAAAGACATAAAGGAATAGATCACAAGGTAAGCAACAGGCGGTCTTATCGCTAAGTAGCAATCTTTTTCGCAAGTCTTAGAAAGAAGAGATGGCCTAAAAGGGTGTTACATTGGTAAGTGGTGTAAGCGAAGTATAGTAAACATCTAAAATATTTACATAAGTACAAAGTATACAAAGATAAATATATATAATCGTAAATACATACAAAACACATAAGTACATTCATAAATAAAATATTAAGAATAAGGAAACCTTGAGACTGAAAGAAGAAGAGTGAAAGTAAAGTTAAAGTATAAACGAATGAGGAGGAACAGATTCAACAGATTTAAAACGCCCTAAATTCAAAGTTCCACAAGCAAATGGCCTGAAAAGTGAAAGTATGAAATAAATAAATCATGGGACAATCTTTACACAAATCGATCTAGTCCCAAATCATAAAATTAAATTAAATTAAGAGGAAGTGGAAGGCAAAGTCAGAAGAAGGTTTGAAGAAGATCTAAGCGACAAAATATAAATGAAATGCTCTTTTAGGTAGCGGGAAGTTGCAGGTAATTTTGTATACGCTGAAATTAATGAAGTTGCTCCTCAGAACCTCTAATTTCACTTTAAGGACTTGTATTGACAAAAATTTACGTTCTAGCCAGTGGAGTATGTAAAATTTGGCGCCCTATAAATAAACAAAAATGTTTTAATAATGAAAAAGGCCATATAAAAGAATGAACACCAAATTCAATATTTTCATTTTTTTACGATGCACAAATTGGTCGACAAATTCGTTCATAAGACTATCGTAATTCACGGGTTCTGTTAAGAAAGTTAAAAGAGCTAAATATAATCTATACCAACTTGTATATTCGAAACAAAGAAGTACATCAAGTACTCACTCCAAAAATTATATGCAAATTAAACTGAATAATTGTGTAACCTCTGCCGTGACCTCTGCTAGGCCATTGAATTACATGCGAACTTAAAGTCGTTATATTCTACCCTTGCAATTTTATGTTTTGACAAGTTTTTCTTTATATTGTTTTCTTTTTCTAAAACTTTTCTTGTGTATGCGTGGAACTTAATATTTATTTCTTGCGATTGTTTCGTTATAAAATATCAAATGAAAGATTAGTTACACAAGTTTATACCTGTGCAGTTATAGTTATTTGACTGGATTATAATGAAAGCATATACCAGTTTTTACAACAAGGTAAACTTTTCTTCCCTTGCAACGACTCCCAACAACAAACTCAAGCAGGTTTTAGTAGAATAATATTAAGGACAGGTATGAGAAATTAAATACAAAATAAAATTTATATAAATAGTTGCATCTAATCTACAAAAAAATATTTATTTCATTAATTTACAAAATGTCTTACAAATTAAACATGATCACTACCAAATACCATCCATCAGCTATAATAAGTGTCGTGCCAAGTTATTGTGGAGTAATATCTACAACACTCGCGCCAGATTCAACCGGGACTGGAACAATGTCAATAGGAATGTCAGCTGTCGTCTGTTCAACAACATCACTTGGCGCAGCCGTTTCCTCAAATAAGCTTGTTTGTGTTACCGGTCCAGAGAGAATGTCTAACAAGGTGACTGGAGATTCAGAGGTGACAGATACAGTCTCATTTGCAACTTGTTCCGCTGGCGCCTCAGTTACAACAATTGGCAGCTGCGATTCAGTGTTTACAGCACTTCCAGTTTGAACCTCTTCTTCCGGAACCTCCGGAGTTAATTCAACGACTGGAGCATTCTCAGCGCCTGCATTAATTTCTGAAACAGACGAGTCAGTGCTGGAGCCTGAACCGGATCCTTCGCTTGCCACAGAGGTTTCAGTAGGTACAGCAGGTTCTGATACGACTGGCACGGCAGGGATAGCAGTGTTATCAGCAGAAACAGCAGCAGTTCCAGAATCAGCCACAGGTTCAGGGGTAGTAGTGACTTCAGGGACAGCAGCGGTCTCAGGGGTAGCATTAGCTGCGGGGCTTGCAGCGTCCTCAGACACAGCAGCAGGTTCAGAGGCTGCAACGGTCTCAGAGGCAGCAGCAGCTTCAGTGGCTTCCGTGACCTCAGAGGCAGCAGCGGCTTCAGGGGCAGCAGTGGTCTCAGGAATAGCAGCAGGTTCAGGGGCAGCAGTGGGCTCAGGAATAGCAGCAGCTTCAGGGGCAACAGTGGTCTCAGGAATAGTAACAGCCTCAGGAGCAGCAGCATTTCCAGGGGCTGCAGTAGCCTCAGGGGTAGCAGCAGCTTCAGGGGCAGTAGGAACCTCAGGGGCAGTAGGTACCTCAGGGGCAATAGTAGCGTCAGATTCACCAGTGGCTCCAATGGGAGCGGTAGACTCAGGAGCAGCATCAGGTCCAGCGGCAGTTTCAGAGGCAGCAACGGCCTCAGGGGCATGGGCAGTTTCTGGGGTAGCAGTGGCCTCAGATCCAGCAGCAGACTCTGGAGCAGCAGTAGCATCTGATGTCGCAGCGTTCCCAGGTGCAGCAGCCTCAGAGCTAACAGCAGCCTCAGGGACAACAGAGGCTTCTGGAGTAGCAGCAGTGTCAGGGCCAACTGTTGTTTCAGGAACAACAGCGACCTCCGAGACAGCAGCAGATTCAGTAGCTGAAGCTTCAAGAGTAGCAGCATCTTCAGAGGCAGCAGCAGCCTCATGAGCAGCAGTGGACTCAGTGGCAGCAGCAGCTTCAGGGATAGAAGTGGCTTCAGAGGCAGCAGCAATTTCAGATGTAGCAGAGGCCTCAGGGGCAGAGGCAGTTTCAGGGGTAGCAGCGGCCTCAGGGGTAGCAGCAGCTTCAGGTGCAGCAGTGACTTCAGGGGCACCAGCAACTTCAGGGGCAGTGGCAGTCTCAGAAGCAGCAGCAGCCTCAGAGGTAACAGTAGCCTCAGGGACAGCAGCAGCCTCAGGGGCAGCAGAAGCTTCAGAGGCTGCAGCAACTTCAGGGGAAGTAGCGGACTCAGGGTGTGTAGCGGACTCTGGGGCTGCAGTACCTTCAGAGGCAGCAGCAATGTCAGATGCACCGGGAGCTACAGGGGCAGTGGCTTCAGCGGTAGCAGTAGCCTGAGGGGCAGCAGCAGCCTCAACGGAAGTAGTGGACTCAGGGTCTATAGCGGACTCAGGGGCTGTATTACCTTCAGAGGCAGGAGCAGCTTCAGTTGAACCAGTAGCTACAGGAGCAGTGCCTTCAGGGGTGGTAGTGGCCTCAGGGGCAGTAGCAGCGTTGGATGCACTGGGAGCTACAGGGACAGAGGTCTCAGGAGCAGCAGCGGGCTGGGGGGCAGTAGCAGTGGCAACTGTACCAGAGGCTTCAGGGCCAGCGGTGGAAGCAACACCAGTGGTAACGTCAGATGAACCAGAGACAGCGGCTGTTGCGGCACCAGCAGATGCGTCAGACGCACCGGTGGCTTCAGCATCAGTAGTGGATGCAGCACTAGTGGCTGCGTCAGATGTACCATGAGCTCCAAGGGTAGTTGTGGATCCATCACTAGCAGCAGCGTCAGATGCAACATGGTTTGCAGGCTTAGCGGCAGAAGTGGAGGCGTCAGAAGCACCAGGGTCAGCAGTGGAACCAGTAGCAGTGGCGGAACCAGCACCAGTAGCGGAAATATCTCCAGGGGCAGTAGCAGTGGCGACTGTACCAGAGGCTTCAGGGCCAGCGGTGGAAGCAACACCAGTGGTAACGTCAGATGCATCAGAGGCAGCGGCTGTTTCGGTAACAGCAGATGTGTCAGACGCACCAGTGGTTCCAGCATCAGCGGTGGATGCAGTGCCAGTAGCAGTTTCAGATGCACCAGGAGCTCCAAGGGCAGTTGTGGATCCATCACTAGCGGCACCGTCAGATGTATCAAGGGCTGCAGGCACAGCGGCAGATCCAATACCACCAGAGGCGTCAGATGCATCAGGTGCTTCAAGGCCAGCAGTGGAACCAGCACCAGTGGTAGCGGTTGTTCCGGTACCAGTAGATGCGTCAGACGCACCAGTGGTTCCAGCATCAGTGGTGGATGCAGTGCCAATGGCAATTTCAGATGCACCAGGAGCTCCAAGGGCAGTTGTGAATCCATCACTAGCGGCAGCGTTAGATGTATCAGGGGCTGCAGGCACAGCGGCAGATCCAATACCACCAGAGGCGTCAGATGCATCAGGTGCTTCAAGGCCAGCAGTGGATCCAGAACTAGTGGAGGCGCCAGAAGCACCAGAGGCAGCTACTGGTCCGGCCCCAGCAGATGCGTCAGACGCACCGGTGGCTTCAGTGACAGCGGTAGATCCAGCACCACCGGCAGCGTCTGATGCACCAGTTCCAAGAGCAGTGGTGGAACCAGTACCGACGTTGGCGTTAGTGACATCAGAAGCACCAGGAGCAGTGATAACTCCAGCATCAGCGGTGGCAGTAGATGCACCAGGGTCTCCAGTGACAGCCGCGGGTCCAGCACCTTCGGTGTTGTCAGTAGCACCAGGGGTACCAGGGGCAGAGGCAGATCCAGCGCTATCGATGACATCAGATGCACCAGGTATTTCAAGAGCATTGGTGGATCCAGCACCAGTGGTGGCGTCAGATGCTCCAAGGGTACCAATGGCACCGGTGGATCCAGCACCAGCAGCGATATCAGACGCATCAGGGGCTCCAGAAGCGGTGGAAGATCCAACACCAGCGGTGACCTCCGTAGCACCAGGGGAGCTAGGAGCAGCCGCAGATCCAGCACCAGAGGTGGCATCAGATGCACCAGGGGCTGCAGGAACAGCGGCAGATCCAGCACCAGTACTGGTGTCAGTAGCACCAAGGTTAACAGGGGCAGCGGCAGATCCAGCGCTGGTGATAACGTCAGAAGCATCAGGTTTTCCAGGAGCAGAGGTGGCGTCAGATGCACCAGACGCTCCAGGAGCAGTGACAGACTCGGGGGCACCGGAGGGTTCAGGAGCTACAGGGCTTCCAGAGGAAACAGTGCCGTCAGCGGAAACTCCAGGTGCAGCAGAAACACCAGGAGCAATAATACCTCCAGAGTTACCAGAGTTTCCAGGGCCAGCAGCACTTGGTCCTGACAAACCGGCGCCAGATGAAGCAACTCCAGAATTGTCATCAACTTCATTAGGTCTGTTAGCAGACGAGTCATTAGGATTCCAGTTAGGAAGCAGGTTTGATAAAAGCTGAGCAACAGATTGAAGTAAGATCCTCTTTTCTTCGATCTCTTGTTGCACTAATGCACTCCATGGGGTCTTAACATTTTGTAATAAGGCAGTTTTATTTTCAAGTTTTTCAATTTTTTGATCTAGTTTGGCTCGAACTGCTTGCACTGTGATTGAATTCAAGTACCGTTCTAAGTGGTTTCTCCAAGCATCAAGTGTGGCAACATCTTCATATATCTTGTGCTGTATAAAATTAGTAACAGCTTGACGCCGCTCACTCTGTGTGCTATTTACATTCAGAGCCAACTCTTCATGTAAATATCTGCTAAGGGCAGCTTTTCTCTCAATACTGGTACTAAGCGCGGTTAAGCCATATTTTTCAAACACATAGATCTTCCAGATGTCATCCAGATCAACATCATTAGATTCCGAAGATATAATGGCTTCTTGGAAGTCTTGTTCCTTTTTGATCGTTTCTTTTTCTAATTTTTCCAGTTGCTTTTGAATCTTTTCCTGCCGTTTACGTTCCAATTCAGCACGTTTTTCTTCTGCTTTACGCGCTCGTTCTTCTGCCCTACGTGCTTGTTCCTCCTGTCTGTGTCTCTGTTTTTCCAGATATTCATGACGCTTTTGTTCTTGCTCAGCCAGTTTTTCTTGGTGCTTGCGCTCTTGTTCAGCCAGCTTTTCTTGATGTTTTCGCTGTTCTTCTTGGTGCTTTCTTTCCCGCTTTAACTGTTCTTCTTCATGCCTCCGCCTTTCCTTTTCAGTTCTTTCAAGTCGTTTTAAGTTTTCTTCCTGAAATTTTCTTTCCATGGAATCCACTTGGTTGCTTTCGTCATCTTTGTTGATCTCTGAGGATGACGAATCATCACTATCGTCAGATGATAACAGGGACCTTGTAAGTGGATTCGATTCGTTAGGTATATATTTCGCACTCACTGCACAGACTCCTACCTGGAAATAATAATAATAATGATATTAAATACCAACGAAAGACTTTTTAAATCAAGGATCTCATTAGGTGAGATATAAATGCTCATACTGCCAATTAACTGCGATATTATAATAGAATTTTAACACCGGGATTGATGATAATTTTAATAGTTTATTTGCAGTTTATTATAGCAGTTAGGCAAGATGAATGGCGCGGGGTATCATAAGTATCCAACTGCACTGGAACTTTTAGCAATAGCGCAGAATTATTTTTAAATAAACGAAAATACTTTTGATTTAACAAATGCATAGAAAAGTCACATTACTTGGTTTACTTACAATTAGTAGTAAATATATAGTCCTCATCGTGGATGTTTAAACTTTCATACAATGCGAAATTCGTTCGTTATTTATAAACACTTGTGTGCTTCATATGAGCTCGTTCGTTTGAAATTGTACCAAATTTAATAGAACCCGCTTTTATACTTTGTCTGGCAATTAGCGAAGATAAGGAGAGATAAGGACTGCTGCTGAGATAACTCGAGTCGAATGAAGCCTTACACAAACGAACTGTTTTGCGATGTCTGACTCAAAATAAACTTATTATATTTACGCACGTAATAATGCAGATGAATGGTGGAGAGTACCGACTAATTAGATCGCGCAAACAACCGGATATTTGTACAATTCCATTTGTAATAAAGCTAATAAGTAAAGGAAGTTGTAGGATTAGACTAAACAACCATGTGTGCATGATTACTAACGGGAATTGGAATAAAGATGATTTCTGAAATATTTGATCCCCAAAATGTAAAGTTTTTACTCTTTTTGACCTCATGCTAAATAATAATAATAATTAAAAAAACATTCGTTATTTATGACAATAAAAGCGACACATACGTCATAGTAAATATTAACATGTAATTAACCATGTTGTGATACGCGTGTTGGTGCTTGAGGTATTCCCGTTTCTATAGAAGCCAATATTGACAATACATGGATCTTACTGAGAAATCTTCCGAGCCTCTATTGGCCATTAGCTACCTGCTTAAACAACATGGCATATCGTATCGCTTTGCTTTGTAATCTTGATCAATTAAGTTGAACCGTCTAGTATCGCCATAAAGAAAGCCCAAAAATTAATCGGCAGCATAAATAGGTAGTATTTGGGTAATAATCACATTAAGAAACAAAATTTGTCCCTCCTGTGGTCAAAAGTTAACGAAAACGAAGGATTACATTAACGTTCATTCAGGCCAAAACTATGCCTGACGCCCTATATGCGGATATAGTCAAAACAAAAAAATCAGGCCTCAGGGTCCTTAACTGTCGGGAACAGGAGGGGACAGTTCTGAACCTGAATATGATTATTACCCATTTCTCAAACACTCTGTGAAAACAAAGTTATTTCTGCGGTCGCTAAATTCACAATAGAGTGTAACTGAAAAAATATGACTGCATAACATAATATCTTATTCAAAACAATTTTCATTAAGAGCGTTTTGTAAGTTCTAAAACTCTGTTTTTTTTTTCAGACTTTTCTACTTCACAGTAGAAAAAAGGGATTGAAACCTTAGAAACGCATATCTCACCTACTGTTGATTTAAATAAACGTTTATAAAGATTTTGAGGTATTATGTTGGCGAGACTGACTCGCGTGGCGAGGGTTCCGTACTTACCTAGGAAAAACAGACAGTACCTTGTAGGTACAGAACCCTAAAAATAAAAAATAGCTTTTAACAAGCGGGTAACCATTTACAACCTACCTATGAAATAAGATAAAAACATATTTTTCGCGAGCTCCTATCTCTGGGAAACCGGCGAGTGTGATACGACTTTGCAAATGTTATTATGTTTTACTATTTCTTTTTATGATATTACAACGACATTACGGTTTTCGGATTTTTTAGGTAGGTTTTGATTCCCTTAATTGCAAATGGCAAAATATGCCGTATTTTCGTGATATTAGGTACTACAAATTAACGGTTTTCAGATTTTTTCCTTTACTTTACATGTGCCATAAGACCTTGCTTCTTGCCAAATTTCATGATTCTAGGTCAACGGTACAAGTACAAGTACCCTATAGGTTTTGATTCCCTTGCGAATGGCAAAATATGCGGCATAAACGGCCGTAGGTATATTTGATTGCGTTGACTTAGAAGGTTGATTTAATTTTTTCACAGCTCCAAGGTTTTGCAGGCCCTATTATTTGATATTAATTTCATCTTGATACATCAACTAAGTAGTTTTTGAGAAAAAGGGTCTTGACAGACAGGCAGGCAGCCGGACAACAAAGGGTTCCTTTTTTTCTTTTTGAGGTACGGAACCCTAAAACCTGGCCCGTTTACAAGCGCAAAGTATAAGTATAATAATATTAGTGTTTTGTTTCATTTTCACTTTTAATTTAAAAGATAAAAAAACTAGTATTCATAGACTAGTACGCTTTGAGACATGGGCCTCACTACATTATTGAACGACTCTCTGATCAGATTTACCTGTTCACTTATTTGTATACCCTACGCCGATGACCTTGAGCGTTCCAACGCGGTCAAAATAAAAAAAAATACTTGAAAACTAACTCGTCACATGTGCGCGGCGTCGAGCGGCACAAGCTTCACGTCCGACGGCTTAGCAGCGTATGCCGCCCGTCGCCCGCGCAGAGCGCCGCGAGCCTTTTAGTTCACGCGCCGCAGTGAAACGTATAATTTACTCAAAAACTACAAAATAAATTGAAAAACCGGTGGATGAAATTATAGTGTGCATTATTGTTTTCTGATGAGTAAAAGTCTCATGTATAAGCTTTGCATAATAAGGAAGCCTTTACGAATTTTAGTTTGAAAAAAGGGTTTACGGGTTTTATTTTGCTCTTGATTTATCACTTTTTTCAAGATTCAAGTGGACAAAAATAAAGAATAGATTCCATACTACAATATACATTTTTTTCAAGATTCTTGCACAACGCTAAGTATACTTTATAGCATTTGAAAACAAGCAGACTCAAGGTCATCGGCGTGGGGTACGCCCTTAAATATAAATAATACTTATAGCATTTACTTGTCTAACCCGATGCACTAATTTATATTTGCCGTTACATTAGAAACTGGAAATTCAAATTTGCCGGCAACATCAAAACTATACATCCTTGTGACCTCAAGAATGCATAACAGAAGTCAAACTGCGATCCTCATGATTATTATGCAAACGAAATTCCTCTTGCGGCCCGGTCTAGTATCAATTTGTAACGACATTTGCACACACACATTCCACACCAGCGGCCCTAGCATGCCAGACACAGGGATAAGTTAACCCTATTTATCTCTCTATCTCTTTCGTCGGCACTAGTGTGAGAGACGCACTTAGAGATAAGACGGTTTAACTTACCCTTGTATCAACCTTGCTAGGACCGGAGAGGCCCGTTTCTCAAAGCATATTAGCCTAATAATATAAGTGTTTCGTTTCGTAAAAGAGAAAATGAAACAAAACACTAATATTATAACACTTATACTTTGAGCAACGGGCCCCAAACGTCAACGTGTCCACCTTATGTTTTAACCTTCAAGTTGCCATTTTGCAATTTTGAACTACGTGTTGGGTAATAATCACATTTAGGTTCAGAACTGTCCCCTCCTGTTCCCGACAGTTAAGGACCCTGAGGCCTGATTTTTTTGTTTTGACTATATCCGCATATAGGGCGTCAGGCATAGTTTTGGCCTGAATGAACAAAACGTTAATGTTATCCTTCGTTTTCGTTAACTTTTGACCACAGGAGGGACCAATTTTGTGTCTTAACGTGATTATTACCCTATTGCTTTGTTTGGAATTAACATATTATTTGGGACAAACATTTTGTGTTCAAACTTTAATAAAATTTGTAATTGTTTTCCCTAAATAGCAAGGTCGTACAAGTTACGTAAGCGCGTAGTCACGGTCTCCACAGAACTTATCTTGTAGATTACACTGTTTGCATATTTTCCTAATTGTTCATTAACGGTTAGAGGAAACGGTGTATTAACATACCGCATACCTCGAACAGTACAAAATTAGTATGTTCTACGTGCCAGATGCCTTCAATCAATTAAGCATATCTATCACGATTAAGCAAGCATCTTTTTTTAAATACATATTTCGGCGTTTTGCTATTAATTATTTCGTAAGACAGCGGCGTCGTTCATAAAAAACGGGCCAAGTGCGAGTCGGACTCGCGAACGAAAGGTTCCGTACCGTTATCTATCAGAACGACAAAAAAAAATTTTTTTATTTATTTATTTAATATTTATTAAATATTTATTTTATTCTGTTTTTTTAGTATTTGTTGTTATAGCGGCAACAGAAATAAATTATCTGTGAAAATTTCAACTGTCTTACTATCACGGTTCATGAGATACAGCCTGGTGACAGACGGACAGATGGACGGACGGCCAGCGGAGTCTTAATAATAGGGTCCCGTTTTACCCTTTGGGTACAGAACCCTAAAAAACATCTTAGCTTATAAAAACATATACTTTACGCTATACTTTTGGAAATGCTTTACTTAGATTTCTTGGCGAAATCAATACTTAACTTTGTCTAAGGTGGCTCTGTGTAAAGTAAAAAGCAACCAAACAAGTGGTTAATTCCTTATCATAACGTTTCTTTACCTAATGTTGCTACGTCATGTGACAGAGGATTACTGCATCTGGTGACGATGCTAGCCAACAAATTGTTCAGCAAATATTCCGTAGATACCTTATTCTACAGACTTAGCCACCAAGCGCCTACCGTACCTAGCCCCTGTTCCACCTATCCTTCGTCATTTTTATATTGTGTCTTTTTCATTTCTCGACATTTTTATACTTTGACTAAATAATACTTAATCTTTCCTAACGGAGCTTTTTATTGTTTGGCTTTTTTACATACCGTCATCTTTATTTATTGTCATTAGACATTTTTATACCTCGTACTTTTTCCTTATGCTACGGCTACACACATCGCGATAAAACTTTGTCTTCGGCCTACGGCGAATGTGCATGGCCACACTGCTACAGAGAGCAATGGCGCATAGTTTATCGCGGCAAAATGGACGAAGCTGTCGGTCGCTCTGTATTTTATGGCGCTCAACAATTATTTTTTGACATTGTGCAAAATAAAAAATAGAAAAAAAGTTAAGAAAAGGCGGCAATGGATGATTACTACTCGTCGAGCAAGAACTAGGTAATTATTAACTAGGTAACTTAAAAATGTATTGGTATTGTGTGATGAGATCTTAGTGAGCATTTACTAACTATTAAAGCACGTAATTAGGTGCACGTATTGGAAATAAATTCCAAGATTCGGTCATTACTCCACTCCATCAAATCGTAAACAATACGACGCCGCTTGCAGTTGACAGTACGTCCGCTACGCACGATGAAGTTGAGCTGACTGAAGTGTGGCCGCGCAAGCGAAGTTCATCGCGATAAAAGCCTTTGATGTGCGCAAATTTACCGACAGCGGGGCGAAGTGTCTGCGGCTTCGGGCGAAGTGCCGAAGTATTCGCGAATATTCGGCTACATACAATATTCGCGTTATCGCGATGTGTGTAGCCGTAGCATTACCGACATTATTCGCCTAATCATAATTACTTGCGACTCAAAATGTATCATGGCACGCCAATTATCCCGATATAGAGCCGTATCTTGCCAGCTTAACGCTTAAAGATTGCGTAGCCTTCGGGCTTATTGGTTCACCTCTACGTTATTTCGATTACAAAGATACATTACCAGGCGCCAGAAGTTCTGCGTAGCATTTTATCTACTTAAAGAATCAAACTAATTTATATTTCACTAACTAACAACATCCAAATTTTACGTATACGAACACACACGCACGGTATAGGTGAATCTCAGAAACTACTGTAGGGATTTCAATACGATTTTCGCTAATAGATAGACTATTGACGAGAACGGTTTGTATATGTATATATATACTAGCAGACCCAGCAGACGTCGTCCTGCTCGGTGAGTCACCCTTATCATTTAGGGGTATGAAAAATAGATGTTGGCCGATTCTCAGACCTACTCAATATGCTCACAAAATTTCATGAGAATCGGTCAAGCCGTTTCGGAGGAGTACGGGAACGAACATTGTGACACGAGAATTTTATATATAAGATATATATATATGGCGGGGGCACTGCCGTGCCTCCAGATATGTAATATTTCATGCAAACTGGCCAGCCAGTGTAGTTCAGGGTTGCCAACTCTTCAAAGAGGTATACCCGTAAAAGCAAGTCGAAAAATCCCAAAAAACCCCTGAATCGCTTAACACCGTTTTTTTTAAGCTTCCTTTACCACAGACAGATAATCCATACCATACCATACTCTTTTCAATGTGATCAGTATATAAAAGGCCAAGTACGAACGGCAAATATTCTGAAAATAGCACGGTTTTCTTCACGATCGCACGAAAGTTGCAATAAATGCTTCAAGCTTATAATCAAACAACAACCAACAACCCTGTTGTAGTCTGGACTACAACAGGGTTGCCAACCTCAAGGGTTTTCCCCTAAATTTAGGGGAAAATAACTGGGTTTTGGAGAAGGGCAGAACATTTTTAGGGGGATTTTTGGGGTATACAAATCTAGCCGAAAATTAATGCAAATTTGATTATAAGCTTGAAGCATTTTTTTTTTTACAATGATGTTTATCGATCAAATCGGTAAAAACGTACCACTTGAGATCTTTCCTGTGTTGAACCCAATGCGGGCCGTTATTTATGAATAAATGAGTATAAGTATAATTTTATTATGTGCGAATTTAGCCACTTTCCCACGTAGCACGGTCGGTATCGTATTCCTCACAAAGGCTTAACGTGATCCATTAAAACATATTAAGAGGAAAGTGTTTGGATATAATTCTCTGAATAAGCTGCCTACTGCTATCCGGCTTTGCGAGCTTAAACGAGATTTCATCTCCGTGATATTTATTTTTTATACGATAAAATACGTATTCGGAGTTATTAATTTCAAACTTGTTTGCTGTAAAATCTTTATCGCGCTCTGCTCATAAAGCCGTTTGCGCACTCATTTAAATTGTTGCATAAAACCACACCAGATTTTTTTAATAGGCATTTCACAGAAATGTAACGTTTTCCCGGAATGCATCGTGGAAGTGATACAAGAACCTACTTCAATTCAAGATGCTGTAGGGCTACCCTGGATATAAATGTGTAACGAGGCGCTATCGACGACTCGTACAATACTCCTTCAATACTGACAACTTCTTTTTCTTCTTTCAATTTCTTTTTCGTTTCCAAATTCAAATTTAGATCAACGGACCGATTCAGACATAGATCATCATTACATAATAGATCTTGGCCTCTTGGCGTCTCGTTACAAATGGAGAAAAAGTCGTAGTGACGGTCGAAAAATATGAAATAGTTGGTAGAATCCGTGGCGGAAAATTTAAATGAATACTTATGCCATAACGTAATGCATGCAATATTTTCAGCTGGAGAGTGAACGAAATATTTTAATGTTCTTAATGTCATTCAGACTACGCAGATTTCTTTCTTTGTTAGTACTTTTATTACCTATTGTTTAAATGTAATTTTTTACTAATCTTTGTAAGAATAGCCATCTCATTTCAATGAACTCCATGGTTTCCAAGATAATATCTAATTGGTTTGAAAAATAAATATCCTCAGTCAGTTTAAATAGACACTAGTTATTTTATGAGACTTATTAAAAGATACATAAAAATCTTAGTGTTTTAAAGAGGATGCTAATCCATTCTTATACTTATAAAACTATACTAATGTATGTTATATATTGTTATTAATAAATGAAATAATGTGGTAAAACCAAGGTGGGTTTTTACTTCCTGAACCTGTTAACTTGGAAAAAAACTAATTCTGAAAAAGAAATGAGCTATGGTTAGGATTCTCAAATTTTAAACAGAGAAGAAAATAATTAGTTTATTTTTATTACACTTGCAAATAACATAGGTACATTAAGTAAAAGAAGACTTACAGTTTACAAAAAAACAACTCATTGAATATATAAATTGTAGCGCATCTACGCGCGCGTATGAAAATGTTTCAGATTTTAAATAAAGGTAAATTACTAATATCTTTAAAGTTGTTTAAAACCAAATATAAGCCACCGGCAGCAAAAATGCTGATTATTCTTACGAGGTCCCCAGACTCTTTTCACCATTTTAGCGGTCTGTTATCTAAAAAAGTTGCATACTTATGTAGGAATCGAGATAGTTGGTCCCGTGGGTAGGGTCAAACTATCGCCATGGCAAATTGCATCAAATTCATAACAAGCGTCGGTTTTGTAAAAGTCCGTTAAGAGGAGTGTGAACCTACGGCCTTTCATACAAAAGGTGATAACGATTTCCACCCCTTAAATGTTAACCGATGTTGACCAATCTTTTGTTTGGTCGTCAGTCAGAACCAAATCTAGGTCTATACCTATAGTTTCAGTAATCAATTAATTCAGTTTTATTGCTGTTTCAGTATTCTCATACATAACATATTTCGGCGATTACTTGACTTTGTTGATATTTAATCAATATTTAAAAAACGTAGTGACCTAGATTTTTTTCTGACTGAAAACCTATCAAAAATTGGTCGAAATCGGATAACATTGAAGGGTTGGAAATAGTTATCGCCTTTTGTATGAAATGTGAAAAGGGTGTATGACGGCCACATACCACGCCGTCCCGATGCCTCTCTGCTCATACGCAGCTTAAATTCGGTTCGGATACGGATCGCACGCAGTTCATAGAAATAATACTATGGCTACTTCGGTCCGTCAATAATCTTCTCCGAAATGGAGATTCACGGATGACGGAACTCGGATGTAGTGCGTAAACTACCATAGAAATAGTTCTACGACTACTCCGGACCGTATTTTCACGGGTTCGGATCGGATATGGTTCGAACGTAGTGCTTACGCACTCTTAGAGTATGTATCTGTTGCGGAGTATTACTAGTTTGAAAATCACATGGTAGCTGCCCCCTGTAATTGTTCACACAGTCAGATGTAATCTGTGTGCAAATAGCTAGCTGAAAATTTCCCTGCCGTGTCAACAGAAATACTGCGAAAACAAGAGACGCCGTTAGAGTAGCATCAGTAAAATCAACATGTAATAGAAATGTTCACAAATTTTTTGATTTACAAACGCGAATCGTACGAGTATAATTTCCTTCCAATTCTGTTTTTAAGGTATTAAGTTTACAATAGAAACTTTTCATTATAACAAATAGACTTTGACCACAGTTTCACCTGATGATAAGTGACGACGCGACCGAAGACCGAGCGATATTGTTCAGAAAATGCCTTTTTAGTCTGTTTTTGAAAGTGTCCAGATCGGGACTCACTTCCTAAAATACCTATATAGAAATATAACGACTGTGATGAGGCTGCTGGTGCGATGGTACCTTCTTAAAAATAAAAGAAAATAATCAATTCACGACGCTCTGCAGCACCTGTGAAATATATTTTACAATTAGTTTTGCCCGCGGCGTGATACGCGTCGAATTATTATATATAGCTGTTCCTTCAGGAGCATGAGGCAATATTCCGGGATAAAAGTAGCTTTTGTTTTTACCTGCCTTTCATCACTATGCGAAAAATCAAGTTATTGCTCCGTTTTGACGTGAAAGACGATTAAACAAACCAACAAACACACTTTCGCATTTATAATATTAGGAAGGATTTAGGACGCACTGATCGTTTTGTAATAAATGATAATACTAATGAGTTATTAACTAATTTGTGTTAAATCTGACGATAGATTCGTTAAATTCTAAATTCAATCTTTTCAATAAAATGATGCTGCAATCTGTACTATTGTATGTTATCTATTTTGAATATTATGCGCATCCATTGGGAAAACCTCAGTGTTCACTATCTTATTAGTTTGTTTAGTGCTAAGCTCTTATTAAATATCATGCTGTATAAAAGCCAAGGACCACAGCACACAGCCATAACAACTAGTTGAATCAACACTGCGAACGAACGATTACGAAACACCGTCCAAAAATTTAAAATGGTTTCCAAAATTGTGCTAGCTCTTTGTGTTATGGTAAGTTTCAAACTCGACTTTGTCTTCGAGGCCAAAAACAGCATGAGCTGATTATAATTTAATATTTATCTTAGCTTCTACGGTCTTAACCAATGTTTTATAAATTAAACAAAACATCTAATTGTGAGTAATTGTTGCTTATAGGTAGCAGTAGCATCAGCCATACCAGCGGGTGGTGGTGGATGGGGTGCCGGTGCTGGCGGATGGGGTGCCGGTGCTGGCGCAATGGGCGCTGGAGCAGGCGGTGTGAACCCCTGGATCCCACCGTGGGTGGCCGCCGCGCCTTGGTTCCCCGTGTGGAGCCCCTGCACCACTATCGGCG
The DNA here is from genome assembly GCA_947859335.1 of Tortricodes alternella. Classification (NCBI taxonomy): domain Eukaryota; kingdom Metazoa; phylum Arthropoda; class Insecta; order Lepidoptera; family Tortricidae; genus Tortricodes; species Tortricodes alternella. Next base: position 25,335,271 of record OX401969.1, read on the forward strand.
CCACCTGCGTTGACTGCAACACCAAGCTGGTGTGCACGAAGGTTGGCGGTCTGCAGCGCGCCTGCACTGACCCCACCCTGCCGTACTGCAACCTGGGAGAGTGCTCCGCCACCCCGACCGCCGAGTGCGCCCCGGCCACCGCCGCGCCCACCGCAGCCTAAACAAAACAATACAATGGAACCTCGAAGCGAATTCAACATCAGAGTTGTTTCGCTACCAAGTATACTCAACCGACTACTGGTAGTCGATCTTCTTGTTTCTTTGCAATGCAATTGTCAGTGCATTTCTTTTTGAATTCTTGTAATAAAATATTCTTCTAATGGCTGTGTGCAGTTTTGTTAAAACTTTGTAAACCTTTTAGCTCTTTATAATGTATTAGGATTGTAATGTTTACCTCAGATATAATATCTCACGCTTCAGTTTATTATGTAATTGTGTAATTTTATGACTGTTTAATGCAGATAATAAATTAAATGAACTGCCAAGTTTATTACTTGAAGTTATTGAACCTGGAAACAACTATAGGCAGTAAGAAAGTTAGTAAATCAATCGAGAGAGAATAGAGCCAAACACTAGATGATTACTGTTCGAATGGGCCGACTCGACCAGGGTAGTACCACACTCTCACAGAATATCGACGTAAAGTAATAGCTTGCTATTACGTTTCGTACGGTGAGTGACGAGATCCGGAGGCCTATTCCCTCATCCCCATCCCATCCCCATTCCTCATCCTCCCTAGACTGGCAACGCATTGGCAGCACCTCTGGTGTTGCAGATGTCCATGGGCGGCGGTGACCACTGTCCATCAGGTGGGCCGTCAGCTCGTTTGTCAGTCAATTGACATTTAAAAAAAAAATTACATGGATTCATACGTATATTTTATTAATAACATGTAATTTAAAAATACAACTACCTACCACCACAATGCACCTCTGGTGTTGCAGATGTCCATAGGCGGCGGTGACCACTTTCCATCAGGTGGGCCGTCTGCCTGTTTGTCAGCCTACTCCTTTCTCAAAGGGCCGGCAACGCATCGATCATTATGGACCCTGTTAGACACAGCAATTTTGGAGAGAAGATGACAATTATTTCTATATACTATCTAATATAATAAATAGTTTACATTAATCTCTTAACTAACTTAAGTTACTTAGAATATTTTACATATATTTAGAATTAGACAACAAAAAATTGTTTGCATTATAATTATGACGTTGCATCTAAGTATTAGCAAGCTTAGAGCGGCTGCTCAATTACGTAACACGAATTGGTATCGCTTTCGCGAAAAGTAAAACAATTGTACCCTTATTTACACAAAGTGAAGACTAAATTGGTTTGCATTTCGAGCCAAACCAATACCAATTGTGCTATGTAATTGAGCTGCCGGTTTCATAAAGTTCCGACTGACCAAATGTCAGATAAGCCATGAGATTTTCTAACATGCGCAGCGGCTGATCAGCGATGACGGGCACATTCAAATTTTGGACGAACGGCCTTTTTCTTTAAGTCTAAATTAATAGTTTCGTTTATTCACTGATCAGCCGCAGCGCACATAAGAGAATCACACAGCAAGGTTGAGACAAGGATAAGTTAATCCGTCTTATCTCTAAGTGCGTTTCTTTCACACTAGTGCCGACGAAAGAGATAGAGAGATAAACGGATTTAACTTATCCCCGTGTCATGGGGCCGCACGACATATTTTCGACTTAAGTGTAAGTGATACAGAAATGTCGCGTCGCTTTATCAATTTCTTCTCAATGTAAACATCGCAAAGTAGGATAACGACAAAAGCAACCAACGATATACCATATCACTTAGCCAATGTCAAATTGGATGTTTCCTATGTATTTAAGTATTTATTTCTACCCATAACACAAGCCTTCAGAGGTTACTTTGGGACTAAATTGATTTGTGTAAAGATTGTCCCCTGATTTATACATACATACATACATAGCATCACGCCCGAAATCCCTAATGGGGTGGGCAGAGCCACAAGACTACTTATGGCCACGTTCGATTTATTAGTCCTAAGATGGTATAATGAACCGTATGGTGACAGGTGATCAGCCCATCGCCCATACAGATAGTCCACCATGTTGGAGAGGACCCGTCCCTTAGTCGACTTTTACGATATGCCAGGGTGATAAGCATCTGCACGCATTCTATGCTATTTCTTCACTCCCAGTGCAGCAGAGGAGTATTTACCTGATTTATTTACTTATTTATTTAAATAGAGGCAGTGTAATGTCATAAAGGTCCGATTATTTACGAACAGATTTTTATACCTAACACCCGGAGTTAGTATTTGCCTGCCAAGAAGAGATAAGAGGATTTGGTTAAATGCCATTTAAATATGTACATTCAACCTTGCCAAGATCAACAACTTGGTTTTATTATTTTTGTGTGTAAATTTCCACGTCCATTGAACAACACATGTTATGGTGCAATTACGCAGTTGGTTAAGTAAAATAACGAATTAGTTACTTGCAAGTTAGTTTCGTTTTCGTATATAAAAAAAAACCGGACAAGTGCGAGTTAAACTCGCGTGGAGAGGGTTCCGTTCCGTACATGATTATCTAAAATTTACTAGGTTACTTTAAATACCATAGACTTCTTACAGGTTTTCCTGTTATGTATAGGTAAAGGAATATTTACTGTATTTTTTTCAAAATTTTAGCCCCAGTAGAGTCTGAAATAAGGGGGGAACGGTAAATTTTCGCCTATTTTCCTAAAAAACTTCCAAACTATTTTACTTGAAATTCAAATGAAAATATATTTAAGATCCTCACAATAAGCCCTTTCATTTGATATGTCACACAATATAGGGTGCGTAACTTAATTTTTTATTTTTCTAATTTACCCCCCAAAAGTGGCCCCCTTGTTTTAAATTCATATATTTACGTCAAGCGTCCGTGTTGCGGTCACCGACTTACATATGTATACCAAATTTGAACTCAATCGGTCCAGTAGTTTCGGAGCAAATTGGCTGTGACAGACGGATAGACAGACAGACAGACAGACAGACAGACACACCAGTGATCCTATAAGGGTTTCGTTTTTTTCTTTTGAGGTACGGAACCCTAAAAATGGAAATTTCTACAATATTCAAGGTCATATTGCCGCAACACGTAAGGAAGAGGAGGGTTTAAAGGTGTTGAATGAAAACTGCACTAAAGATTGTGGATTATTTTTTGTAGTGGTAGAGCCAAACAGTAATCCTCACTAGATGATTACTGTTCGAATGGGCCGGCTCGACCGGGGTAGTACCACACTCTCACAGAATATCGGCGTAAAGTAATAGCTTGCTATTGCGTTTCGTACGGTGAGTGACGAGATCCGGAGGCCTATTCCCTCATCCCCATCCCATCCCCATTCCCCATCCTCCCTAGACTGGCAACGCATTGGCAGCACCTCTGGTGTTGCAGATGTCCATGGGCGGCGGTGACCACTTTCCATCAGGTGGGCCGTCAGCTCGTTTGTCAATGAGACAGATAATAAATATAAAACAAAATTACAAATACAAAATGCTTTAATTATCTTCTGAATTTTTATGTCTTGATTTTGGTACTTCTCTGTTGGTACTGAGTCTTCAAAACTATTTGTGGACGCAGATATGACGTCAATTAGATTAAATTGGTTTAAAACAGAAAATAAAATACGCTAACTGTTTTTAATCTTGTCATTTATCCTTATAATGAGTTCCTCGATCATTGAATGGAGTTTTTTCGTTGAAAACACTTATTTTTCCCTGGTGGTTAAAACCTATCATCATATCAATAGGATAGCGTATATCAATGTTGGAAAAGCTACTCTTACCGGACCAAAGGAATGGTTGCTATCAACTGATACTGAGAAGTGAATTAAGTGGTTGTCGTGTAGCGGCAGTTACGAAAAAGAAAGAGAAAGAAGGACAGCTGATATTAAAAATATTGGGTATTTATTTAGAAGAATGAAGAAGATGGAGATATTTACAATATGGAATTTAAAACAAGTTATATAAATGTTGAGTAATAAAGGTGTCGTCTGTAGATGAGTGAAGTATGTATGTATGTAAATAGTATGTATGTATAGTCGGGGAATACAAAGAGGGTTCGGTTGGGTCAACGGCGTTCCAGAGACCTAATCCAGTATCGAATTCTGAGCGGGCGTACTTTGGGGTCCCTGGGTGACCCTGAAGAGGAGTCCGATAGGCGACGTCACAGATGGGGATGAAGTAGTGCAGCAGAAGACGTATGAGCTCGTATCAGGCGGTAAACTCTTGGTGGCTAAAGATAAATACAAATCGCGCTGAAACTAACCTGAGCCCAAAAATTCATTAAAACTCAGTTCCTACAGCATCTACCTATATGTTGTCTCCCAAAACACTTATTCGAAGAAAGCGAAGCTGAAGGATTCGGCAATTGTAACGTAAGTGTAACGTCTCAACACCTCATTTAATTTTTTCGAGCTGTATGCCGTAAATTGTGGGTCTCAAATACTTTTCACACACAATTTTCAAGTAATGAATTCACAAATTTTGGGTCCACACTTATGCCGGAAATGTAGATTTTATGTAAATGAAAACAATCTGAAGCTTTTGCGGGTCCGTGACGGTAGGGGCCTTTTCAACCTTTTTTAAAATAATGAATGAACAAAATAACACTGCCTTTTTGCATACCTAAAAATCTTTTAGTCAAGAAATTTTACCATTCTGTCCCTGCAAAATGTACAGGATAATTTATTGGTATTATTAACTTATGGTGTTATTTTTGTTAGGAAAATTTTTTCAAACTCATAAACGGTGATTGCATCCACTTTCCATTCATCCACTTTGTGACGATTGCTGATAATGGGGCTGAGAGGATGAAAAGAAACTCGTTAGAGGCTATACTAGTAAACCCTTCGAGTTTGGGTAGTTTTGTTTGTTTTGACGAGTCCTTACACTTGGTGGTCACTTAATTACATTACACAATGTATGCCTTTTCAGATCTTTTTAGTGCATTATTTACAAAACGTGTTCTTTATCTATGTTTAGGGTTCCATACCTCAAAAAGAAAAAGCGGATCCCTTATAGGATCACTCGTGTGTCTGTCTATATGTCTGTCCGTCTGTCACCGCCAATTTGCTCCGAAACTACTGGACCGATTGAGTTGAAATTTGGTACAGATATGTAAGTCGGTGACCGCAAAACGGGCGTTTAACGTAAATAAATGAATTTTAAACATGGCGGCCACTTTTGGCGGGCAAATTAGAAAATAAAAAAAAGTTTTGCAAAATATGGCGTGTGACATCAAATAAAAGGGCTCAATATGAGGACCTTCATTATTTTTTTTATAATCCCCACTTATCTCCGAAAATACCTTGCCTAAAAATTTGAAAAAATACAGAGAATAGTTCTTTACCTATACATTACAGGAAAACCTGTAAGAAATCTATGGTATTTAAAGTAACATGGAAAATTTCATATATTCACGGAACCCGCTCCACGCGAGTTGAACACGCACTTGATTTCTAACTATATTTTTTATTGATAGTTAAGTACGGACCCAGCGGCGGAGCGAGACAGATTCGTACTTGAACTTTTTTTTTTAAGAAACTAGATCCCAAGGTCTATTTTATTTAGCTTTCAGGAGGATCAAAATAGGTTAATAAGCCTTATAAGCCTGCATCGTCTGGAAATACCTCATCAACCTCCCGGAATAGAAAGCAAGACTGCAAACACAGTAAAAGAATCAATAGAAAACAAGCCTTTCTACTTATATTAACAAATAATAGAAATTTCCTGTTGGAAACAATACGAGCTCTGTTATTGACTTTCTACTCGGGAAACTCAGTGTTGCCTAGACATAGGTCTTGATAACAGATAGATAGGAAGTATAAAAGCAGTAGACGTGTTCAGACGCATTGAAATACTCGATGATAAGCGAATATGACGATTCTGAATCACACCGTCTGTCTGCTGGCGCTGGTATTTTGAATTTATTTATTTTGTGAAGAGTTGGCAAACCATGACTATTGTTAGAGGCGTAGAAAAGTCCTCATTTTTTAGGGTTCCGTACCTAAAGGGTAAAACGGGACCGTATTACTAAGACTCCGCTGTCCGTCTGTCCGTCCGTCTGTCTGTCCGTCTGTCACCAGGCCGTATCTCGTGAACCGCGATAGTTTCCACTGATGATGTATTTCTGTTGCCGCTATAACAGTAATACTAAAAAACAGAATAAAATAATTATTCAAGGGGGCTCCCATACAACAAACATAAATTTTTTTGCTCGTTGTTGCTCGATATTGATAACGGCAACAGGTAGACGCTTGAAATATTCACAGAATATTTAGTTATATATGTATTCACTTTAAAAATAAGTAATTAAATTAAAATAAAACAAATATTTAAGGGGGGCTCCCATACCAAAAACATGATTTTTTTGGTGTTTTTATAGATAATGATACGGAACCTTTCGTGCGCGAGTCCGACTCGCACTTGGGCGGTTTTTGTTTTCAGTTTTATCATCCTGGGTCTTGCTTTGGCTCAGGTGCTACAAGCCGGTCCTCGCACATCCCAAGGAGGCCCACACCAAAATCAAGGCCGGGTGAGGAGACAAGTTGTACAAGATTTCCCGGAGAACGTGAACGACCTCAGAGGCAACGTCAACTGGTCTTCCTGCGACTACGCCATTACCCCGAAGTCCACGTGCCAAGATTGCAGCACTCGTATCATTTGCCTGCCTATTGGCGGAAAATTGATTGCCTGTGACAGTCCACTCAAGTCTCACTGCAATAATGGGTTATGTTCTGCGGTTCGTGGTGCGGAATGCGCTGGCGCCTAACTAAGCCATTATATACGAATCAATTTTCATTTTTTCCGTTGTGGCGTCATCCTAAAGCTTGCAACTCTTTTAATGAATTTAAACCAAACATACCATTAGGAACTGACTACATTTTTAGGGTTCCGTAACTCAAAATGAAAAAGTAACTCTTACAAGTAGGAGGACTCTATTGTCCGTCTGTCTGTCTGTCTGTTTGTCAAGACCTTTTTCTCAGGCACGCGTCGAGGTATCAAGTTGAAATTAATATCAAATACTCAAGTCTGCAATCTCTTGGAGCTGTGAAAAAATCATTCTTCTAAGTCAACGCAATCAAAAGTTACAACCGTTTATGTCACATATTTTGATACTTTCAAAGGAATCCAAAGGGAATCAAAACCTATAGGGTACTTCCCGTTGACCTAGAATCATGAAATTTGGCAAGAATCAGTGAAAAGTAAAGGAAAAAGTCCGAAAACCATAAATTTGTAATTACATCACATAAAAAAATAGTTCAACGGAATAACCTTTGCAAGTTCGTATCACACTCTACGATTGCCCAGAGATAGGAGCTTGCGAAAGCTATTTTTGTCTAATTCGTAGGTAGGTTGCAACTGGTTACCCCGTTGTTACAAGCTTATTTTTTAAAAATTTTAGGGCTCCGTACCTATTCGGTGTTGGGCCGACTGAGCTGATCCTGGAAAGCATCCCCGCTGCACGCAGACGGCTGGGGGAGAAGGCGAACCGGGCGAACTTCTGTTTGCCCATCGCCCGAACCCCCTCGTAGAACTAGGGTTTCGGGCCCATTGCACAGTTCTACCTGTCTGGGGAAGGCAAGTGTTGGCAAACACGACCCATCCTCCTTGGCGGTGGCTCTTTGGAGCGGGCTAGGGGGCGTCGTGGTTGCATGTTTCGGCGATCCCATGGCGTCCCCACTCAACAGCCGTGACGGAAACGCCGGAGTGATTTTAGGCAGTATGCCCCCAGAGGTGAGTCCGTCATACCGCGCCACACAAGCCCTGACCCGGGGCTGGGGTGACGATGCATAAAGAATTTCCACTTCGTCAAAAAAAAAATAAGGGGGTTCCGTACCTATAAGGTACTGTCTGTTTTTCGAAGGTAAGTACGGAATCCTCGGTGCGCGAGTCAGACTCGCACTTGACCGGTTTTTTTTTCTTATTTGCACTTTCGTAATAGCTACTATTCCATGCAATGAAATCAGAATTAAATTTAGAGTTATTTTATTTTACACGTGTGCAACAGTGACGCGACGATAGAAAGAATCCAATTAAGTCCTGAGTTGTCGGTAGGTTTGAACAAAAGTCAGCTATGGCGTAGTAATGAAATTCTTCCCCCAGTGTTATGTGCGCCGCTACTGACAACTTGCCAGACCCGTGTCAGCGTATTATTAGCATCTACATGGGAAATTTTCACTAAAATAACGGCATTTTAAAAATACTACGCAAAAATTAAAATTATCGTTTATTGGTATGACCTGACCGAAGACACAGTTGGCTATAACTTTAGGTCAAATTGTACATTTCCGTAAACTAGCTTTGTTCTCAAGTTTCCTATTGAAATATAGGGTCATCTAAATACTAACTGAAATTGTATAATATTTACTTCATTACCTTACTCAATATGTTATTTATTCGTTCACAATAGGCAAACAATTTGACCACAATCTCACATGATAGTAAGTGAAGACGAGACCGGACGACGACGACTATGACGTAATAGAGCATACCTACAACGTAGATAGTGCTTATTCATTCTCGACTTGAATAGTTCCAAGTTAAACTGTTCGGGAAAAAGGTCAGTAAGGAGAGAATTCCAGTCCTTAGCTGCGGCCCTAACATGAATGACACAAAGAAAAAAGAGAGACGCACTTAGAGATAAGACGGTCTATCTTATCTTTGTGTCATTCATGTTAGGGCCGCTGTGCGTTTTATAAAAGTAGACGCAAAAAACCTCGCCTTTGAGAAACAAACTAATATGAGTATCGATCTTTAAGAAGACCTGCGGACTAAATGCATGCATACAGATACACATACATAGCATCACGCCCGAAATCCCTAATGCGGTGGGCAGAGCCTCAAGACTAGTTGCGGCCACGTTCGATTAATTAGTCCTAAGTTGGTATGATGAACCGTATGGTGACAGGTGATCAGCCCATCGCCCGTACAGATAGTCCACCATGTTGGAGAGGACCCGTCCCTTAGTCGACTTTTACGACATGCCAGGATGGTGCATTCTATGCTATTTCTTCACTCCCAGTTCAGCAGAGGAGCAATTTGATCGTATTTATGTAAAAAATTTACTGATTCGTTTATATTACATAAATGCCGCATAACTGTTTGTAAGTAGGTAGGTATATTTTTACATTGTTATGTGCCAGATCTCCAACATAACGTGATCTGTCAACTTAAAAGATAAGAGCGTTCATGTTAAAATCCAGTTACCGGTTTTTTGCGTAAAACCCGTATTATTTATTTTTATTTGTAGCATTTCGTTGGCATCACTACTAAATGCTGAGATGGTGAGAGATCATTCCCAACATTCATCATACAAATTCTCTAATATTATAGCGATCCCTCGCTTCGCACCGAGTCAACAAGTTATACGGAAACCGATCGTTACTATGGTAACGGAATGTCACTTTGTTTTGTTTTAATGTAAATTTCGCAAAGTAAGATAAAGACAAAGAAAAGCGATGTGATATACTTACTGCTTAGCCAACGTCGAACAGAGGCCGGCTAAGCTGACCGTCAATAGGCACTTCAACTGGCAATTGATTTCCCGTTCAATCCTATCAACAAGACACAAAGCGGGATTCGTGAACATTTCCAAACTATTCCCACTATTTCCTGTTACGTTCAAAGTTGGGCTGCTAATTAACGATAAGGTACTGTATCCTATAACTACAATCCAAGTCGAATATGCCTTTTTTACAGTATTTTGATAGTTATTAGGAATCACAGGATTAAGGCGCTGACAAAACCTAAATCGGGTTTACTTAAACAGTTTTTTAACAAAAACTATTTAATTTGGCAAAACGAACAAAAATATAATGTTCATATTCTTTATATTATTGATATACCTAACTTTTTTTTATAGAAGATATAGAAGATGTGCATTTGACCCCTATCTCACTAAAGTGATGATGAGGCCGACTATGGAGCATGCACACCTAGATAATGCCTATTTACTCTCTCCTTGAAAAGACCCAACTATTTCAAAAACACGATATGATGAAATCTCAACGATAAAAAAATCGTGAAGTTACTCTACGTCTGAAATCCTCTTTAAACAGTTCTATGTCTTAATTTTTTTAACTTATGGGTCTATAATTAATAACACTATTACATCCCGCCCATACTAAAAACTTGACTAATTTATATCTTACGTGTAGTGTGTTAACTTATTTTTATTATATATAAAAATAACTGCACGGTGTTCCTCGTTCAATCCGGTGCGGTTCAAACAGACAGTGACCGACCACTCAAGGACATTGGCTCTTGACAGGTTGTTTAAGGATTCTTCCAATTAATAATAGAAAATATTTATTATAATCAAATCAGATACATAATTAAGTAAAAGGATTGAATTATTTACAAGTTAATATCTGTGACAGTTTCCTCTTCAACACAGTCCTCGCTCGGAGTCTGCGCGCATCGTCCATTGATGCAGTATGGAGTCGCGCCGAAGCAGTTCCTGACAATTCCTCCAACCGGCGTACAATGGATGTTGCTGTAACAGTCGTTGCAAACGGGGCCGTTCTTGTAGGTTTCGTAGGAGAACTCACACTGCACCCACGTTGGCACCCAAGGCAGGTCGGGAGGCATGTCGTAAACGGGCGTGGAGTTTGCCATCACGGTAATAGCCACCTGAAATTTTATAGAGGGGTAAAAACTTAATAGTTATTGCAAATAAAAACATTTGATTACCTTTTATGAGGAGGATTTTTTTATTCTTTCAGTAATCTTACTAATAACTACGTAGTACTATCTTATCAGCCATAACACTTTAGACGGGGCAATCACAGTTCGATATGGCCGCCGACCTGTGGAATGTCTTGTTTACAGCAAGTCCACAGGAAAGTGGTCAGTTGTCCCGTCGGACTGTGAATGGATTTCTGTGTGGGTAGCTGGTGGTGTGAACTTCTTGATTAACTAACCAAATAAAAATAAATACTAAACAGTGCAATAATGAATTTTGTATGCAACTTTATTGCTCTAGAGCAAATAAGAACTGCTTTGTGCTGAGTATTCAAGGCCATAATAATGAAATTAAAGCGTAGTTGGAAGAAAAAATAATGATCTACGAAATTATAAAGAGTACATTTTTATACATAATAATATAATTATTTAATGACATAAAACACAAAGGGGATTACTGAATCACTAAACCAACCGTATGGACTTACAGATAATTTAATATCAACCAACCAAATATTGTACTCACAAGAAAAACGGTAATTTTGATGAGTGCAGACATTTTCAGCATTCTCCTTTAGCTCACTCTAATAACCCAAACAAGCACAGAAAGTGGTGTGAGGGCTCCTGTAATCCGGTTTCACTATATAAGATACATCTGCTTGTTATCTGTTCATATCTGACTCTATCAATCAATATCCAATCTACCTTGACTCAGTTGAACACGATGACATTGATCTTAACGAGTGTTTTTCATATCAAGATGTTCTGGTAATATCTTGGAAACATTCATATTTTCCAAATTTTGTATTAGTCATAGATTAGGAATATGCGTCGACACTACTTTTACGATTAATGAACAACAGCTTATGGACAACAGCCATGAATGTGAACGCACATCTGAGGAACGCGCCGCGAATGCGCCGCTCGGGCGCCGATCGCGAATCGTTCGTTCGTTCGTTCATGTGTATTTATTGTAACTGTTTGCGCGCCTATGCTGCGCGCGTTGAGTTCGAGCCCGTGCACTTATGGTGGGCGGGAGGAAACAAATGCGCGCGCGCATGCTGTATGCGGGCAGCGCTAGCGCTGTTCACGCGCGTCGCGTAGCTTGCGCGGGAGCGACACGCAAGCGGCGCAAGAGTGGCACGCGAACTGCTCGTACTTGCACGCGCGCAGTTAACGAGCATTTCGCAAACAGGCGCATTTGCGGCGCGTTCATCAGATGTGGACGCACCATTAAAAAGTATACTGGGTCCAATTCGAAACTGTGTCTCCTTAATTCAAAATCTCCTAAACTTAAAATAAGAAAAGTCATACTCGATTTTGTATAGCACAAAGCTGTCAAAATCAAGTTTGACGTTTCTTATTTTAAGTTTAGTGACTTGAAAATCTAGCGAAAACACTTTTGAATTATTCCAACAGACCGTTTTATTTATAAATTTAATTAATCTTATTAAGATAAGAGTTAGCGTCAATCTCTAAGCGTTTTAGTATTCTGTCATACTTTATTATTTAAATATGTAACAACATAAACTGGTGCTAAAACGTGTAGGATTTTTGGCGCTGACTGTACAATGTAGGAAAGCGCGTAGCGATGTACGGGCAAGGGGGGAGCAGGTGCCCCCCCTAGAAGATGCACTTGGTCACTGTTTTTAATTTTTATCATAACCTATCCCATTGCTCGTGGAGCATATACTTACCCATGGTTTTGGTGTTTCTTCGCCTGTCCCCTTCTCAACAGAATCCTGGTCAAGCCCTTGAATATATTGTCCCTAATTGAATAAGATTTCATTGCAATCATTAAACGACACGACTCACGATTCATAATGTTCCCCTTTGTTCGCGGATGGTGTTAGAGTGACATGACGTACAGACGTAGGTACCATTTGAAAGCCTCTTTCAGCAAGTACGACTATTATGCTTGTTTACAGGAAGTCGGTTCTAGCGTTGTTTGCATGCGGCTCATGTCCGTACAGGGCTGACGGCAAACCAAAAGGCAGCTGTATATATGTAAACAAGATAGCAATAAACGCTGCTAACTAACTCAAAATTTGTCAATAAATGCGCAATAGGTATAAATAACATTTAATTTTTTTTTTTCATTAGGTGTTTGATCATTATCCATCACGGAACGCTGACTTCACAGGACAGTATGAAAACCAGTATAAGCTGTAACTATACATTTTTATTGGGATATTCCCATCTGATACGACTGGTGACTACTGGGAATTTTTATACTGGGATACCGCCACTTTGTTTAAGAATAAAAAGGTGTTTAAAAATTATAGAATTCTTTTAATAACAAGCGATAGCTTCACTCGTGAGCTTTTAACTAATTTAGCATTTGAACAAATTTAGGAGTCTATTTAAATGCCAAGCGTTTAATCGAGCTACGACTTTGCATGCGTACCTACGTAGTAAGTCAGATGACAACGCAACATTCATTAGTATTAAAAATTCAAAGAAAGTGGTGGTAACTACTGCAACTAAAGATTTCCAGTAGTTGCCAACAATTTGTTTTAGTTGTAACCAGAGTGGTAAGAACTCACACACAGTAACAAAATGGTGGTAACAAGTGGGTACTTCTTCAGAAAAATAAATTAGTTTTGCATCACATTTGCTTAGTTTTGGGAAACGCAACTCGTGGGTATTTAAATGAGATACTCGAAGCAGTAAAAACTTACAGAGCTGTTTAAACATTATCTGCTTGGGTGTACGTTTTGGGTTTATTTAAGTTTCTTATATAGGTATTTTTATTATCACTGGCTTTGTACAAGCTTTTATACAAATAATTATTCATTGTATGTGTATAAACTGATAGATCTTCTGTCGATAAAGTAACGCTATAGGTTCTTACTAGAATCACTCCTTAAGAGGACTGTGAACCAACGGCAAAAATCACCCTTTTCATACAAAAGGCGATAACGATTTCCACCCTTTATATGTTAACTTATTTGGACCAATTTTTGATAGGTTGTCAGTCAGAACAAAATCTAGGTCTATACGTTTTTGAATTTTGATTAAAGACCAACAAAGTCAAATAATCACCGAAATTAGTTTTGGATGAGAATACTGAAACAAAAATAAAACTTAATTTATTGATTATAGTGAAAAAACCAAAATGTATAACCCTAGATTTTGTTGTGACTGACTACCTATCAAAAACTGGTCAATTAACCTTTAAGGGGTCGAAATCGTTATCGCCTTTTGTATGAAAAGCCGTAGGTTCACACTGCTCTTAACTTATTCGTAGCTAGGTACTCTACAATCTTCCCTGTCGGCAGACTGCATCATGGTATAGCAGGGCACATCATAGTAGCATGATAGATACACGTTGCCTACGCGTCACCGATTATAAGCTAAAAGTCAAGGCATGATAAGACTGTTTAACTTCTAGCAGCATTCCCTTTATCTTTCTTTGCCAAAACCCAGGAAAATCCCTGCACAAATGCGCTACATACATAACAACGAAAGAATAAGAAGTTGCAGAAAAATGTTCATAACTTCCAATTGAAGCCACGTGAATTTATCATTTAAAAAATACGCATTTTATCCCCTCACAAATTTATTACATTTGAGTCGACAGTTCGTAATGGAACAAAAATCGCCATATTTTAATCCTAGCAACCACCGACATCCCTGCGGAGGGCATTAGCATAATTTCATTGTGTGTCAACTCTATATAAACTGGGTCGGCTGTTACTGCCCACACTCACTTAATTGGCACCACAGTAATACTTAATTGGTAATATTAAATTATCTCTCAAAATACCAAATAACCATGTTGAAGGTATCCTTCTTTGTTTTATTCATGGCTCTGGTAAGAAACACCCCAAATAAAACCATGTACACTGAAAAAAATGTTTATTAAATGAAACCGAACTTTTTTCTTTAATAACTTTAATAACGCCTTACAATAATTATTGGTTAATGCTGAAATAACCGAAGTAGTTTGGTAATCATTTCTTTCAGTATAGTAGTGTTTACCTTCGAATTTAAAATAATTTCGCAAATAAGTTAACGAAATAATGTAATATAATTGTGTAAACATTTTCAGCTCACCATTAATCACACTCTGGCTCAGAGTACAAACGAGTCGCAAGGCTCAACGTTAGGCTCAACGTCAGGCCACCAGCATTCTAACTTTTTCGGGTTCCCGGTTCCCTTCGAGATACCCCAGCTCCCGTTCTTCAGAGCGCAAAGAGAGGCCGACGCGCCTGCTGACACCACGGTAGAAAATGAGGAAGAACACGAAGGACATCAGGATAGATTCTTCTTCAACCTGTTCTCACCCTCAACTTTGGTCTCTTGTAATTCCACCACGCAGGTAAGCTACTAACAAAGTAAGCAATGTAGTTAGTATATAAGTAGGTATTTAATGAGGTAGTACGAACTACATTGTGTAAGTTGAGTCAAAATATTCCATAGATGTACGTACCTAAACAATTCTGTTTATTATTCTATATTTTATAAGCACCTGCTTTTAAAAGGTAACTTTTTGATTGGGATGACCGTGGGTACTATAAAACAACACGATTTACGAATTTACTAGTTAAATTAATGTCGTTAATGTGCTCTGTAAGTATTTCTCAAAAAGTTAACTTGCTTAGGTACGTTATAGCAACTTTTAACTTTACCATTTCGTTACGATTCTGCTAACAGATTTCCCAACAGATTTGCATTATTTTCTTAAGTAATTGTGTTAATTAGGGAACTAAACAAATCATTATTCCTATATTTTTAAAAATAATGTAAAAAATTCTATAATACGATTGAAAAATCTCTTAACAAAATTCTAATGAAGTGGTGAAATTAGAATTGGCCGACATAAGCACGTTAACTTTTTGACTCATGTTACATTTTGTATTCCCTAGAATTACCACAAAATTAACAAGTATTGCCACGTAGCGCTACGGTCATAACTAGTAGCGGCGTTCTTCGCTTTGTAACGTCGCTACATAGATATAACTCGCGGGTGCATATCAAACAAAGAGTTTAAAGTAAAGGGATAGAAGCTTTCCGCCCACATCTCGATATGACTAGGTAGCCGATACGACCAGATCGCATTGTGACTACATCTCCATGTGACTACATCGTTTAAAAGAGTGTTATTCACTAGGCTGGAGCAGCTTGTCTGAGCTGCACGCAGGCCCTGCGGTGCGGCGGCAACAACGTGGGTCGCCTGCAGCAGTGCCGTGGGTTCCATCCCTACTGCAACGTGGGCCGCTGCTCCTTCTTCCCAGGGGAACTGTGCACCAACTCTACCAGCTAGACGCTAAGCTTGGACCCATGCTCGAGTAGAGTAGGTTCCAAAAATCGGGCCGACAACTGTACAAGGAAATTCTATACGTCTCTATTGCCAAAAACTTAACAGGCTATAATCCTCCTGTTATCTTTTTACCTGACCTTAAACTTGTTATTGTTTTTTTTTATCTTCAATTTCTGTTCCCATCTGAATTGTGTAACACAGGGATTGGACAAATGGGATTTATACAACCTTCCCATTTTCAATTGTATTGTGAAAATCCGTAATGTATTGTATGATTGTACATTGTACTTTAAATTTCGTAGCTTTCATGTTAAAAATAGTAGTTTATGCAACGGTTGCATAATGATAGGCCTTAAAACACTAGTGCGGTTTTATGAAACGAGCTTTTAGCGAGTTTCATAATAAGATCGCACGTGTGTTTTAAGGCCAAATTATGCAGAGTTGCATACATAACTTTATCTACACACATATTATAAATCCTCCATAATGGGTTCAGAAACAATATTTTCTGGCAACAAGTTATTTGTTGCAATCGTGGCTGCATATTTCCGACATCCGGTGCATTTTCACATCACACACACTCCGAGAAGACTACTTACTATTCATATTTTCAACTAAAATGTAAATTACAAACAACTTTTTCTATTCAATTCAACAACAATTCTACTTTCATTCAGCAAAACACCAACATGGCGGCGTCCTCCGTCAAGACCATTTTTTTTTAAATCATAGACAAACGGATGAAGTCTCTATTCTCATGTCACTCGAGATCAAATATTGTGCAGTTTATATTAAAAAAACATACTGAATTGACGTTTCGTATCAATAACTGTTTTAATATCTATGGATACTAGAATAGACTCACTTGAGTTTTGACAGCTGTTCCAAATTTAATCTCATTTCTTTACTAAAAACGATAAAGAAGTCATGTTATTTCTTTATCGCAGCACTGGTTTTTTCCTAATTGGTTGTCAAAATGGTGGTAATTTCCTACGGTTTTTGATTAACCAATGGAGGTTTTATGATATGGGTGTAGATAAAATGTGTTTCCTTTATCGTGTATAATCATGTCCTGGGAGTCTTACGTTGAGCGAGTATAAGAAACTTAGCCTCAGTTCACACCGCACGTTTTTATGCACAACTTTATTACATCGTCTGTAACTACTTTTCAAATTTGGTTTTCCAGGAAGCCTTTACCCAGTTTAAAATAATAAAGTTGCAAGAATTTCTGCTGTCTTTAGTTACTATTGGAAAAGATTCATTAAATGTTTATATATTTATAGCCTTTTAATGTTATTATCTTTTCAAAAGGGAAGCATGTTTGTTTAATACATTACAATCAATGCATGTGTTCGTAAATAGCTCATACCAAGGCGCAAATCTGTGAAGGAAACCGGAATTAACCTCACTCGTGCTTGTTCATATATATATTTTTTAATTTTCTATCCAACTCAATGTACGCTGAATACAAAGAGTTTTTTTTTATAATTTAAATAGGTCAACAAATATTAAGTCATAGACTCTTTCTTTACGAACAAGAACGTCAAGATGAATTGGTAATATTACTATACTCTTTGAGATGAAGTATCAAACAAATGGGTTAACGCCGGTATATATTGTTCTATAAGCTATGTTCTATATGACTAATGTTAGGCCTCTTTCCAACTAAACCAAAGAAGAATAGACACTTAAGACAACTTCATAAAGTGGAAACTAAGTTATCTAAAATTTTTGCCTATTTTCCTTATATCTCATTTACATGCAGTCACTGCCACTGCTGCTCGCGCTGCGAGAAATAATTCCCGCATACTGCTTTCGAAGGCAGTGGGTGTTTACATGCTGCTTCCTGACTCACTGCGCGCCAGGCAACGCGAGTACTGTTTTATATGTATTGATTACCTACTCATTTGTGAAAGTTCGGGGTGTGCAGAAACTAAATAAAACAACATTTGGCACGGTTGTCTATATTTACAATAAACACGACAGTAAAATTGATACTTATTATAAATTCACTTTAAAAACGTGACTGGTAACAGTTACCCATATTAAAAAGAATGTCACCCTACAGTAGATAGCTATATAATGATTTCAAAAGTTATTATCGTATTAGTGGTCACATTAGTTTGCATTTATTGTCAAATTTCTTCAGCCAAGAAATTTAAAAATAGTTTGAAAAGATTGTGTAGATCTCGAATAATACCTATGCTATACGAAGAACTCTTTGTCTTATCGCAGAACTCTTTACTAATAAAGATCAGTTGGCAACTTGTTATTGAATTACACTGGAAATGTGTCTTAGATAAACGATATTACATTTTGTAAAATACTTTTCCATTTTAAAGCCATTTAAAGGATTTATGCGACTTTTTATTACACATTGAAAAACCCATCCTAGTGTAAGGCGTGTAGGTAATGAGATTAGTCCATCGTATTTTGGCATTAAATTTAATCTAGGCATGTGGTTGAAGCAAATTATGCTATATTATTAAAAGTACATTTATTTGTCAAACACAGCTCGTCCCATCAAGAATGGAAGCGGGACCAATACGCTTTCAAAGGATATGTTAATTTTACTCGTTTTATAAACACGATATTGTCTTATTTTATCAAGATATGGAAAATCTCTTCCATTTACTGCGTTACTATATAAAAACTGTAAAATTTGAGAGAAAGTGGTTCCCTAGTTCTACGAAATTTATTTAAGAAAACTTTTCTTATGAATTATATTGTCAAAGCTATTCATTATATTTTTAACGTTTTTCCTCTATTCTGATTGACAATACAAACTTATTAATTAATTAATTAAACAATACTGTCAGGTGTTGCACTGCCAAAGTCGTTACATAAAATTGCATCCGTTCTGATGTAGCCTAGAGATATCACTAGCCTATTGATATAAACCTATCTGCGTGCTTAATTAGTTCATTGTCGCAACGACATTTAACATCAATACAATATATTTGTCATTTAGATTAATATTATTGTCTATCTTTTATCCGGTATCCATTATTCTTGCGTTGTAAAAAACTATATAGACCATTCAATAATACAGCAAAGGTAGCAAACAAAGCGATATAATAAAGTTCCGCATACTGATATAACAGGGGAACAGAATAATCAATGGATGTATCCTGTCCGTAAATTGACGCACCTCTAAAGGCATTTAGGTGTAGTTTTATCCTGAAATGTACCATTTGCAAATTTGTCAGTTCTTGCTAGCATGACAACAGTTAGGCGAAGCGACGGCGCACGCCGCCCTGCCGGAAGCTGCAGAGCTACTGATTCTTGCGACGGCCCGGCAGACTGCTGTTCGGGTAATTCTTCCTCAGCAGGATGTTGTCAACGGCCGGCAGCAGCAAGTATCGCTTCCCCGACACGTGATAGGGAACTTTGAGTGATCTAAAATAATAAAACTTGGGTACTTCCTTGCTGAGTGGCCACCGGTTCTTGGCGAATGAATCTTCTGAGATGTGGACTGGCAGGGGCGAATTAGAGCTGGGGATTTCGTTGTCTAGCGGTCGGTGGAGGAGCCTGCCGGTCGGGTGCGAGTAAGGAGGTACTGGCGGCGGCGGTACGTCGGTGTCGTCTGAATCGATTGGCTCAGCTTTGGTACTAGCGATATATTGCCTGAAATAAAATCATTATTGTATCTTCAAAGTTTGTATTCTTCAATTCCGAAAGAATAGTCTAGTTTTAATGGTTTAACTCGTTATAAACGCATTCGCTTCGCTGCCACCCTTTTACTCCGATACTTTTCCAAGTGCCACATTAGGGCACAATACGGGACATCCCATTATGTGCTAAACACACAGACCTCGTCCAAGGCACTGAATTAAAGAACGAAAAATCGCAATTAATTCTCTTAAAGCAGTGAATGCATTATTGATGTAATGAGTTCAATCAACTGCTTAACTACATTGTACTCATATGTGCATTCTTCTTCTGTTACATACGTTAAAAGTTGATGTTCGTAGTCTACGCTAGCAAACGTTTTTATAGAAGCCGCCCATCCTTCTGTTCATATTTAGTTCATACGAGAGGGAGGATATATTTACAGCGAATGTAGAAGGTATGCTTTAGTATACTTAAATAAATAAATGATATGGTAAACATTTTAATAGTCCCAGTCGATTGTGATAACACATGTTATATAAATAATCCTGGCACAGATAATATCAAGTTCATTTACCAGGTTACTATAGTTAGTTTATAATATCTTGTCATATTAATTAATTTAACAAGTATAACTGAGTGAAAATAGCGGCAGATAAACTGTAAGTAGTTCTTGCCCGCTGCTTTAGTTAAAAAAATACTATTGTAATTAACCTATAAATAAATTCGAAATTAAAAAGCATTCCTAAAATAGACGACCTAATTATAATGATGATACTTAAGTATGTTACTTACCTAATTCCGAAATTCTCGTCAGGGGAATGCTTCCTGTAAAACAATAAAATCGTTAACAAAATGGTTAAACCTCTCGTTACGTAACATTTAACGATCAACAATCAATCCTTATGTCTATAGCCTATTGAACATTTAATTATTATTACAAATATTAGTCGATACAAATCGTATCATTTCACAATGCCATGCAGTTAGTCTAATTCTGCAACTGTTTACTGTGAATATAACTAATTGGCATCTGTAGGTGGAAGCACCCACGGCACATGTGCTGCGCTGGGCCCGGCGCGACGGCTTTAACGATCGATGCCAACAACCATGCGATGCGACGTTCATTTCATTTCGCTATCTCACTGCACTAACGCTATTAACTTGACATATACACCTACACCACCCACCTACGGAAACATTTCACAGATGCATTCAGTAAACACTCATCATGCCTCTATCCACCTTTATTTAAAACTACGCGCCAATCCTATTTGAAGCATCAAAGCACTGAAGAACTGCCTTATTACTTATCTACGGGATTAAAGAATTGACAATGAACACAAACTATAACATCGACGTCTACTATTACATCAGAACCCCACACGACCTGTACAACTCCTGACTAGGCCATAGCAGTCTGGCACGGCCAGACCTACTATAACGCCCGCCTGTAAACCTAAACGACGGCAGTAAGCCTAACCGGGCCAGAGACCCAATATGACGCTTTTCAAAATTATCGCGTACAAGATCATCATCTGTAACAGACGTAATCAAGGCAAACAGAAATTACCTCTGTCAATATCACGATTATGCAAACGTTAAATGTAGTTCTAGGAAATTTTACAAAGAACTTACCTACAGAGCGCTTATCCTCGTTTTCAATGTCATTGCCATCTGGGCCATGAATATCGTTATGCTCGATCACGTCAGGGAGTGAAAGAATGTATCTTTTAGCCCTAATACTTTGATCTCCGATAGTTGGCCTGTACATTCCAAGCACAGGTAAACCAGCCGAACCTCGCTTGAAATACCAATTATCATCAAAATCTGAGGGATTTGCGTAACCATTTTCATCCAAGTACTCATATTCGCTTTGAGGAAGCGGCCCTCCCCGCTTGTAAACTTGCGATAGAGGAGGAAACATATCCGGGTTTACCGATTGTTGAAAGTCATACATTTCATTAGCATCGAAAGGTCCGTCGATGTCGGAGAGCGGCGGCACGGGGTTCTGATAAAACGGAAAGTAATATTCATCGCCATTAGCCACGTCCTTTTTATGCAGGTGAATCATGCCATTCCGAGCCAGAGCTTGCACGTTGCGCTTATCGGTCTGCTGACTGTACTGGCTCCTGCCGCCCGCGCCGCGATAACCGTCCCGGGCTAGCGCTTGGATGTTCCTTTTCATTGCAGAGTAGCTGCGAAGTCGCGCTATGGAAGCCATGTTCCTTTTTTCATTAGATCCTTCATCATCTTGTTCCTGTTTGTCAGTTTCATCGTAAGGGGCTCTAAAAGTAGGCAACTGCCCGTTTTTCGCCAAGGTTGAAATGCTCCTTTTAAAGGTGCCCGATGATCCCCGCAGATACCCTGCTCTGGCTAAAGCCGCAATATTTCTTCTAGGAAAAGTTGGCCATTGGTTGGGAGCTGGTAAAGCAGGCATGCTCACCACCTGACAAAATAAACGTGTAATCATTATCTCTTTTTATTTGTTGCCGTCTCTCTGTCACTGATGTGTGTAGTTTACCTACTGCACTTACCTGCTCGATGTACGAGGAGAGAGCCAGCGCGACCGTGGCCACCAGCAGCAGACAACCACGGTGTCTCGCTGTGCTCATCCCTCTGTATTCCCTCATCTGATAGCAATTTAGAACAAAAATAATTGATAATTTAAATAAAGAATAACACGGATTAACTCGGTAATATAATTTATTTAATAAGGAGCAAATCGCAACCATTACTACCTACACAAAATGTACGATGACAGAGAGAGAACAAAAAAAAAAACATCTGTCCTTGTCTGAGACTAGGTATAACCACCTACATATTGCATTGTATTCTAACAATAATCTTCACTGAACAACCTTATGCTATAAAAAATATTCTAGAATCTTAACCAAACCTAACCTGCTGCCAGTTCTTAGCGTTAGTATTAAAAGACATTATATCTATTAACATTATTAAATTTATTCGTTTAACAAACAAAAAACCGATGAATATTCCTAGGGAGCGTGCAATAAAAGCGTTATTGGCCGCAACTTCGATAATAACCTGTCAATGTAAATGAGATATGCTCAAAGAGATTCAATTACTTAAAATCTGAGGCACTCAGAAATGGAAAATAAGAATATTCTCAAGGTGCAGTACCCACGAATTTACCCTGGTATTGTTTTATATGGGATAACAGGTTATAACCGGTTAATAACCTTTTGAACGCCACAGTCGGCTTTAGCCGACAATAGATTTTCATCCCCCTGACGCCACGACATGCCGTTTTCTATACATTTTGTCGACTACAACTGTCACTCGGCGTCCGGGGCACGCTTTCTGGTAATCAGCCGTAGTTTTAACTGAAATCCCATGTAAAAAAACCGGTAAGTTTGATAAAACGTTGAGAATGAACACCCAAACATAACTCTTATTGGTATTAACCGTATATAAGTTATATATTTTCAGAATCTACATAAGTAAATAAACTTTTTAAGCATTTGATACCAAATTCAAACCAATAAGGAAGTTTTCTGAATAATTCTACTTAGTCCGTCAGTTAGATTATCAAACTACGGAACCCTAAAAATATTGAACACGTATTTTTTGCTTTATCGAAACAGTCAAAATTGACAAAGATAACGAACATCAAAGTTCGGGCGTGTGGACTTGTGACGTCATAAGTCCCCACTTATACATTATGCTTACACTTATATTATATATAACATTATAAAAAAGAGCTAATACCTCCAAACACAGGTGTAAACTTAAAAGGAGGATTCGACAGCAAAAATGTATATAAGTTATACAGGGTGGGCCACAAGTTTCGGCAAATAGCACCACAGATTTTTTTCTAAACTATTAAATGTGCGGTACAAAGAATGATGGGAAATTTAACGCCATTTTGTATATTTTTGACTACGATGGACCATTTCACAGGAAAGCAACGTGATTAGTGTGATAAACCCTTTCCAAAAAAAACCGGAAAAGTGCGAGTTAAACTCCAGTGCAGAGGGTTCTGTGATTATATGAAATTTACTATGTTACTTTAAATACCATACAGTTTTTGAAGGTTTTCCGGTAATCTTTAGGTAAAGAACTATTTTTTGTATATTTTTCAAAATTTTAGGTCCAATGCTTTCGGTGATAAGGAGGGGGAGGGGGGGAATGGTAATTTCTTGCCTATTTTCCTAAATAACTTCAAAACCGTTTATTATAAAATTATAAAAAAAATTAAGATCCTCATAACGACTCCTTTCATTACATATGTCACACGCCATATTTTGCAAAACTTACGTACCAGAAGTGATGATTGATGATAAGATACTGATATTTTCATACAATTCCGTAGTCGGTTGCAGGAGTGCCAGCAACAAGACGGAGCTCATTTATGCGACAGTGTTTATACAAATAAAAAATAAATTTAATGCTTATTACTTATAATAAATACCTAATAAAATAGCATTTGTAGTTTTTCCTCTATCATGTTTCTAAAAGTGCAAAACTTATGGCCCACCCTGTATATAAATAATTTAGAATTTTTGGATTTATTGGTACAAAGTGTGCAAAGTCGTGACGACACGCGAAACTTTAACGCACTATATCTTCGTAATTTTTTGTTTAATCGACAAAAGAACAAAATATGTGTTCAATATATTTTTTTAATGTAAATGACGGACTAATAGAATTTTTCAGCAAACTTCCTTGTTGTGATAGAAAAATAGCGTCTTGATTTTTGAGATGTCATTTCTCTCACGTTGCATTTACGAGGAAACAGGGAGACTACGACGAAAATTACGTCATGTCATATCTTTGACGTTTCGTCATTTTTACGTTTGGGAATTTCTAATCTCAAGATAAAACTTGTCAATGCCCCGTAAGATTAAATGGGAAAGGCCCACATGCCTGGCCGGCTGGTTGGCCTTTCCCATTTAATCTTACGGTGAACATATGTCTCAGAAAGATCAAATCATAATCATAATATATATATAAAAGGAGAGTGTTAGTTTGTATGTCCAGCCTTTTCTCCATGACCACCCACTGCCACCCACTTGTGGTTGCAGTGGTAGTAGCAGGTTTTAGATTTTGCTCGAATAGTCTAGAAGGATCTTTAAAGTTCCAGAATGGTCAAAAATAATCAAAAAAATTTAAAATGTCGTACTCAACGGTATCCATAGATACCCCACGTATGGGTTTGATGAAAAAAAAATTTTTGAGTTTCAGTTCTAAGTATTGGGAACCCCCAAAATTTATTGTTTTTTTTTTCTATTTTTGTGTGAAAATCTTAATGAGGTTCACAGAATACATCTACTTACCAAGTTTCAATAGCATAGTTCTTATAGTTTCGGAAAAAAGTGGCTGTGACATACGGACGCACAGACGGACAGACAGACAGACAGACGGACGGACGGACAGACACGAGTTATTCTATAAGGGTTTCGTTTTCCTTTTAAGGTACGGAACCCTAAAAATCGTGAAGTTACGTCTGAAATCCTCTTTAGACAGTTCTATGTCTTATTTTTTAACCGACTTCAAAAAAAAAAGGGTTGGTGCTCAATTCGGTTTTTTTTATGTTTGTTACTTCAGAATTCCGTCATTTATAAACCGATTTTGAAAATTATTTTTTGAATCGGTAAGGTATACCTCCAGTTTGGTCCCGTTGTAGTCAAAGTTGAGTTATAATGAGAGAATCTATGAGGAATCGATGGAACTCTTCAAATATTATAGGCAAGCATATAGAAATTTTAATATTTTCTATAATAACTCAAGCAGTTACGTTCCAAAAGCATTATTTGGTGAAGTGGAACTGTTGATGAAGACCACAGATGATCATCGGAACTCCGAGATGTTGAATATTTCACGGTTGGCGATTAAATTGCTGTATAAAGTTCTGAAGCAACTTATATCCATGAAAATTCATGTAGTAAAATTGAAGAATCAGGAGAACTCCTCAACGATTGACATCCTTGCACCGTGGATAGCAACAGTTTGTAAATGGTGATGAGCAATTGGCATTATGCTATTGTTACTTGATGTAGTAAATGTGTGTCGTTAAATCACAGGATAATAAATAAAATGTCAAAAAAAGACTTACTTTTCAATGGCTATTTGAAGTCGGTTTTTTTTTATTTTATAAATTATTTTTACTTATGGGTCTATAATTTATAACACTATTACATCACGCCCATACAAAAAAATGACTAATTCCTATTTTACGTGTAGTATGTTTACTTATATAATTCATCCGTTTTTAGGGTTCCGTACCTAAAGGGTAAAAACGGGACCCTATTACTAAGGCTCCGCTGTCCGTCTGTCTGTCTGTCTCCAGGCTGTATCTCAAGAACCGTGATAGTTAGACAGTTGAAATTTTCACAGATGATGTATTTCTGTTGCCGCTACAACAACAAATACTAAAGAACGGAATAAAATAAATATTTAAGGGGGCTCCCATGCAAGAAACGTGATTTTTTTGCCGTTTTTAAAGATAATGGTACGGAACCCTTCGTGCGCGAGTCCGACTCGCACTTGGCCGGTTTTTTATTTTCCCCATACAAAAAACCGCACAGTGCTTCTCGTTCATTCCGGTGCAAACAGACAGTGACCGATCACTCAAGGTCATTGGCTCTTGTCAGCATCTTAATTCCGACATCTTGAGTCTTGTAACTTTAACGAATGAATAAGCCAAACGGACCCGACTATACAAAGGAAGGGCACAGGTGTCTCGAGTAGTTGTTGAACTGGATATTCAAAGCGCTAAGAGCACAAAAGGTTCTTCAAAGCATTTTGCAAGATTATTTTCAAAGCCTAGCAACCAACGACGCTTATGATACCGTAAAGTAGATAAACGTTTTTGTACTCCATAAAATGAAGGTTATCTTATAGTACCTACTACTATTTTTCTGCGATAATTACGGTTTTAATTAATTACCTTATGTGATGAAAAAGGAGATTAGGTAAATTTCAATCGCCAAAGAAAGTTTTTAGCGTGCATGCAATAGTAGTTTATGCAACTGTTGCATAATGATAGGCCTTAAAACACTAGTGCGGGTTTATGAAACGAGCTTTTAGCGAGTTTCATAATAAAATCGCACGTGTGTTTTAAGGCCAAATTATGCAGAGTTGCATACATAACTTTATCTACACACATATTATAAATCCTCCATGATGGGTTCAGAAACAATATTTTCTGGCAACAAGTTGTTTGTTGCAATCGTGGCTGCATATTTCCGATATCCGGCGCATTTTCACATCACACACACTTCGAGAAGACTACTTACTATTCATATTTTCAACTAAAATGTAAATTACAAACAACTTTTTCTGTTCAATTCAACAAAATTCTACTTTCGTTCAGCAAAACGTCAACATAATGGCGGCCGTCCGTCAAGACCATTTTTTTTAAAATCATAGACAAACGGATGAAGTCTCTATTCTCACGTCACTCTAGATCAAATATTGTGCAGTTTATATTAAAAAAACATACTGAATTGACGTTTCGTATCAATAACTGTTTTAATATCTATGGATACTAGAATAGAGACCCACTTGAGTTTGACAGCTGTTCCAAATTTAATCTCATTTCTTTACTAAAAACGATAAAGAAGTCATGTTATTTCTTCATCGCAGCACTGGTTTTTCCTAATTGGTTGTCAAAATGGTGGTCATTTCCTACGGTTTTTGATTAACCAATGGAGGTTTTATGATATGGGTGTAGATAAATAATTATATAGGTAAATAAGAATTTAATAAATTCAATTGATTCGACTCAGAATTGCAAAAATACAAATGATCGACTGTCCAAATAATATTAAATTGAACCCGTGATCCAAAGCGTTTTCAAGCGTTTGTTTATTCAGCTAGGTATCCAAATCTGTTTTATTTATTCAGGGAGCCCTGTTTATAAAGTAGATCGCTAAACGTAAATAATAATTCTAACGTCTTACGGGACCCACCCATTCCAAGATATCAACGTCGCCGGAAGCTATTAACAATAAAAACTCATTTAACTTTAGATTTGATCTAGGTACTTATTTTGAAATTGAACTCTTCAAAGTCTGCTCCTTTTTGAGAACAAACAACAAATGATTCATGATATTCAGTGACATCTTCATGATATTCATTGAAGATTCAGTGACATCTTGAAGCGGCATAAGTCGAACAATGGACGACTAAAAAGGATTTCACCATGTTTTGAGTTTGTGTGTGTGTGTGCCTGCCTAGTGGACCGATCCTTGTTAATTGTTGTAAAAGTGTGTAAAATAGACACATTTTTATCATTATTAGTATAATAATGGGGACCGGGAGAAACTCCCGCGGGATACGCAAAAAATTACAGATGAAATTTCTTTTTTTTTAACCAGATTGTAATAGTATCTGATGGGTTAGGAGACCCATTAAATACCTAGTTAATATTCGGAAATAACACACGCCTGCTTTTTATTTGGGAAAAGTAACATGCTCGAAAAAGTTCCACTATATACTTCTGGCTCTTCGTAAGTAGATAAAGAAGAATTAAAATATGGTTTTGCATAACCTTATACAAATTTCAAATTAGTAAGACAATTTATTAGCAGTTAATCTCTGTTAGGTCTGATGGCAGTCACTCCACTACTTTTGTTGGGCAGTAATCCAACCTGCCCATTAGAAACTGCAAAAAGCGCTGCAGGGAAGATAGCCTAGTAAGCTCTAGAACACTATTTACCTATCAAACCCAAAACCCTGCATGCAGGTCACACTAGTAGCTGCATGCATTGTGTAGCACTATGTGCAATGTGTATTTGGTTTATACAGTACCCAATACCCTCCATGATGTGGTGAACCATTTTAAAATGAAATTTTTTGAAAGCCCTCGTTATCTAATGCAAAATTATTCTGAAAGTTAGCTCTAATTACTATAATACCTACTACTACATTACTAGTAATGTCTTGTAAAAATACGTAGAGAAGGTAAGTTTTGTATGTTACTTTATTTAGTAAAATGATATTGTATTAATTCAAGGCTTCTTTCTATTCAACTGGTTATACTTTTATCATATGATAATGTCAGTGTCCGAAAACTTTTCGACGGCAGTGTAGTCTAAAGTTGGTAAAAATTAAATACTCACGTTAAACGCTCAATCCTCCGCTACTGCACTTTGCTAAACTTCAACAAGTTCTCAGAGCACGAACTTTGCCCAGTTTGCTGGGCAAGGCGCTGTCAGGGAAGTCGGGAATGATGGCGGGATGGGCGCGTTAAACCTTTTATAGTAGAGCAAGTTGGTCGCGCATGCGTTGCTGCCTCGGAGGAGGAGCCAGCCACAGTAGCCATGCACTGCGAGTTGATGGGTCTTTAAGGTCAAAGTATTATTTCAGGAACATACGAGAAGCCAATACATACAACAGACTATAGTTTCCTGAAAAATTCTAATTAGATGTATTATTAATTTACAATATAAAAAATATTGAATACATATTTTTTCTTATATCAATTAAACAAAGCATAAACAAAGTTCCGCGTGACGTCACGACTTTGTACACTTTTTACCATTACGTGACGTCAGTGCCCCCACTCCCGAACTTTGATGCGAGTTATCTTTGTCAATTTTGATCGATCTGATAAAGCAAAAAATACGTGTTCGATATGTTTTGATAATCTAACTGATGAACTAATTAGAATTACTATTTTTTTAACCAAGAAACATCCCTATTCTACAAAGTTTATAGTAAATAGGTTATATTGAAATGAAGCTCAATAAACGCAATGGCTTAAGTCGCGCACAGACAAACAAGCGAGGCTCGCAGTAAACTAACTTAAATTATATATTAATTAACAGTTATGTCATTGACAATCTGCGGCCCTAACATGCAAGACACAAAGATAAGTTAAACCCGTTTATCGCTGACTATCTCTTTCGTCGGAACTAATGTGAGAGAGACGCACTTAGAGATAAGACGGTTTAACTCATCCTTGTCTCGCATGTTAGGGCCGCTGGACGATTCAGTGTATGTATTACGAATCGGATACCGTGTACCTAATGCATACACTTCAAGCAGCAGGCGCTTACATTCATTGTAGCCAAATGAATAGGTAAAGCTTAACCGCCAGTCGCCATGCCGCCGCTGGATTTCTTGACAAAGCTGGGCGCCATTATCTAATCGTTAAACGTTAAAGAGTTACAGTATGCAAGATTTAACGGAATTTAACGTTAATTGTTAATCGTTAACTCGGGATAGAAATTGCATTTTATATGTCGTTGATAGCTAAGCCGCGCGGTTTACTTTTGGCAAATAGTAGGTTCTTAATAAACGTTTAACGGACTCTAATGGTTTTAAAAGTTAATGAGTCCGTTAACAATTTTTAAAGTTAACTTTAAAGTTAATCCGTTACTCCAAATGTTAACTTCGTTAATTAACGATTAACGGGTTAACGGTCTTGTGTGCAGCTATGTTTCTCGACTTCCATTTAAGTATAATATATTATTATTATTGTGATGGAAAAGAGCGTCTTTAATGCGGTTTACGAACATAAAGCGAAATTGCTTTCGAATAATACAGATAAATTGAAGCTTAGCTTAAACTCTACACAAGTTTACAAAAAGACGTCACATAGTATCACAGTACTTTTCGACGGTGCCCAACAATTTTGAACAGCTCAAGTGAGTGAGTCTGACTCGCGCACCAAGGATTCCATGCCACCTTGTACAATATACAATAGGTTGAAATTTTCTAAACTGGTACGTACAATGTCCTCTTTTTCTTACTTAGTATCTACCTAAGCTTGAGGTCAGCAAATGATATTTATCTATGACACTATCTGAACGGGTTCATTATATTCCCACTCCTGTGGGTAGGTCGTAAGGGTGAATAAAATATTTCGCCTTAGGTTATTAAAATATAGGATAGCTATACCTATCCATATGTGATCAATGTAATAATGTAAATATCCTTTAAATCTAAAAAAAATACTATAAAATACAACCTATAGGTAACTTAAGGTGCTTATAAACGAGCAATTTTTTTGGCAACTTTTTGCTGCAATTTGAACTAACCCCAAAAATTTGCACTTAAGCTTTTGTTCCCAGTAGTGATCTATTATGTAATCCTTTTGGGGTTAGTTACCCAAGAGTTAGCCCAAATCGCAGCAATAAATTGCCAAAAAACCAGCCCGTTTATGAGCACCTTTATACTAATTGACAGCCTTGCCCGATAAACTGACGTAAGTGATAGTTAGTCGGAAAATTTTATAATTTTTATTTTTGCCGGTTTTTATCATGTGTGACGCAGCTCTCGACATGACCTTTAGCCCCAAGTGCATTGCGTCAGCCGGCCCGCGACGCAGAGGCCCTTGCGAATCACACAAATTAGCCGCAGCGGGAGCGGTTATCCTTGGCGCGAGGGCCCAGGCCTCTCCTATTGCTAATAATTTACATAGACGGGATTTATGGGAGACTAATGTAATATGAGTATCATGTATATGATTTGTAAGTAAGCCCATCCAGCTAGTTCGACTTAAGGTCTGTTCGGCGAGAGTTGATAAAAAAAGCAAAAAGTCAGGGCTTCTTAACTCATTACAAATAGCGGCCCGCTAATTATTTTTACCGATGATAATATAAAATTAAAGGTAAAAAATATTTTTAATTTATGAATCTTCGTCGACGTCACGAGTTTTTACCATAAAGTGACGTCATGAGCCCCCCCCCCCCACTCCCGAACTTTGATGCGCGTTATCTATGTTAATTTTGATTGATTTGATAAAGCAAAAAATACGTGTTCAATCTTTTTAGGGTTCCGTACCTCAAAAGGAAAAAACGAAACCCTTATAGGATCACTCGTGTGTCTGTCTGTCTGTCTGTCTGTCTGTCCGTCTGTCACAGCCAATTTGCTCCGAAACTACAAGACCGATTGAGTTAAAATTTGGTATACATATGTAAGTCGGTGACCGCAACACGGACGCGTGACGTAAATAGATAGATTTAAAAATGGGGGCCACTTTTGGGGGGTAAATTAGAAAATTAAAAAAAATAGTTACGCAATCTACATCGTCTGACATTCCAAATGAAAGGGCTTATTGTGAGGATCTTAAATATATTTTCTTTTGAATTTTAAGTAAAATAGTTTAGAAGTTATTTAGGAAAATGGGCGAAAATTGACCATTCCCCCCCCCCCCCCCTTATCTCCAAACTACTGGGCCTAAAATTTTGAAAAAAATTCAGAAAATAGCTCTTTACCTATAGATTACAGGAAAACCTATAAGAAGTCTATGGTATTTAAAGTAACATAGTAAATTTCAAAAAATCATGTATGGAACGGAACCCTCTCCACGCGAGTTTAACTCGCACTTGTCCGGTTTTTTGGTAATCTAACTGATGGACTAATTAGATTTTTTTTTTTACCCATAAAAACATCCCTGTTATTAGGTAATAAATGTAACCGCCCCTAAAATAAGATATCTTGGTATATTTAACGTTTGAATGGGAAGAACTGATTCCTCACTGATATTTACTTAGAAACAAACAATGCTACTTCCTACTAATCCTACTAATATTATAAATGCAAAAGTTTGTGTCTGTTTGTTTGTTACAACGCAGCTCCGTACGGCTACCATTACTATTGTGTACCATTGTATCGATTACCAATATCAATGTACCAATGTCCTTTTTGTGAACAATTTTACATCATCCTTGGTTATAAGCTGATAATAAAGACTTTCATGCACCAAGATACTTAAAGGGCAAGAAAACCATGCGAAACCGTTACAATTCTTTAGAAATGATTTAAAATAAAATTGTGTAAAATAGCAAGTATTCTAATCTACTATTTTATTTAGTGAATTATTTTACAGAATGATCATTTTAATTATGATCAAGGTACAATGACAGCAAGAAGCTCAAAATACAGTGGCGACAGCACAGCCCAGAGTAATGTTTAATCGAAATAGGGCTTATAAGGTAATAGATAAGGATACATGTTACTGGGGGTAGCAACCGGCCAGGGGACGGAAGAGGTTTCAACGTCATCAGCGGCCTCAGGGGACCCAACGGCATCATTTGCAGCGTGGACTCTTGGGGCAGCTGTGGACTCAGTAGGGGCAGTAGGGACCATAGGGATAATAGTGGCGTCCGATACTGATGGAGCATTAAGGGCAACAGCGACCACAGGGGAAGCAACAGTGGACGTTGCCACCGCAGCGGTGTATTCAAGAGCAGAAGCAGAATTAGAGATAGCCTCAGAGCTATATGCATTCCGACCACTCAGCTCTTCATAAACATATCTGATAAGGGCAGCTTTTTTTTCTATGTTTCCGCTAAGTTCTGTAAGGCCGTATTTTTTATATACATAGTTCTTCCAATTAGAATGTAGATTAACATCGTCATCCTTGTTATTACTTTTAGCAGGTAGTTGTTGTTTTTCAATAGAGTCTTTATCCAATCTGTCCAATACGCTTTGAATCTTTTCAAGGCGCTTACGCTCTGCTTCTTCAGTTTCCGCTTTCTGTGTTAGTTTCCACTGTTTTTGCAGCTTTTTCTGCATTGCTAGCTTTTTCTCTTGGGCTAGCTTTTCTTGATATTTTTGATGTGCCTCATGCTTCTTTTCATTTTTTTCTAGTTGCTTCTGTATTTTTTCTTGTATCTTTGTTTCCCATAGATCTACTTGATTGCTTTTGTCTTCTTTGTTGCGGTCGGATAACAGCGGATCACCACTTTCGTTGGATTCATATTTCGCACTCACTGCACAGACACCTACCTGGAAGTAATTATTCACAAAAAATCATTCCATAACATCTATAAATTTTAATTTTGAATTATAAAAATCCCATAGGTACTAACTTCAAACCCCTGAGGGCTTAGCAGACAAATTTTTATCGCGCACATAAAGCATTCATCCCTTTCGCACACGCATGAAAGTGGTTCATGCTTTATGTGCGCGATAAAAACTAGTGTGCTAGTAGGCACTCTGTTTCACACCCTTAACGGTGAACTATAGGTAGATACGGATTCTCGATAAATATAAATTCTGCTCAGTAGTGATTATCGTGATTAAAGCACAAACTACCAATAGACAAACAGACGGGAACAAATGTTGTTTTGATACATTTAATTTAACGTTTTCAACGCCACAGACGGTTGTAGCCGGCAGCAAATTTCCGTGCTTCTGTCACCACGGCATGCCGTTTTCCATTTTGTCGGCTACAGCAGTCACTCT
The DNA here is from genome assembly GCA_947859335.1 of Tortricodes alternella. NCBI lineage: Eukaryota > Metazoa > Arthropoda > Insecta > Lepidoptera > Tortricidae > Tortricodes > Tortricodes alternella. The sequence continues at coordinate 25,369,032 of OX401969.1, forward strand.
GCGTACGAGGCACGCTTTCTCGAATGCGCGAGCCGTGGCGTTCAAAAGGTTAAAGAACCAATTAACCAAATCTTTGAGTCTTTTTAAAATATCTTTCATGTACAAAATATTTTCTTAGCCAATTCGCGTCGGTTTCAGGTCCAGCAGGAGATAGTCAGGCTAACAAGTAGTTAAATTATGCACTTATAAAATTTGTGTCACACGACGTAGTGTTAGTGTTATTTTAATACCCATCTATTTGTATACATACCTACATGTAAGCATTATATGCATGCATGCGGGCATTTCGGTGAAAGAAAACATCTACGGTCAAACCCTTCTCACTATAACAGCAGGCCTATGCTCCGTAGAACAATGTATATACTTACAATCAGTAGTAGTAAACGAATCCTCATTTTGGATGCCTCAGCCTTCTTTGAATACGATACAAAGCGAACACTGCAAAAGACCTCGTTGTATTCGTTTACAACGTGTTTATGGGAAGAAATGTGTTGTATGTACTTGGGTACCAAATAACATACTTAAACGGCACTTTTATGATGATGATAATATTAATGAGTCCGATATAACACTAATGAATCCGATATGAGATTAATGAAACCGATAAGGTTACTCCTAATACGATTAACTGTTTATGTAATTAGATAGGTATGTGTATATATCATAGACATACAATGATTGAATTCTTGTGTCATAATTTTCATTGCATTCGATTTCAAATAATACCGTGTGTATACATACGTTAATCATTTAGGTACTCCATGGAATACTCCATGGTATAAAATGAGGGTTATGGAATATCATGTAGACCATCAATTCTAAAATATTATTCTAACTTGAATTTGTATACAACAATCTATACTTAACGCACGGCAGAATACAAACGTCATTTCTTTCTTTTTTTAAACTAGATATTAATACCAAATTTTGAAACAAAGCATTTGGTTTTAAGAAATACATAAACAACAACCTTCGCATCGCATCAGTGCTGCAGTGGAGTCGGTTTAAAAATAAAGTAAAAATCGGTTAAAATACATTAGTTTTAAGAATTATATATGATAAACCATAACCCTTATTTTTACACCATCGTAGTCGGATAAAAAGTACCTTAGATAAGAAGTAAGCTCATAAACTATCTATCGAACTGTTTTTTTTTCCATTAGTGGTTTAATTACAGAAACGAGTTCTCTACAGATTTATTATAATTATGTAGTCCTAGCTTCTGCCTGTGACTTCATCGCATGGAATTCGGTTATAGATTTCCCTCGGGAACTTTTAAAATTTCCGGGATAAAAAGCCTACGTGCTATTCCAGACTATAATCTATCTCTGTGCCAAATTTCTTCCAGATCCGTTCAGCCGTTCTAGCGTGATCGAGTAACAAACATCCATCCATCCAAACTTTCGCATTTATAATATTAAGTAGTAGGAAGTATACACAGACCAAATCTCAACATTATTTTTTATACTGTTGAAGCGCTTATTATTCTCAGACGTTCCCAATAGGAACAAAAATAGCTAACTGTTATCCGATTTGAGCCCTGTGGGAACATTCCCAGCACGAACAAATACTTAGAAACAAATGGACTATTTTAGCCATTGCCTAGATAGAAAAAATAATACGAAAATATAAGTACATACAGTTCAATTCCAAATAGAAAGCTTTTTATAAAGTTAAAATGATTACTATAACAAATTATTATTATCTTAATTATTATAATATATATAAGGGTGGATTTATTATTATTAAGTTATAAATAACTATATATTTAATATATCCTCATTCTTAAAATACTTTCTACCTCCCCTAAAAGAGATGCTTTATTAGTTCATGTTTTTAAAAGCTCTGTAGCTAAAATGCATGACACCTTTCCTCGCGTTTTGAATAAGTTGCGAAAGATCTGCACCTCTATTCGGGACCGCTAAGTGATTCTGTAGCGACTCGTGAGCGAGATTTCTCATCCCACTCTTGCGAATTACGCGTCGCGTCGGCGTTAGCGTTCCCGAATAGAGGCGCTGTTTTTATTACAGAATTGACAAATTTAAAAAATGCATGCTGTCAAAAATATTTCAATTACAAACGAGTTTCCTTATGCAATAACTTCAAGTTGCATAGCTTATTCTCTATACGATTAAGATCACTCAGTCTCTCCAAAGTGGACACGTCGGACGGAATTGTAGTATCATTCGTGGCAGCTTCGCTCTCGTCCAGACGTATTTCCAACGTGCTACAATTAGCTGGAATATTACGAATGTATTTCGAAATTGTATTATTTTTGTTACTGTTGTGGTCTTCACGTGTTCTTGCAATGAGTCTTGTCGAATTAACTTTGACACACGAGGTTTTTGTTCTTGACAAAAGTTTCGACATGTCGTTTATTTGGTCTAAAATTTCTGTGAACAAAATATACTTAATCAAAAAAGTTAAAAACCGGCCAAGTGCGAGTCGGACTCGCGCACGACGGGTTCTGTACCATTATCTATTAAAATGGAAAAAATCATGTCTGTTGTATGGGAGCCCCCTTAAATATAAATTTTATTGCTTTTTAGTATTTTTGGTTATAGCGACAACAGAAATAAATCATCTGTGAAAATTTCAACTGTCTTAACTATCACGGTTCATGAGATACAGCCTGAAGACAGACGGACGGATAGCTGAATCTTAGTAATAGCGTCCCGTTTTACCCTTTGGGTACGGACACCTAAAAACTATAACCCGCTGGCGACGTAAAAGCATTTTTGCTCCTAGTATGACACACCCTTAGAAATCTTATATAGCCTATGACTAGCACTTTCTCCATGAATCATATTATGATACCGCATTTATTAAAAGGTTCAGTAGTTCAGGAGCTAAACTGGAACATCTGATTTTTAGTCACGTCATGTATGTATACATACACTGGCAAACTCTATTTGGCTTCACATAGTCGGGTAAAAATAGACAATGCATACAGTCAGTAAAACACCAAAGTTTAAAAATAAACGGGCCACATCGAAACATACCCGAAATCTGTAGACTAGTTGTGTCATTCATAAGACACTCCTTCACATGCATTTCACTATTAAGTCGTTTCCCTTCCAATTGTTTCTCAGATGTTAAATTATGACGTCTGCTGAGAACCATCTTCCTTAACGACGATTTGTTTTTTCTTGGCGAGAAATTGTATAAAATGGAGTTTTTATGCATCGAATGGGATTCAGATTTCCCATTCTTGTCTGGTTTATCACATGCTGACAGGTTGAACATCTGATCTAACTGAACCGAAAAATTCAGCTCGCTACATTTTTGAGCCTTTATCTGTTGAGCCAATTTCTTCAAAGGATATCTTTTAGCTGGTGTTCTGATATTCGTAGTTTTAGCGAAGATGCTACGTGTCATGTTATTCGGCAGTTTCTTTGGAGAACTGACGTAAGTGTTATCGTTTACAAGGTTCATTGTGTATGTGGCATTTTGAACTGTTGGAGGTTCTTCCTCGATAAAGTCCGACTTGAAGAACTGATCCTCATTATCCTCAGGGTGAAGCAAGCTATTGATTTTATTAACCAATGTGTAAAGCAATTTCAGGCGTTTGGAAAGTTGTTCTACGGACACTTCTTTGTTGTGCGTGCATTTTTTAACGTCGTAAACGAAATCATCTTTTGCACAGAGCAGATTACTTACAACCTTGCACTCCAGGAGAGCTACAAAATAAAATAGGTACCAGTTAATAATTACATACATACATATAATCACGCCTGTTTCCCGTAGGCAGAGACCGACCACGAGTACCACTTCTTTCCACTTGCTACGATCCTTACATACTTGTTTCGCTTCGTCCACTTTCATTATTCCCTTCATACATGCTCTTTGGTTTAGGGTACTCTTGACCTGGCCTTTTTAGTTAATAATTAGTCTAAAGAAAATATTTTAAGAATAACCCAATGAATCAATACGTGGAGCTGCAGACGTACAATTCGTATATTAACAGAGAATCGATTTTTCAAAGTTGGGCACTTTTTTGTAATTAACCTTTTGGACGCCGTTGTCGACTATGCGTGACAGCGTTTACAGGGTAAAAAGGTCCTTCATTACCTTGACTTAAAGTTGAAATTCGTGTTACTTCTCAGACATGCTTGGCGGCCAAAAGGTTAAAAACGAGCTTTAGAAACCGTATTTTCGATCAAAATTAAGTGATCAACCACTTGTTTTTTTTGAACGCTCAATTTTCAAAAACTCGGTCTGAAATTGTGCACCTTTTTTGAAATCAGCGAGCAAAGGCAGCAGATTGTCCTGACTCGGCAACGCGTTGGGCTCATGCGTCCGGTACACCTCGAAGAACTCACGCACCACCCATCCCAGGTCGATCACGGCGCGAACGCCGATATTGTTGTATTCGTCTTTATTTTTTATTTTATTCAACAATTGGCGTAAGTTTTGTTGCATCAATTGTTTTGCTTTCTAGAACAAAATGTTATTAATATAAAAGAGGATTTAGGAATGTAGGAATGTACACAATAAGGTAATTTACCCATAAATCCCAATACTAGGAACAGACCTATACCAATGCCCCGCCAAGACCGTTATCATATTTATCATACAGGTATAGCACCTGTGGGTCTAACTCTGACGTCAGAAAATATATCACGACATATGCGACCAATCAGCGGCATATATCGCGTCATCGGCGACCAATAGCAAGGCAAGGCGTCATCCCCATCAACCAACAATCGGAAGAAAGGACAAGGGTGAGGTCAAGATCTCTATCACCACGCAAGCGGTAAAAAAAGCACATAAGATTTGAACGTTTCTTAACTTTACATAAACCAACATATTTAAATCAAAATTGTATGCAAATGCTTTTTCATTAAAACATAATTTACTGAGTTGCTTAGTTAGGGCTTACAAACCCGACGTCTAAATTTGACGACGCGGTTAGCCTAGTTGGTAGTGACCCTGCCTCGGAAGCTAGCGTCCCGGATTCGATCCCCGGTGAGGGAAAATAATTGTGTGATAAGCACGAATGTTTGTTCCTGAGTCTTGGATGTTCCCTATGTATTTAAGTATTTATTTATCTATATAAGCATGTATATCGTCGTCTAGTACCCATAACAAGCCTTTAGAGCTTACTTTTGGGACTAGATCGATTTGTGTTAAGATTGTCCCCTGATTTATATACTTATTATTATTATCAAATCCGTTAGGTACTCATTGTATGGCGCAGTAGCGGGATATTCATTATTTTTCATACAACACCAGTCACGAAAAGTCCGGGATTGCAAGCCCTAGCCCTCGTAATAAATATCGGATTGAAAGCGCATATAATCCCCGAGAGATACAGCTAACGCTACTGTTTATTGTAATATAAGTAAACTAGAGAACCCGCCACAGCTTCGCCCGCGGTATTTTCCATATAAACTAAATTTTCACCCCAACAGGGGTTGATTTTTTCAAAATGCTTTTGCAGTGCGCCTTTCTTTTTATTGAGAAGCCTTAATTCTCATTTTCATGTTAATAAGCTAAAAAATGACGGTTATCCATACAAATTGTCACCCCTTTAGGGTTTGATTTTCGTAAAATCCTTTCTTAGCGGGCGCCTACTTTACCTAAAAAATACCTGTACCAAATTTTGGACTTCTAGCTCCAGTAGTTTTGGCTGTGCGTTGATATGTCACCCGATCAGTCAGTCAGTCAGCTTCGTCTTTTATATATATTAATTTACAAGACCCATGAAGGCTTTTAAGCAGCCCATTTTCACTTTACCTACCATTTGATGTTTATGTGCAGAGCATTAAATAAGTAACATAAACATTTACCTCAGCAAAGGCACCTGGATCCACAATTAAAAAAATACTGTCTCTTATGTGCTGAACTTCTTTCCGCCAGGAGTCTGCCAGGAGCAGAGCATGCCAACTACCAGGGGACACCATTAGAGCCGGCACCAGATGGGGATCCAGGGCTTCCAGACTTGCTAGACCACTTCTCAGTGATACTATTCCTAAAATCATCGGTGATAACTTTATAGTTGTTTCAGAATACAAAGGGTATATAAAGGGAAAACCTAACACGTATGAGATGTCACGTTTTTAACACGCTTTTATTAGCTTGACCTAAATGTATGTATGTATGTAATTGAATCATTCAGCGTAATTTCAACCTACTTCTACTTGTCGTAAACATTTGAAACTTTGCAAGTGTATGCAATTTGGATGACAATCTTCGTCGACGTCACGAGTTTTTACCATAAAGTGACGTCATGAGCCCCCCCCCCCACTCCCGAACTTTGATGCGCGTTATCTATGTTAATTTTGATTGATTTGATAAAGCAAAAAATACGTGTTCAATCTTTTTAGGGTTCCGTACCTCAAAAGGAAAAAACGAAACCCTTATAGGATCACTCGTGTGTCTGTCTGTCTGTCTGTCTGTCTGTCCGTCTGTCACAGCCAATTTGCTCCGAAACTACAAGACCGATTGAGTTAAAATTTGGTATACATATGTAAGTCGGTGACCGCAACACGGACGCGTGACGTAAATAGATAGATTTAAAAATGGGGGCCACTTTTGGGGGGTAAATTAGAAAATTAAAAAAAATAGTTACGCAATCTACATCGTCTGACATTCCAAATGAAAGGGCTTATTGTGAGGATCTTAAATATATTTTCTTTTGAATTTTAAGTAAAATAGTTTAGAAGTTATTTAGGAAAATGGGCGAAAATTGACCATTCCCCCCCCCCCCCCCTTATCTCCAAACTACTGGGCCTAAAATTTTGAAAAAAATTCAGAAAATAGCTCTTTACCTATAGATTACAGGAAAACCTATAAGAAGTCTATGGTATTTAAAGTAACATAGTAAATTTCAAAAAATCATGTATGGAACGGAACCCTCTCCACGCGAGTTTAACTCGCACTTGTCCGGTTTTTTGGTAATCTAACTGATGGACTAATTAGATTTTTTTTTTTACCCATAAAAACATCCCTGTTATTAGGTAATAAATGTAACCGCCCCTAAAATAAGATATCTTGGTATATTTAACGTTTGAATGGGAAGAACTGATTCCTCACTGATATTTACTTAGAAACAAACAATGCTACTTCCTACTAATCCTACTAATATTATAAATGCAAAAGTTTGTGTCTGTTTGTTTGTTACAACGCAGCTCCGTACGGCTACCATTACTATTGTGTACCATTGTATCGATTACCAATATCAATGTACCAATGTCCTTTTTGTGAACAATTTTACATCATCCTTGGTTATAAGCTGATAATAAAGACTTTCATGCACCAAGATACTTAAAGGGCAAGAAAACCATGCGAAACCGTTACAATTCTTTAGAAATGATTTAAAATAAAATTGTGTAAAATAGCAAGTATTCTAATCTACTATTTTATTTAGTGAATTATTTTACAGAATGATCATTTTAATTATGATCAAGGTACAATGACAGCAAGAAGCTCAAAATACAGTGGCGACAGCACAGCCCAGAGTAATGTTTAATCGAAATAGGGCTTATAAGGTAATAGATAAGGATACATGTTACTGGGGGTAGCAACCGGCCAGGGGACGGAAGAGGTTTCAACGTCATCAGCGGCCTCAGGGGACCCAACGGCATCATTTGCAGCGTGGACTCTTGGGGCAGCTGTGGACTCAGTAGGGGCAGTAGGGACCATAGGGATAATAGTGGCGTCCGATACTGATGGAGCATTAAGGGCAACAGCGACCACAGGGGAAGCAACAGTGGACGTTGCCACCGCAGCGGTGTATTCAAGAGCAGAAGCAGAATTAGAGATAGCCTCAGAGCTATATGCATTCCGACCACTCAGCTCTTCATAAACATATCTGATAAGGGCAGCTTTTTTTTCTATGTTTCCGCTAAGTTCTGTAAGGCCGTATTTTTTATATACATAGTTCTTCCAATTAGAATGTAGATTAACATCGTCATCCTTGTTATTACTTTTAGCAGGTAGTTGTTGTTTTTCAATAGAGTCTTTATCCAATCTGTCCAATACGCTTTGAATCTTTTCAAGGCGCTTACGCTCTGCTTCTTCAGTTTCCGCTTTCTGTGTTAGTTTCCACTGTTTTTGCAGCTTTTTCTGCATTGCTAGCTTTTTCTCTTGGGCTAGCTTTTCTTGATATTTTTGATGTGCCTCATGCTTCTTTTCATTTTTTTCTAGTTGCTTCTGTATTTTTTCTTGTATCTTTGTTTCCCATAGATCTACTTGATTGCTTTTGTCTTCTTTGTTGCGGTCGGATAACAGCGGATCACCACTTTCGTTGGATTCATATTTCGCACTCACTGCACAGACACCTACCTGGAAGTAATTATTCACAAAAAATCATTCCATAACATCTATAAATTTTAATTTTGAATTATAAAAATCCCATAGGTACTAACTTCAAACCCCTGAGGGCTTAGCAGACAAATTTTTATCGCGCACATAAAGCATTCATCCCTTTCGCACACGCATGAAAGTGGTTCATGCTTTATGTGCGCGATAAAAACTAGTGTGCTAGTAGGCACTCTGTTTCACACCCTTAACGGTGAACTATAGGTAGATACGGATTCTCGATAAATATAAATTCTGCTCAGTAGTGATTATCGTGATTAAAGCACAAACTACCAATAGACAAACAGACGGGAACAAATGTTGTTTTGATACATTTAATTTAACGTTTTCAACGCCACAGACGGTTGTAGCCGGCAGCAAATTTCCGTGCTTCTGTCACCACGGCATGCCGTTTTCCATTTTGTCGGCTACAGCAGTCACTCTGCGTACGAGGCACGCTTTCTCGAATGCGCGAGCCGTGGCGTTCAAAAGGTTAAAGAACCAATTAACCAAATCTTTGAGTCTTTTTAAAATATCTTTCATGTACAAAATATTTTCTTAGCCAATTCGCGTCGGTTTCAGGTCCAGCAGGAGATAGTCAGGCTAACAAGTAGTTAAATTATGCACTTATAAAATTTGTGTCACACGACGTAGTGTTAGTGTTATTTTAATACCCATCTATTTGTATACATACCTACATGTAAGCATTATATGCATGCATGCGGGCATTTCGGTGAAAGAAAACATCTACGGTCAAACCCTTCTCACTATAACAGCAGGCCCCGTATGCTCCGTAGAACAATGTATATACTTACAATCAGTAGTAGTAAACGAATCCTCATTTTGGATGCCTCAGCCTTCTTTGAATACGATACAAAGCGAACACTGCAAAAGACCTCGTTGTATTCGTTTACAACGTGTTTATGGGAAGAAATGTGTTGTATGTACTTGGGTACCAAATAACATACTTAAACGGCACTTTTATGATGATGATAATATTAATGAGTCCGATATAACACTAATGAATCCGATATGAGATTAATGAAACCGATAAGGTTACTCCTAATACGATTAACTGTTTATGTAATTAGATAGGTATGTGTATATATCATAGACATACAATGATTGAATTCTTGTGTCATAATTTTCATTGCATTCGATTTCAAATAATACCGTGTGTATACATACGTTAATCATTTAGGTACTCCATGGAATACTCCATGGTATAAAATGAGGGTTATGGAATATCATGTAGACCATCAATTCTAAAATATTATTCTAACTTGAATTTGTATACAACAATCTATACTTAACGCACGGCAGAATACAAACGTCATTTCTTTCTTTTTTTAAACTAGATATTAATACCAAATTTTGAAACAAAGCATTTGGTTTTAAGAAATACATAAACAACAACCTTCGCATCGCATCAGTGCTGCAGTGGAGTCGGTTTAAAAATAAAGTAAAAATCGGTTAAAATACATTAGTTTTAAGAATTATATATGATAAACCATAACCCTTATTTTTACACCATCGTAGTCGGATAAAAAGTACCTTAGATAAGAAGTAAGCTCATAAACTATCTATCGAACTGTTTTTTTTTCCATTAGTGGTTTAATTACAGAAACGAGTTCTCTACAGATTTATTATAATTATGTAGTCCTAGCTTCTGCCTGTGACTTCATCGCATGGAATTCGGTTATAGATTTCCCTCGGGAACTTTTAAAATTTCCGGGATAAAAAGCCTACGTGCTATTCCAGACTATAATCTATCTCTGTGCCAAATTTCTTCCAGATCCGTTCAGCCGTTCTAGCGTGATCGAGTAACAAACATCCATCCATCCAAACTTTCGCATTTATAATATTAAGTAGTAGGAAGTATACACAGACCAAATCTCAACATTATTTTTTATACTGTTGAAGCGCTTATTATTCTCAGACGTTCCCAATAGGAACAAAAATAGCTAACTGTTATCCGATTTGAGCCCTGTGGGAACATTCCCAGCACGAACAAATACTTAGAAACAAATGGACTATTTTAGCCATTGCCTAGATAGAAAAAATAATACGAAAATATAAGTACATACAGTTCAATTCCAAATAGAAAGCTTTTTATAAAGTTAAAATGATTACTATAACAAATTATTATTATCTTAATTATTATAATATATATAAGGGTGGATTTATTATTATTAAGTTATAAATAACTATATATTTAATATATCCTCATTCTTAAAATACTTTCTACCTCCCCTAAAAGAGATGCTTTATTAGTTCATGTTTTTAAAAGCTCTGTAGCTAAAATGCATGACACCTTTCCTCGCGTTTTGAATAAGTTGCGAAAGATCTGCACCTCTATTCGGGACCGCTAAGTGATTCTGTAGCGACTCGTGAGCGAGATTTCTCATCCCACTCTTGCGAATTACGCGTCGCGTCGGCGTTAGCGTTCCCGAATAGAGGCGCTGTTTTTATTACAGAATTGACAAATTTAAAAAATGCATGCTGTCAAAAATATTTCAATTACAAACGAGTTTCCTTATGCAATAACTTCAAGTTGCATAGCTTATTCTCTATACGATTAAGATCACTCAGTCTCTCCAAAGTGGACACGTCGGACGGAATTGTAGTATCATTCGTGGCAGCTTCGCTCTCGTCCAGACGTATTTCCAACGTGCTACAATTAGCTGGAATATTACGAATGTATTTCGAAATTGTATTATTTTTGTTACTGTTGTGGTCTTCACGTGTTCTTGCAATGAGTCTTGTCGAATTAACTTTGACACACGAGGTTTTTGTTCTTGACAAAAGTTTCGACATGTCGTTTATTTGGTCTAAAATTTCTGTGAACAAAATATACTTAATCAAAAAAGTTAAAAACCGGCCAAGTGCGAGTCGGACTCGCGCACGACGGGTTCTGTACCATTATCTATTAAAATGGAAAAAATCATGTCTGTTGTATGGGAGCCCCCTTAAATATAAATTTTATTGCTTTTTAGTATTTTTGGTTATAGCGACAACAGAAATAAATCATCTGTGAAAATTTCAACTGTCTTAACTATCACGGTTCATGAGATACAGCCTGAAGACAGACGGACGGATAGCTGAATCTTAGTAATAGCGTCCCGTTTTACCCTTTGGGTACGGACACCTAAAAACTATAACCCGCTGGCGACGTAAAAGCATTTTTGCTCCTAGTATGACACACCCTTAGAAATCTTATATAGCCTATGACTAGCACTTTCTCCATGAATCATATTATGATACCGCATTTATTAAAAGGTTCAGTAGTTCAGGAGCTAAACTGGAACATCTGATTTTTAGTCACGTCATGTATGTATACATACACTGGCAAACTCTATTTGGCTTCACATAGTCGGGTAAAAATAGACAATGCATACAGTCAGTAAAACACCAAAGTTTAAAAATAAACGGGCCACATCGAAACATACCCGAAATCTGTAGACTAGTTGTGTCATTCATAAGACACTCCTTCACATGCATTTCACTATTAAGTCGTTTCCCTTCCAATTGTTTCTCAGATGTTAAATTATGACGTCTGCTGAGAACCATCTTCCTTAACGACGATTTGTTTTTTCTTGGCGAGAAATTGTATAAAATGGAGTTTTTATGCATCGAATGGGATTCAGATTTCCCATTCTTGTCTGGTTTATCACATGCTGACAGGTTGAACATCTGATCTAACTGAACCGAAAAATTCAGCTCGCTACATTTTTGAGCCTTTATCTGTTGAGCCAATTTCTTCAAAGGATATCTTTTAGCTGGTGTTCTGATATTCGTAGTTTTAGCGAAGATGCTACGTGTCATGTTATTCGGCAGTTTCTTTGGAGAACTGACGTAAGTGTTATCGTTTACAAGGTTCATTGTGTATGTGGCATTTTGAACTGTTGGAGGTTCTTCCTCGATAAAGTCCGACTTGAAGAACTGATCCTCATTATCCTCAGGGTGAAGCAAGCTATTGATTTTATTAACCAATGTGTAAAGCAATTTCAGGCGTTTGGAAAGTTGTTCTACGGACACTTCTTTGTTGTGCGTGCATTTTTTAACGTCGTAAACGAAATCATCTTTTGCACAGAGCAGATTACTTACAACCTTGCACTCCAGGAGAGCTACAAAATAAAATAGGTACCAGTTAATAATTACATACATACATATAATCACGCCTGTTTCCCGTAGGCAGAGACCGACCACGAGTACCACTTCTTTCCACTTGCTACGATCCTTACATACTTGTTTCGCTTCGTCCACTTTCATTATTCCCTTCATACATGCTCTTTGGTTTAGGGTACTCTTGACCTGGCCTTTTTAGTTAATAATTAGTCTAAAGAAAATATTTTAAGAATAACCCAATGAATCAATACGTGGAGCTGCAGACGTACAATTCGTATATTAACAGAGAATCGATTTTTCAAAGTTGGGCACTTTTTTGTAATTAACCTTTTGGACGCCGTTGTCGACTATGCGTGACAGCGTTTACAGGGTAAAAAGGTCCTTCATTACCTTGACTTAAAGTTGAAATTCGTGTTACTTCTCAGACATGCTTGGCGGCCAAAAGGTTAAAAACGAGCTTTAGAAACCGTATTTTCGATCAAAATTAAGTGATCAACCACTTGTTTTTTTTGAACGCTCAATTTTCAAAAACTCGGTCTGAAATTGTGCACCTTTTTTGAAATCAGCGAGCAAAGGCAGCAGATTGTCCTGACTCGGCAACGCGTTGGGCTCATGCGTCCGGTACACCTCGAAGAACTCACGCACCACCCATCCCAGGTCGATCACGGCGCGAACGCCGATATTGTTGTATTCGTCTTTATTTTTTATTTTATTCAACAATTGGCGTAAGTTTTGTTGCATCAATTGTTTTGCTTTCTAGAACAAAATGTTATTAATATAAAAGAGGATTTAGGAATGTAGGAATGTACACAATAAGGTAATTTACCCATAAATCCCAATACTAGGAACAGACCTATACCAATGCCCCGCCAAGACCGTTATCATATTTATCATACAGGTATAGCACCTGTGGGTCTAACTCTGACGTCAGAAAATATATCACGACATATGCGACCAATCAGCGGCATATATCGCGTCATCGGCGACCAATAGCAAGGCAAGGCGTCATCCCCATCAACCAACAATCGGAAGAAAGGACAAGGGTGAGGTCAAGATCTCTATCACCACGCAAGCGGTAAAAAAAGCACATAAGATTTGAACGTTTCTTAACTTTACATAAACCAACATATTTAAATCAAAATTGTATGCAAATGCTTTTTCATTAAAACATAATTTACTGAGTTGCTTAGTTAGGGCTTACAAACCCGACGTCTAAATTTGACGACGCGGTTAGCCTAGTTGGTAGTGACCCTGCCTCGGAAGCTAGCGTCCCGGATTCGATCCCCGGTGAGGGAAAATAATTGTGTGATAAGCACGAATGTTTGTTCCTGAGTCTTGGATGTTCCCTATGTATTTAAGTATTTATTTATCTATATAAGCATGTATATCGTCGTCTAGTACCCATAACAAGCCTTTAGAGCTTACTTTTGGGACTAGATCGATTTGTGTTAAGATTGTCCCCTGATTTATATACTTATTATTATTATCAAATCCGTTAGGTACTCATTGTATGGCGCAGTAGCGGGATATTCATTATTTTTCATACAACACCAGTCACGAAAAGTCCGGGATTGCAAGCCCTAGCCCTCGTAATAAATATCGGATTGAAAGCGCATATAATCCCCGAGAGATACAGCTAACGCTACTGTTTATTGTAATATAAGTAAACTAGAGAACCCGCCACAGCTTCGCCCGCGGTATTTTCCATATAAACTAAATTTTCACCCCAACAGGGGTTGATTTTTTCAAAATGCTTTTGCAGTGCGCCTTTCTTTTTATTGAGAAGCCTTAATTCTCATTTTCATGTTAATAAGCTAAAAAATGACGGTTATCCATACAAATTGTCACCCCTTTAGGGTTTGATTTTCGTAAAATCCTTTCTTAGCGGGCGCCTACTTTACCTAAAAAATACCTGTACCAAATTTTGGACTTCTAGCTCCAGTAGTTTTGGCTGTGCGTTGATATGTCACCCGATCAGTCAGTCAGTCAGCTTCGTCTTTTATATATATTAATTTACAAGACCCATGAAGGCTTTTAAGCAGCCCATTTTCACTTTACCTACCATTTGATGTTTATGTGCAGAGCATTAAATAAGTAACATAAACATTTACCTCAGCAAAGGCACCTGGATCCACAATTAAAAAAATACTGTCTCTTATGTGCTGAACTTCTTTCCGCCAGGAGTCTGCCAGGAGCAGAGCATGCCAACTACCAGGGGACACCATTAGAGCCGGCACCAGATGGGGATCCAGGGCTTCCAGACTTGCTAGACCACTTCTCAGTGATACTATTCCTAAAATCATCGGTGATAACTTTATAGTTGTTTCAGAATACAAAGGGTATATAAAGGGAAAACCTAACACGTATGAGATGTCACGTTTTTAACACGCTTTTATTAGCTTGACCTAAATGTATGTATGTATGTAATTGAATCATTCAGCGTAATTTCAACCTACTTCTACTTGTCGTAAACATTTGAAACTTTGCAAGTGTATGCAATTTGGATGACAATACAATAATTTGGTACCATCGAGCTGATCTGACCATGGAGCCAGGAGGGTGATAGTGGAACTCTTCAATGACTACTAGTAAACCCCTCGAGTTTGGGCTCATTTGGTTTGCAATTTCGATAACAATACAATAATTTGGTTCCATCGAGCTGATCTGACCTGGTTTGTCAGCCAGAAGGTGGATAGTGGAACTCTTCACTTACTACTAGTAAACCCCTCGAGTTTGGGCTCATTTGGTTTGCAATTCGGATGACAATACAATAATTTGGTTCCATCGAGCTGATCTGACCTGGTTTGTTAGCCAGGAGGTGGATAGTGGCACTCTTCAATTACTAATAGTAAACCCCTAGAGTTTGGGCTCATTTGGTTTGGTTTGACGAGTCCAATGGGTATACCTTAGTGATGAGGTTATTTTGTACTTCTTATTTAAATTTTAAACAGGTCGTGATTTTCTTACAATATTTAACAACACGGGTTCCAAAAACGCTAATCCGCTACACTGGCTGGCTTCAATATCGTAAACGAATTACGAACTATAGCGATCGATAACCATACGTTGACTAATAGTAGGGGAGCCCACGATGCTAAATGGGGGTATACTCGAGCATCGCTTGGACCTACTGGATTTTGAAGATATTCATATTTTATGTATCCCACGTATCTCTGAGGTACAATCTGCCGGTTTGCACGGTGGGGGTGGCCGTACGGAAAGGTAAAAAATGGAAATTAAAAAGAGGGGATGTTAAGTGAACCTAGCCAAACTAGAATATTATGGTCTCAGAGGACCAGCACGGCAGGGAATGAAGTCTTATCTAGACAATAGAAAACAATGTTTCGACAGTGTATAAATAGTTGTCATGAAACCAAATCACATATATAGATCCAGGCGCGGATACATGATTCCGTTTAGGGGAGGGGCAATTTTTGTGTGATCTTCCATAAACTTTGTTCTAATCCAAAAAATATATATTAATTCTGTGCAGTCATTTTACTACTAGGTGCAACAAAATTTATATTAAATTGTGTTGCATTTAAAAATAAAAAATTATAATTTATTCTACTTTTTCATAAAGTCGGTATATCCTTTTCAAAGAACTTGGGGTAGAAATTGGTCAAAGATGAACATTATGTAAAATAGTGTTATGGGTGACATACTTTCCTGGTCAGAAGAACATGATACAGCAAAAGAGCCAATCTGCAGTAGTCTCTCACTATACAAGTCAAAATCCATCACATAATCACAATCTTCCACAACATTATCCTCACTATTATCATGGTATGGACACCCTTCTGTTTTACTAAAATGCCCTTTTAATACGTCAACAGGGGACACAGTATTACTAAAGCAATGCACCACTAATGCAAGCAAAGCAGTGTTTGTATTTGTCTCCAAAACATAAAGAACATCTTTCAGTACATCAATTGAGACATTGACATTGGTTGGAAGGATGGGCAACTTCAGTGAACTGACAGTGGCTGTGAATTTACCATCAACATCTACCTCAATCACTTCATTTAAGAGTACTTTAGCTTCTCTTAGCACCTGCAAGAACAAACAACAATAAGTTATGGGTTTAATATTTAAAAATAGCATACGGAAATGTCCTACTGGTTGGTAGAAGCTTTGCCCTTTGTATAACTGCTAATAGTTATAATAATTCTTTACCCAAGTTTTTAGAAAAAGCTAATAAACAACAGTTGATTTCTTTGTCTTCGGGTTTCATCATATTTGGATATACAACATAAAACAAGTAAAATATCGTCATCATTATCATCATCATCGTCATCATCATCATCATCATTATCTTCATCATCAACAACAACAACAATACCAACAACAAGAACAACAACATTAGCTA
The DNA here is from genome assembly GCA_947859335.1 of Tortricodes alternella. NCBI lineage: Eukaryota > Metazoa > Arthropoda > Insecta > Lepidoptera > Tortricidae > Tortricodes > Tortricodes alternella. Next base: position 25,385,833 of record OX401969.1, read on the forward strand.
TATACATGTCCCACTGCTCGCTACATACCTCCTCATACAGTGAGAGGAACTGGATAAAAAAGTCACCACGCAGATCCAAGGTGGATTGGGGACTTCACACATATCTTTGAATTAATTTGCAGATGTTTGCAAGTCTCTTCACTAATACGAGGGTTGCTATAAAAGTTTTTAGCTGTATAAAAAGGGGGAGGGTTTTTTGAAAAATATTAAAGTTTTTTTACAAAAATATAAATAGTTTTAATTAGAGATGCAACGGATAGTGGTTTGGCCGGATACCGGATACCGGATATCCGGCATGGCCATTGGCCGGATAGCCGGATATCCAGCAATGGGATATCCAGCCGCGCACACGAGCTATCTCTAAAGCTGTGTTAGCTTGCGCGGCCTTTGCGCGGCGAGCAAGTTTCAACTTGTTACGAATTGTAAGTGCCGAGGAGACCCTTTGAGGTTCAATACGCGCCTTATTACGTCAGTTGGGAATATTCGAACGTGCAGACGTGATGTTACATATTAGTTTTATACTTAAATAAAAAGAAAGAGGTTTTAATTTAATAACTGATGTTATTGTTTATTTCTGATGGCTTTTATTTGTTTTTCGTATTTCTGATCCAAGTTTTTACTATCCGGTATCCGGCCGGATACTGACTCACTATCCGGTATCCGGCCGGATAGTAAAATCATGGCCGGATAGGCCGGATACCGGATAGTAGCCGGATATCCATTGCATCTCTAGTTTTAATACAGCTAAAATGTTTCACAACAACAGATAATATAAAATCGCAAATCATTGGCATAGCAAGGAGGGTAGCAGTTTTAAGAGAGCAGTATTTTGGGAAAATTGAGCACCAGTTATTTTTTTTCTGACTCATTGCTAAAATTTTAGGTTGGCAAATTTTGCATTCAACCTGAAGGCAAAACTCCTTGTTACGCCACCTTCTCAATTGAAAGCAAATTAGTCCTATATCATTATGGTACTTACTACTTGGCAGCGAGTTTTTACTATAATCTGGTCAGAAGGCAGGCAATACTTGCAAAGAGTCATGGCTGAAAGCAGCAATTCATCCAGGGATGTGTGCAACACACTCACACATTCTAACAACTGTAAAGTATAGGTTTGTACACCATAAATGAAATAGTAAGCAGCAAAAATTAATATACCAATCTGGAGTTGCACTTACTTCTATTTTCCACTCAAAGTAAAGTTCATCGTTTTCTTTATAATCAGTTTTGTAAATGATTTCTGCCAGCTTGGAAAGTACCTCAAAAGTGTGGTCCATCCAATTAACAAAATACATGGGGGTGCTGAACAGCGAGTCATCACAAGTATCATCATTCTGGAGGTTCTGTTTAATAACATCAAATTTTTCTTCAACCAAAACCAGCCTATTGAAACACCAGGATAATCTTTCTAAAGTGCACTGTCGGCTGTCCTATAAACAAATATGAACATGCTACAAATAAACACTTACTACAATTTTACATTTAATGGTTTACCTATACAAATTTCAATCAATTAAATTAAGTTCAATACCAACCTGCAGATATATTCCATGCTCATGTTCTAATTTAAATATATCAAACAAATTTTGTAGACATTTCTTGATTTGACTGCAGCATAATGTGAATACACTCTGAACATTTTCGACATCCACTTCTTCTTCCAGACGAGCTCGCAAGTGATTACGGATTCTAAGGATAAAAGGGTATATCTTGCTGAACAGGACATTCTAAAAAATAAACAGTGAACGCAATTAAAGACAAGGTATCACGATCAGAATGAAGTCGCGACAACAAAAGCTTTTCCAACCATACCACTAAATACTTGGAAGCGGAAGGCGGCTGCGGTGGAATTTGTTGAAAATCCAAGTCAATATTCATTTTAATGGATTTAGATATTAAGTATTTATCTTTATAAATAAAAAAACTTGTTTGTTTGACTAAACTTATACGTTAGACCACAGTTTGAAACTTTTATTCAAAGAGAATATTTATTTATTTTTAAGTGACAGTAACGGGACAGAGTAATTTATATTGTTTGTGGTCGTATCTTTTTTTTAACTGACTTAAATGGCTTATTACACCTTCCTTATTATACGTTAGATACGTATGGAGATAACAATAACTCAATCACATTCTAACGTATTGCGGCGGGATTACTAATGTATGGGCAAAAAACTTTTCCCAAAGTATCAGATCCCAAACTATTTTACTCAAATTATCATTTACCAAAAATCATTAGTCAAATCAGCTTATCGTATCGTATTCGTAAAGTATTTTTTGACAAATAAGTACTTACGTAAGGGACACAAGTTAACCCTAACCTAACCTACCCTTGACAAAGCAAAATGATGCCAAATGATAATTTGACAACATGATAAAATGCGAAATGGAAATATGCTAAAGATTCGTTTGGGAAATGAAACTACTGCGATAAGATTTTTGAGACGTGAAATTTGGCGAAAAATATTTTGCCCAAAGGGCAGTACACCATTCCCTCTCAAGTGACTTTTAGGAAGGTGTAGTAAGCCTTTTAACCTACCTACCTATTTATTGTGCATAGAAAAGTCGGCGTTGATAACGTTTACTTAGATAGGTATTGTTAAAATTAGTACCGCTATTATTGACAGACGTCACTTCGTGACAATTGCGGGCCAACGCCATTGCTATTCAGTTTGCTTGCATAGTCCGAAATTTTAAAAGTAGTATATTAGGGCCTATTTGCTAAAATATTTTCAGGGAAGTACGTAAAAATGAGCGAATTAGTTTGGGGTATTAAAAATGGCGATATAGATCAAGTAAAGGACATCATAGAAAACAAGGTGGGAAGTAATTTTTAGAAATGAATTTCTTTGTTTTTGCTTGTGATTAATGGAATTTCCAGTGTCAGTCCAATGGCAAGAGAAAGCATTTCATTGCATATTGTTTATTGTATTCTTAATTAGTTGATTACATTAGTCCACACGCGAATGTGATCTACCCGGTTGTAATTAACAATGTAAAGTGCTGTTGTTACCTATTGCTTCAATTCACGTTCATACAAACCTTTTTATTGGACTAAAAACCTAAATAGTTGTTAATTTTATCAATGTGTAACAATGCTTTGGCACCTTTTGCTGTTCTCAAATTTAATACCAATGGTCAATATTTAAAATTATGAAAAATTATTTACAGGAAATAGATGTGAATGCATTGCTTGATGGGAGAGTGCCACTGCACTATGCGGCGGACTACGGACAAACCGCTGTGTTAAATTACTTGCTAGACAAAGGAGCAGATCCCAATGTGAGATCACTTTTGCTATTCTGAATGTATGATGATTCATTTTCTTTATCCTTAGCAATCATTGTGGTTAAAACTTTTCAACACTACAACAACTACAAAAGTCATAACTCGCACATGAGGTTTGACTAAGAAGTTACATGGATTTCAGTGTCGTATGTTCGATTTATTTAGGTCTGTTTTATACTAGGTACCTATATACCCTGTTGGATTTATCTGTAGAGATCTGTCATTGCCATTCAAAAGGTTAAGCATAGAAGTAAGGATTGCCTTACATTTTATTCAAACCACTAATCATTTAAATAACTTAATTTTTTTAACATTTAAATTATTTGTTGTATTAAGAGAAGTGTGACCTACGGCTTTTCATACAAAAGGTGATAATTATTTCCACCCCTTAATGTTAACCGATGTTCACCAATTTTTGATAGCTTGTCCGTCATAACAAAATCTAGGTTTATATGTTTTCATATTTTCACTATAATCAATAAATTCAGTTTTATTGTGGTTTCAGTATTCTCATACACAACTAATTTTGGCATTATTTGACTTTCTTGATCTTTAATCAAAATTCAAAAAACTATAGACCAAGATTTTGTTCTGACTGACAACCTATCAAAAATTGGTCAAAATCGGTTAACATTTTAGGGGTGGAAATCGTTATCGCCTTTTGTATGAAAAGGGTGATTTCTCCCTTTGGTTCACAGTTCTCTTAAGTGATTTTAAACACTGATTTCAGATGGTTGATAAACATGGCATATCTGTAATCCTGGCAGCTATCTGGGAAGGGCACACTGACTGCGTCAAGACATTACTGAAACATGTAAGTTTACTACATGTGACACTTTAGTTTTCTTTCAACATTTCCTTCTTCAGGCGCCCAACAGAATGAAATCCTCATTATCATCACTGTTATCTTGGCCACACCAAGTCTTAAAGGACCTATGATGGTTATAAAGTGTATCTCTAAGCATGTGGGTTTGTGTTCAGTACTGCTCAACCAACTACTTTTTAGCCTGTGCTTGTAAATTGGGCAATATTGATTCACAATTTCACAAATCATCAAATCAACAAGTATTAACCCTTTCGGCGCGAGCATGTGATAGCGCGCTGCAATCCACCCACGCGACCGCCTCATAGCGCGCTGCAATGCACCTGCGCGAACGACTTCCAGCGCGGTGCAACGTGCCCGCGCGCACATACATAATTTTCTGTTCTAAAAGCCATGATGCACCCTGTGCATCATTGCGCGCTACGGTACCGCACGCATTTCGCTGCCGCGAGCAACAAGAGAATGAATGGTGTCATGCGCAATTTATAATAACCAGTTAGGTACAAAATGTTTATTTTGGATGAAAGAAAAAACAATGGGTCAGTCTAATTGAATTAATTTGACAATAACATTGGAAAATTTAATTAATTAATCCAAGTAGTTACCTAGCGGCATTGGCATATCGCTGATATCGGTCGGCAGTTAACCATTTGATAAAACGGCAACTATCGGGACCATGAGGTGAGCAGGGTCATCCGTGGTGGAAGGCGCATAATCGGATTCCATTATGAAAGCCGGGTCAATCGTAGAGTTAGCAGAGTTCGAGTACATAGAGAAAGCCGGGTCCATCGTTCTACGTGCAGTATTCGGGTCCATAAAGATAGCCGGGTCAGTGGTTAAAGATTCACAATAACAACCGATTATCACTCACAAGACGCAAGGAGACAAACGCACAGTCACAGGCATAAACTAAGACTGTACGTATTTAATATGAATTACCCACCCTTTGTCTTCCCAGCCCAGCACGGCGACATTCGTGATTGGTTGCCTGCATTTCGTGAAAGTTTTCTTAACAATAGAAAAGATAAGAAAATAATATTTAGCGTATGTCTTTAAGGAATGCAAGGTCACGGGACATGACAGGCCGCCGCCAGGTAGCTGAACGAGATAAGTAGCGTGATAAACCATTTCTTAGTCAAGTCAAGTGTACCGCCACTTTCTAGACTATACAAAAACGACTACATGTTAAATTTATTCGCTGAGGAATATTTGTATCTACTATTGTATTTATCGCCGAAATATTGAATGTTTATATACATTACTTTAAAAAATTACAAATGAATGACTAACGTCAACGCCGCATGACACCGTCCAATGTGATTTTCTGTTGCTTACTTAAGAAAAATGTTCTTTCATTCATGCGCAATAAAGTCTAATATTATACGACAAATACGTTACTTGTTACATTTTAAAATTGCATGGTAATAAATGCGGTACGCTCTGGCGCAATGATGCACCGTGGTTATCATGACATTTTTAAGTGAAAATCTAAATATATAGATGATTAAATTAAATTAAAATGTACAATTATGACTACGCTAACGGTTTATCAAATAAATAAGAAAAATTTCTTACTGAATACAAGTAATATCGATTGTCAAAGTTCAAAGTAATTTTTCTCTGAAAATACACAGGAAGAAAAAAATATATGTATGACACTCAATTATTTATAGTCTCAATAATCTCAATCAACCTAAAAACTGTTCCAATTTGGACAAAATACTATGTTGTCATCAATCTTTGTCATGAAGCACATGTGCATCATGCGCGCCCAAGGGGCTGCAATCCCATGAAGCACATGTGCATCATGCGCGTGCGCGGGGCTGCAATTCCATGATGCACATGTGCATCATGCGCGTGCGCGAGGCTGCAATCCCATGATGCACATGTGCATCATGCGCGCCGAAAGGGTTAAGGAACGTTGAAAATGATAGTTAGCACCTACTCTTCATCCTTGGTCATTCATGATTTAATAATGTATTTTTTTTTCACTTCAGGGTGCTTCTAAAAGTGGCAAAACTCCAGATGGAACACCATATGTTGAAGCTGCAGAAAAAGATGAGATCAAGGAGTTGTTAACATAAGAGTACATGAAACTGATATTGTCAGTGTAGCTCACACAAATATGAACTTGGATATTATCACTATTTCCATTTGAACAATGAAGCAATTCCGTTACATAAACTATTTTTAAATGCATTTATTTAGATTGCGATTAATTATTTTTATATGCTCAACATATGTCGTTATAAAATGCATATGTTTTAGTTGTGCGTCCAGTTAGTATTGGTTTAGAATATAGTAGAAAAGGCCTGTTCTCTAAATTTAAAAATAAATTATTTAATGTTAAGGTAAAACATATTCCATGAGGATAAAAAGTAAGTAAGATGTAATTTTTTAATGCTATATCAATAAAACTAAGGAAAAAATGCTTGATTTTTTTATTGAATGTATAAAAATACTTATTTTACAATTGATGTTTAGAACATGAGAATTATCGGCACGCTCTACCACCCTACCCCATCTAATAAACAGTTATTAGAATGATATAATTAGGCATTATTTTTAGCAATGGTTTAGTGTGTATTGTTTATTAAAATAAATACTTAAAATATTGACCAGAACCAAATATTGACAATTAATGATTACATAAAATTCTAATAAATATTTCAATAATAAATTAAAACCAAGACAATCCAGGCAAGTAATCATAAAAATATCAGGAACATGATAGACTCAGTTTATCATAGGTACTTATTTGCTGCAGTTCTATGTGTATTGTATCCATAACTTAACAATATGTTTATCATTCTTTTGAATTATCACTGCAAGTAAACTATCGTGTAATGCTATGCAACTAGTCTAATACTAACTTATTTTACTTTCACAACTGCACAATTCTTACACATGATTGTAAGTAAATTGTTTTGGTATCTATAAGTCTCGTTGCTTATACCTTGCCACTGCGAGGTTATTTGTAGGACGTACTAATGCCCTGAGCGCGAGGGCTGCTAAATCCTTTGCTCAGCCTGCAATTAGGGCATGCAGAATCGAAACTGGTTTGTATGGCAGTAGGGAAATTCCCGGTACGGTCATAGAAACCAGTACCGGTTCTGCATGCCGTACCTGCAATCACCCAAGGATATTTAAATATGCTTATAGCTTTTGTTACCCATCCATATTTTTAAATTATGTCATGTTAACATAATCATGATGTTAGGCCACTTTTTTATGTTATTCTATTATGATATCGCTCCTTTAAAATTAAAAAGAAATAATGTGAAACACAAATCCATTCCAAATTCAACTTTAACGCGTTTGAGTAAACTTTAAAATAAAAGTAAATTTGATTTTGACTTGTTCCCTTTTATTTTTAAACGTGCGATGACTATGGCAGCAAAAGGATTAATAAATGACCTAAAATTTATTAGAGATCCCCATCCCCTGTTGTGTATTTCCTATATTTATTCTTAGTCGGAGGGCAGTAGCATGCATTTTTTTGTGCATCCAAATATGATTTGCAGCCAAGTGTTAATGTGCCTGTGAATAGTAACTTTGCTGCTCCTTTGCAACCTGCAATCAAATAAAATATATTTTAAAACTAATATATACCCAGAATGTCACCACCATGCCATGTCACATTGCTGGATTTTGTGATATGTGTTGCATATAATTTGGGCCAATATTACAGCAAACAGAAAAGTAAATCGTTGTTTGATGGTTTTGCTGAGAAGAAAAAATACGCAATTTATCACATATATTTTCTGGTAGAAAAGTATTATGTAATGTTGGTAGTTCCTTGCACGTTTTTTTGAACAGCAACGCTGGCACCTGGCAGTTTTGCAAGTGCGTCTTCAAAAAAATATTTTTAACTTTAATTCTCAAAAAAGGGCAACCTTAACACCTCAACGCCGGTAAAGTTTTAAAATGTAAGTACTATTGTTACATCATCGATTGAAAAAAATTATACCTCGAGCTTTAAATTTGCGAAATTAAAGCTGCTTGTTAAGTTATGTCAGACATGTTTTGAATTTGTCATAACCATGGGTTAATCCAAGTGTCACAACTGCGGTCTGTTTTAAACCATGGTCGTGACATGTCATACATGGCTGTGACATTGTATGTTCTCAATAAGTAAGTTAAAGATTATGGTTAGATTATTTAAAAGACTTAAAAAAAAGAGGAGGTTATCTATTCGACTCGTTTTTTTTGTTAGGTACAGAATGCATGCCTTTATCCTAATTGTCACAACCATGGCTAACTATGTTACAGCCATATATATTAACTAAGTTTTTGAGGGTTAGCTTATGCACATGCACACAATGCACATGCTTTTTATATGTACTTTCAATATAAATCTCAATAATATATCACCAAAAATATAAAAAAGAAATTTTCATGAATCTTAAAACTATTTAAAAATCACCCATTCTCCTTAATTCTATTGTTAAAATTAATTTAACTACTGTCACATAATCAACCACATTTTCAAAAAGACTTTCTTTAATTATCAAATTAATATAAGTACATATATTTTATTGAGAATAATGTAATCTCACTGACTTTCGAGCTTATAATTTTATCTTAGATTATAAATTTGATAGTCATTTGATGTTCAATTTAACTACCATATTTTGTCTCAATTTTTTTGAGGTTCTGTAGCAAATGTTCAACTTTTGAATAATTTACAGCAATAGAATTAGTCAGAATAAATCCCATTACTTCTATGAATTTGGATACTATTTATAACAGAGCTACTGGGAACAAAAGTCTCATTAGTTCCATCAACAAAACTAGTGGAAACAGACCACAATTAGAATACCCCTCTCATCTTTTAACCCTTTGAACACCATGGCCAAAAGCGAAATAGCGTACCACAGATGACAATGATAACATTAGCTGACGCAAATGTATGGAAAATGGTATCAGTGACTGTGGCATTCAAAAGGTTAATAAGATTTTTTAAGTGGAGTTACAATTAAAAACAAAATAATACACATGTTCGTTGTTAACTTACCTTTTGTTATTGCATCTCCTGCAACATTAACTGATTTATAAGTTTCACAGTAGTTATAAAGACATTTCTTGAATTCTAAATCACACACTTCTTTTCCACTATTACAAGTGTCGTAACATATATCATGGGTGTTGCAGCAATTCGTCATTTGCTCTAGTGGCAAGTATTCTGATGAAATTTGAAATCCTAGAGAGCCACAACCATCTGACTTTGGAATATGATTCCTATTACGCACTGGTTTCTGACCTGAAAATAAAGTTCATTTTACAGTAAGATAAAATGCAATACAAAATAAAAATAAACAAAGTAGTAATAACACATACCTCCAGGGCATGCAAAAATGCATTCCTCTTCAACGGCGGCATCAAAGACTTCATGTAATGACCTAAACTTCTCAGCGACCGTAATGGCATTTCGAAATAAGTCTCCAAACACCGATTCAGCAGATAATACCGCATCTTTCAAATTTCGTAACATACTAGAGCCTACACCTGTGTAGGCATAGGCAACAAATGTTAATACATAAATGAATATTTTCCTGTAAGGAATCTCCATCTTCAAAGATTCTTTCACGAATTAATTAGCTCAGAAGGTGTATATAACGTATAACGTGTAATAAAGCCTAACGAGTAACAGCAAAACACGTAACTTTTTGTCTGAAGAGGAATCATTGTTTTATTTATATAGTATAGTCTCATTCATTCCTCGTGATTGACATTTCTTCATCTGATGTCAAAAAAATTGTTTAAGATCTTGATAAAACCGCTGGTCAACCGGACGGATCCGTTCCTTTCGCAAGCCATTCGAATTTGTCTATGGTTTAAAATATCCGGTGGCCATATTGTTTTAAAAAAGTATTCTTTTCCGTTGTGTTCGTGAAAATGACGGGCTTTAGCAATAAGGTGAGGAGTCAAAAAATTCTTTAAGTAGTGAAGTTTCTTACAGAAAACTTTTAATTATTAAGTTTTTGGTTCATGATATTCAGCCTGTATTATTGTAATTGTGATTTGGAGTGCTAAACCACGAAGGCGTCGACTTTTATATTCACACACTTGGTATACACGTGCGAGCTCACTGCCTTTTACTACTTGTGTCCTTTTATGTCACTTCAAGTCTTAGCTTATTATATTTATGTGTTTTTAACATGATTGTAAATGGTAAAAACTTCTATACGCATGGAATGAAATTCAATTTTTAAAATTTTGAGGTTATAGGTTTCGTACGTCAGCCGCATAACCTAAGTTCTAATTTTCCAGGCCATAGTAATCGATGGCCGCGGCCACCTGCTCGGCCGGCTGGCCGCCGTCATCGCCAAAGTCCTGCTGGAGGGCAACAAAGTTGTCGTTGTTCGTTGCGAGCAACTCAACATCTCTGGCAACTTCTTTAGGTAAACTATACTTCTTTGTCATGATAACATTAGCACAAATCACATTATTTTAATTATAAAGAATTTATTCTTTTATTGCGTGATCGATATGTATCAGACATTTCATTTTTATGCAGACAATATATTTTTTGGCTCTTTAAGCATGCCCTTCACAAAAGCCTAAACTGATATTTGATTAAAGTAACGTGTATGTATTGGTTGGCAGAGACTTAACTATTAAATCTCGAACCAAATGCTTAAGGGGTATTGTAAATCCAGCCATAAATATACTTATATGATGTTATTTCTTGGGTAATTTGCGACTGAATGTTCATGTGTTGTTAATTATTTGGTCTGATTTCCTTCATTTAACTGTTTTGTGCTTATTAGTCCTTTCAGTGCTTAATTTTTTCGTTATTGCAGGAACAAGTTGAAGTTCATGTCATTCTTGCGCAAGCGATGCAATGTCAACCCTGCTCGTGGACCATTCCACTTCAGAGCACCCTCTAAAATCTTATGGAAGACAGTTAGAGGTAAGCATCCACATTTTTTGATTTATAATAGAGTTTTAATCCTTCCAATGAATATCTCTAATTCTTTTGTGTAAATGGAACTCTGGGTCCAATGAGACGACTGTACTAACATACTCATCCGATTACCATCAAGAATTTCATGTGTTCACTGATAAGCAGCAGATCATATGGCAGTTTGGCCTGACAGTTATTGAATAAGAAAAATAATGGTTTGTAATTGTGCGGCAAGCCACCGGGTGTTCACGGCGTGGGAATGGGGTAGTGAAGGGGGAGGATATTCCTATACACATCCCTGCTTCACCACGTGACTATCGCCACCCAAAGCATGGCAGTGCTTGTGTTGTAACTATCAATGCCAAGGATTTCATGGCCATGTGCGCAAAGGCCACTCAAATGGATCTTTAATGAAAGTGACATTTATGTATAGGTTAACATATAGTTGAGGGAAATTTAACTATTTAATCTCTAATCAAATGCTTAAGTAGCATTTGTGAATTCGGCCATCAATCTCACTTTTTAATTTTATAGTATGTATGATTTCTTTTTCCCCTTTTTTCAATGAAATTTATATTATATACTTTGATGTTTTGTATTGTGCGTTTTTGCAGAGAGCATCTACGACTTGTATTTTTTTTTTAAATATGAAGCTTTAAAAAGTCGTAGATGCTCTCTGCAAAAACGCACAATACCAAACATAGATATTGATGTCAATCTGCATTTGGGTGTACAAAAAGTATAGTTAAAGCTAAATCAACATTTTTAATTTTTTCATTTACTAATTAAACCTCATTTTCATGCGTACATGCATTCACTCTATTCAGTATTTGCCATAAATATTTGCTACAATCTTGTAAAAAAGAAAATTAAGTGAACATTCCCACCTAATGAAAGCAGTAAAAAATTGTAATGCAAAGACCCATTTTATGATTACTCTTTTTAATCTCGGTCTCAGTCAGTTGAAGTAACAAAGTAGTCTTTGCACTTCCAGGAATACCTGTGTATCATCAAACTATTGAAAAAGGTGTAAAGTTAGAATAAAAAAGTCGTTTATTTAAAATTTGCCTTTAGCTCAATTGTTGATATTGTCCAGGTACCCAAAAGATAGTAAAAAAAAAACTGACACTTATAGGTTGTAACTGCAATAATCAGGCTGGCGATGTATAGATGCATCCAGTATTTTAAGTTAATTATTTTTAAAACTGAATAAAAAAAGTCAAATTAACCAAAACAGCAGATGTATTTAGTTTTGTTTAATACATGAAGTGATGAACATAACTGCTGATGCGATAAAATAATGATTATTTAATTTCATACCTACATTATTTGACAAAGTCAATGATAATACACAACCTATGAAGCTCACCCTAGTAATCACATCTGAAAATTACCAACTACGTATCTTAAGCAGTGCTAATGTTAAAGGCATGATCCCGCACAAGACTGAGCGCGGGAAGGACGCGCTTCGGAGGCTGCGCTCGTATGACGGCTGCCCGCCGCCCTACGATAACCGTCGGCGCGTGGTCGTACCCGCCGCTCTCCGCGTCTTCTGCTTGAAGCCCGGCCGCAAGGTGAGACAAACTTTTTGGTCTTGGTTCTGTCTAGGATCTTCTGACCAATTGTATTGGGATTACTGAAGAAGCTACTTTATGAAGTGATGAGCTTTGATATACTAAGAACAAAGCTTTATTTGTATAAAAACCTGGTTGTCATCAGGTTTTGTTAAAATTAAAGGCACTTTTGAGTGAGTCATTTGTAATGTACTATACATGAGGACCTTTTTCGAGTTTTCAGCACTTGAAAATATTGTTCTAAAGCTATGATGTTTACAAACCATATTTTTGACTTAAGAATTAATCTAAAATTTCCAAATAACTTAAAATAAACCTAGCTTGACTACGAAACTCTAAAAATGTAGAACTGAATTAATATCTAAAAAGAGATTCCTCCAGTTGTTGTTACCTTTTTTTTTCTTAAAGGTTCTGAGAAACATTTGTTAGTGTGAAAAGTAAAATAAAACCCTTCAATGATGTTTTTACTTGGGTAATTTGCGACTGAAAGCAATGCTAATGTTGTCAACTTTTAAGTAGTCTGAGAAAACTTTTTAGTTTTAATTCTATTACAAGTTTGTTGTCTTATATTTGATGAGGCTCCTTATTTTTCCCAGTACTGCCACGTGGGCCGTCTTTCACACGAAGTCGGCTGGAAGTACCGTGAGGTTGTCCGCAAGCTTGAGGACAAGAGGAAGTTCAAGGCTGTCCATAAAGTCGCCTACGAGAGGAAGCTGAAGGTATGATAATTTGTTAAATACCACCTGATAGGTTATGTCACCAAGCATTCATGACATGGTAATTTTTATTTGAAAACCTGAACTAAATTCTTAATTTTTGCTGCCAAGAGCCTATGGGCTTGCGTATACATAATGATGATTATTTACCTACATTATTTGATGTGTTATGAAAATACTACTATTCTGATATAACAACTAGGATGCTCTTATTTAGCAACACTTATCTGTGTAAAGCTTATAATGATTGCCTTTGTTACAGAAAATCACCAAGGATGCCGGTGCAAAGGTATCGAAGGCGACGGCGCCGTTCACGTCGGTCATCCAATCCTATGGATACAATTAGGATTAAGAGAATTTTACAAAAATAAACCTTTGGTTGCCCAAGATGTGATTTTATTAAATAAACCACACACATCCTATCCCTGGAGCTATGTAATAAATATAAATAATAGTTCTTTACTGGAAAGCCGGTTACGCAATAGTAGATTGTGCCACGCGGGAAGAAAATTACATATGTACTGCTTGCAGGGCGGTATATTATCACCCAAAACTAAAACAGAGTAACGCACTGCTGTTTACTCTTTCTATGAAGAAAATGCAAATGAAATTGCTTAGTTTTGTTATTAATTATTTTATAACAATTATCTTAACTAGTATTGGCTGTGTTGAAATGTTTCATCGAAGATGAAAGTGAAATATAAAAGCCATTTTATCAATCGTGTAGTAAGGATCTCTAGTTTAACCTTTTGAACGCCACGGCTGAGTGCCGGCCAAGTGGCGGCTGTAGCCGACAAAACAGTATGGAAAACTGCAAGCCGTGGCGCCAGGGGCGAATATCTGCTGTCGGCTACAGCCGACTGTGGGGTTCAAAAGATTAATAGTCTGTGCTCACGGTTGCTAGAGTATTCAAATACCTAAGCGTTTTCCCATACTAAAAACCTTACTTTAGTGCAATAGCATAGCAGTTTTGAATGCAGTTTATTAATATTAAAAACGGGCGTAAATTATATGTGAAATTAACTAGACATGGAAACTCGAACAGAAATTGATTACTTTGAACCTTTCTATTTTATATTCCGGCGAAAAACAATGATCGTATTGATCATAATTATAGTCAGACTATATTATTTGTAATCAGTCCTACAAAATCACTAATAATATTAGCTTGTAATTGTTTATGTAATTGGTATGTATTATAAACTTAATCTTAAATTAAAAGAGACAATTAAACAAAACGCTAGTATTATTAAAATAGTAGGTAGGCCCCCGGCGGCCCCAGGGCCGGATTTAGCATTTATGCCGCCCCTGGGCAACGGAAAAATGCCGCCCCATTACTGAAATTTTACTCAAACTTATAGGTTATATACATCTTCCAAATTTTGCGGCCCTGGGCACTAGCCCCGACTGCCCCTAGTATAAATCCACCGCTGAGTGGCCCTATAACAAGGTTGATTCAGGGATAACTAAACCCCGCCTCATCTTCTGACTATCTCTTACGCCGGCAGTAGTCAGGGGGGCTAGCACGACATGCCCGCGAGTCGTTTGTCGCTCAGTCTTTACCAAGCTGGAAAGCTACGGTTAGCTGTCAGTGAAGTCCATGTTACTCTAACTAAATGACAGACTCCCACCGTACGGTTCTAATTCTTCCGGCTTCCCTGAAGTATTTGACGCTTCGCCACTGTTACCGAACATTAACATTTTCAAAATCGTTCCGAGAGAAAATAAATATTTAGCACGTACCTAAACAAGTTTTTTTCAACCCAAAAATCTCAAGTTATTCACGCTGAGAGAAACTAAGGGAATATTTTACAGCAAAAATAGAACGAGGTTGCAAATATGTATGGTTTAAGAGGAGACAAAATAAAACGGAATCACCATTGCAAAGGAGCTTGCGAGAGTTAAGTATTCCTTGTTTTATTTCATAGGTAAGTAGGTTTCGGGTCCTCGCGTCAACTTTGCTAGGGCCGCTTGATTGTTCATTTTTGGCATCACTCGATCCATCTTCCATACAAAGACTGTCAATGTCCTTTCAACTTATTTTGAGCAGGAGAACTGGTCAACTGGTTACAAAACTTCCAAGATTTGAGTCCATTCCATACTAGGGACTTATGAAGTTAAGGTTGTAAAAAGATAGTACTTAACAGTGGTATGGACGTTGCCTTTTATCGAGCCCTTTAATTTATCCTAAGACAGCATTGTCAAATTCAATGAAAAACCTTCTTTTCTAACATTGTGTTCGTATCTATATATATATTATTTGACTTATTTTTAACCGACTACAAAAAAAAGGAGGAGGTTCTCAATTCGGTTGTTTTTTTTTATTTATTTTTTTATGTTTGTTACTTCAAAACTCCGTCATTTATAAACCGAATTGGCATAGTAGTTTATGCAACGGTTGCATAATGATAGGCCCTAAAACACTAGTGCGGTTTTCATGAAACGAGCTTTAGCGAGTTTCATAATAAGATGGCACGTGTGTTTTAAGGCCAAATTATGCAGAGTTGCATACATAACTTTATCTACACACATATTATAAATCCTCCATGATGGGTTCAGAGACAATATTTTCTGGCAACAAGTTATTTGTTGCAATCGTGGCTGCATTTTCCGATATCCGGCGCATTTTCACATCACACACACTCCGAGAAGACTACTGTTCATATTTTCAACTAAAATGTAAATTACAAACAACTTTTTACAATTCTACTTTCGTTCAGCAAAAAACCATCATGAAAGCAGTAATGGCGGCAATTCGATCCTCCGTCAAGACCATTTTTTTTTAAATCATAGACAAACGAATGAAGTTTCTATTCTCATGTCACTCGAGATCAAATGTTTATATTAAAAAAACATACTGAATTGCCGTTTCGTATCAATAACTGTTTTAATATCTATGGATACTAGAATAGAGATCCACTTGAGTTTTGACAGCTGTTCCAAATTTAATCTCATTTCTATACTAAAAACGATACGGGAATAACATTGCAGCACTCGTTTTACCTAATTGGTTGTCCAAATGGTGGTCATTTCCTACGGTTTTTGATTACACTGTGGAGGTTTTATGATATGGGTGTAGATAAAAATCTTTTTTTAATCGGTAGGGTATACTTCCAGTTTGGTCCCGTTGTAGTCAAAGTCGCGGTGTGATGAGAGGATCTATGAGGAATCGATGGAACTCTTCAAATATAGGCACGCATATAGCAATTTTAGTATAATCTGTAATAACGCAAGCAGTTACGTTCCAAAAGCATTATTTGGTGAAGTGGAACTGTTGATGAAGACCATAGATGATCACCGGAACTCCTGAATGATAAGTATTTCACAGTTGGCGATTAAATTTCTTTATAAGGTTGTGAAGCAATTTATGGTCATGAAAATGCATGTGGTAAAATAGAACTGGGTTTGAAGAACCAGGAGAACTCCTCAAAGATTGATGCCCTTGCACCCTGGATAGCAACATGTTGTAAATGGCGATGAGCAATTAGCATTATGCTGTTGTTGCTTGATGTAATAAATGTGTTTTATACGATAAGCACTAAAAAGTATAAAATAAAATAATAATTTAACAAATAAAAAAACCGACTCCAAAACCCCTCTAAAAAGTAAGAAATAATAGGTAATTGGCTTTCGTAAGTCATTTACCTATAGAAATGGGAGATATATTATTGGTTAAGTGAAGTCATAAATTAAATATATCGAAGTCGGTGGCAAGTTAATAAGGTAATAGGTAGGTACATGGAATAAATAGTACTTTCTAATACATCCCTCATACTGTGTTCATTTACTTGACAAGTCACCACCAACCACCAACTTGTCACCGACTTCGATATATTTAATTTATGACTTCACTTAACCAATAATATATCTCCCATTTCTATAGGTAAATAAATGACTTACGAAAGCCAATTACCTATTATTTCTTACTTTTTAGAGCGGTTTTGGAGTCGGTTTTTTATTTGTTAAATTATCTTATGCAATCTCTTCTTTCAAAAGGTTGTCTGGAAGAGATCGTTACTTAGCGATAAGACCGACTATTGTCTACCGTGTTACTTATTTCTTTTTGTCTTTTGCCAGTATGTTTTATGTGGTGTTCGATAAAGAGTATTTGTATTGTATTTGCCAGCAGCACCTGCCCGGTTTGCGTCTTAGTTTACACTCCAGCGTGGAAACTCTGCCAGCATCTTCGGCACAATGCCGCAGGGGCCGTTTTCAGATTTAGTTTAGTTGTATTTTGTTTAGTTTAATTTTTATGTTTAGTTTAGTGTAATTATACATTTGTAACCGACTTCAAAAAAAGGAGGAGGTTGTCAACTCGGTTGTTTTTTTTTTATGTTTGTTATTTCAGAACTCCGTCATTTATAAACCGATTTTGAAAATTATTGCTTTAATCGGTAGGGTATACCTCCAGTTTGGTCCCGTTGTAGTCAAAGTCGAGTTATGATGAGAGGATTATTGAGGAATCGATGGAACTCTTCAAATATTATAGGCAAGCATATAGCAATTTTAGTATTTTCTGTAATAACTCAAGCAGTTACGTTCCATAAGCATTATTTGGTGAAGTGGAACTGTTGATGAAGACCATAGATGATCACCGGAACTCCTAAATATTGAGTATTTCACGGTTGGCGATTAAATTGCTGTATAAAGTTCTGAAGCAACTTATGTCCATGAAAATTCATGTAGTAAAATTGAAGAACTAGGAGAACTCCTCAACGATTGACATCCTTGCACCTTGGATAGCAACAGTTTGTAAATGGTGATGAGCAATTGGCATTGCTATTGTTACTTGATGTAGTAAATGGGTGTCGTTAAATCACAGGATAATAAATAAAATGTGAAAAAAAAACTTACTTTTCAAAGGCTATTTGAAGTCGGTTTTTTATTTTATTATAATTTGTAATGTTGTATTAGACGTGTTTACACTTAAACCAAAGTTGTACCTTTCCTCAAAAAAAAATTGAATAGCTTAATAGTTTGAAGTTTCAAGCGAATACACGGACAGACACACTCGTGGGTAGGTAGTTACTTTATTGTTTTGTAGAGTAGGTGCTATAGATATTCCTGAAAATAGCATAACATTGCTGGGAAACGATCCGAGTTAATTACTGTAAAATAAACATAGGCTATTAGTAGTATAAAGTGTTATTGTTATGCCACACATTGGTATCATGAAACAATAGAGTACCTATGCGAGCGTATCGCAGGTAAGTTCCCCTATTTTCCTTCCTGTCCGGATTTTGGCTTTCGTAGTCTCTTTTTGGTGTTTTCTTTCTTCATTGGAATACCTACGCATGTCAGTAGACCACCATACATGATCTGATCATCCATAATTAATTTGACACAAAGGTTTGATAATACGCCTATCTCGCTTCTGTGGTTATGATTTTTTTGACTCTGCAGAATAATTTTACAATCTACCTACTTGTAAGTAGGTAGGTACAAACCAATACCAACTATCTGGCGTTGACGTCACATAATTCCAATTTATAGGATCCCATTTATTGGTTCAGAAGGTTCAATCAGATAATTATTTTACGCGCGGCGACAAATTTTCTCCCGCAGCTGTGGCCGGCGATAACATGCAGGGGTTGTAGAGCGATGGCAGCCTTCTTGATACTTGCTCTTGCTTTTTAAGGTTTTTGCTTTGTAAAATGTTGCAATTTTTATCAGGCTGTAATATTTTTGGGAAATGATTTAAGCTTGAAAAACATTCGAAAAATAAGTTTCCCCATTAATTTCTCGATTCCTCACAAAATAAGCGGAATGTATTTTTTTTAGAATGGTCATTTACCATACCTTTTAGTATTGTCAGGTTTCTGAAATACACAGTATTATGATGCAACCCTAGCTCGCTAGGGGCAAGATTATTCGAACCGTAACGTCGTTTTGGCATTGCCTGTATCGAGTGGGCGTAGGGTGAAAATTGAATGCACTCTAGCGCTTAATACGTATTCAGCCTTACCCACTGCTGTCCTAGCAATATAAAAGGAAGCAGAGTGTCTTCCAAAGGCAGTACGAAGACAGCCTTCAGAGGAGAACTTCTACTATATTGCGAAAAAAGAAATCTACATTAAAAACGGCTACAGTGACTATGCATAACTGGCGTTTTCTGCTCCTTGCCTTTTTCGCGGTATTCCAGCCGATTGCATCATTTGAGCCCGGCCTCGTTGATGGAAGGCAGCGCTGTGACTATAGAACGGCATCTCTGCTTCGCGACCCGGGCGTCCACTTTCATGGAACTTATCGTTTCACGAAACCTCTGGAAGACCGCCGCTTAAACCATAGGCAATTCGTTCGCGAAGTCCGCCGTAATGAAGTGAGAGAGGAATCTGTTCGTACCTATTTATCTCCTGAAAAGCGACTCGTTGACAACTTCGAAAGCCGCGGCACCTCACCAACAAGACTTATCAGATCTTCACGAACTGATTACCGTCTTGCCAGAGACGCTATAGATCTGCGACGGGAAACTCGTGGGACTCAACTTAGAACTGAGTATCGTAACGAACGCAACTACGAAGTAGAACAAGAGCGTTGGTCAAGCCTTCCCGGTAACCGCCAAACTAGACTCGATAGTCGCCACCATCTAAATAAATTGGCTGAAGATGAAAACAAATCACGCAGCAGGCGCGCCAGCGCATCCAGAGTACAACTTGAATCTCGGCAATACGCACAAAGCAATCGAGACCCTACGGAGTTGCCACGAGTTCTAACAATTCGGGAAATTCGCATTGTTTCCAACCGAGCGAGGGATGAAAACACTTCCAATGGAAAAGAGCTTCGTATTGCAAGAGAAATGGTTCAGATGGACACGCAACGTTCTGAATCCAGAGCTCAACGGGCCCGTAATGCAGATCAACGTAATCCCGAACGACGCTCAAGAAACATACAATTAAGAAGCTCGTCAGTTTTAAATGCTAGACCTTCTAATAATGAAGATTTGCCTTTAGCTGTGCGAGATCAACGTCGAAGCATTCAATCCCGGCGAACCCTTGATGGACAAAACCTTCAACGTGAAAGTAGAATTACCCACCGGTACACCGTTTCAGCGGAACACAGAGTTATTAGCAAATCTTCTGATCGCACGAGGAACGTACAAACCTTGCAATCATACAAAAATTCCGAACATCGACTAGACTCGTGTCAAAGGGATGCTCGGCTACATGGACGTGATTGCTTCGAAGAAAATCGAAATGGAGAAAATATTAGGGATTCCAGAGTAACTAGAGCATCATTGTTGGAAGAACGGCTTGCATTTCAGGATCCTCATAGAGATTCTCGAATTCCTGAGCGCGAACGTACGGCAGAAAACCGAAGAGAAGCGAGGGATACCCGTAGTATGAAAAGCAACGCCCGGTCAGTTGAACGCGCTGCTGAAAATCGAAGATATTCTCGGCTGGCTGATCATAAAAGGGGTACTGAAAATCAAAGGGATATCCGAATTATTGCTAGAGAATCTAGGACAGTAATGCAGAATAGAGCAGTCGAATATAAGAGGGAAGTCCGTAGCATTGCAAGAGATTCCCGTCAAATTACAGACGAATCTTACAAAAATAATAGGTATTCCTGCTCCTTACACCATGAAGGCTCTACCGAGCGTCAATTGGCTAATGGTGACGTTGAAAAGCCCACTAGAATATTGGCAGCGGACCGTGATACACTAAATCAGAATACTCGAAATGTAGAAAAGGCCTCTCGCACATTAGGGTTCAAGCGAGCTGCAGACAATAGCATTGTGGACAGGAAGTCCATGGTTCTTGTACGTGATCGTATAACGCAGCGTCAGAAAAATACTCGAATGAACTTTAGAGAGGCCAGCTCAGTCGATAGAGTACAATCGCGAGAAAGCCATCGAAATAACCAAAATGCTGTAATCCAAACGGTCAGAGTCGAACTGAACCGAAAATATACTAGAAGTTTTGGAAGGATTTCCGTTTCAGCTAACCGACGTGATACCCGAGTTATGGAAATAGATGCCCGCTCCTTAGAACGGAGACAATCATCCGAAGCTCGATACAGACAGAATCAGAATACCCAAAGGGATACTCGTCCATTTGCACGCGAAATATCTCTAGATAGCCGAGAAGATATTCGTAATGCCGAAAGACAATCGCGAACAACCGAAGTGAAACGCATTATTCTACGCGAAAGGTCAGCAGAAAACCGAAGAAACATCAGGAACAGTGATGAACGAGTTCTAGAAAATGGCAGGGAAATACGAAATACCCAATGGGATTCCAGAGCACCCCGTTCTGAAGAAGAGCGAGTAGGATCAAGAATTACAAACATGGCACGTTCTCGCGATAGCCACTCCACAGAAGGCAAGAATAACAGAGTCGCAGAACGCCTGAGTATTAGGGATAATAGACGCAGTTGGTCGGTTTCAAGAGCTTCAAGTCCAGAGCCTCGTCATATGTCTGAGAGAAGCAGCATGGAATTAGAGCGCAGGGAGTCGCTAAACCGATTGAATACAGAAGTCGCTAGAAAACGCGAGTTCCATGGCATGAAAAGACATCCCGCACAGGCCGAAAACGAGACCTTTAAAATGAACTGGCAGTATCTCTTCTACGCGTTACAAGGCGTTTACATTTGTGGAGTCCTGATACAGCTCATGAATGAGAAGAATGCCGGCAAAAAAACTAGGTAGGTACATTATAACTCTCGAACCCGCGCCAGGGACGGGTCCTCTCCAACATGGTGGACTATCTGTATGGGCGATGGGCTGATCACCTGTCACCATACGGTTCATCATACCATCTTAGGACTAATTAATCGAACGTGGCCACAAGTAGTCTTGTGGCCCTGCCCACCCCATTAGGGATTTCGGGCGTGATAATATGTATGTATGTATGAACCCGCGCCTCACCGGCTCGACTGCGCAATAGTTATCGACATTACTTAGTTATTAAATATAATTACTTTATAAAATATTTATAGATACAAAACCTAACTAGTATAATCAAGTGGAGAGCTTTACGTTTCAGATGACAGAAGTTTGATTACTTAAACGTAACTAGGTAAAAAATAAATTCGGTGTTAATCGTCCAAATGTCCTCTAAAACAAATAACTTCCCACCATGAAAGTGTAAAAGAATAATACTTCAAATGAATGACAAATAATCTAAAGCATTTTTGTTACAGGGCGCAGTCATGGTGGTCAGCACCTCGGAATCTCATAAAAGTGGACTAGACACCAAAGGATAAAGGATCTAGTAGTAGTTTTACTGTATGTAGTTAGTTGTCTTAGCAGTTTCATAGATTTGAATTGATGTAATCAAATTGTGTAGAGAAATATAATATATTATCCTGTTATTAAATATACAGGGTTTTATTTTTAGAAAAGTTAAGACAAAATATCCGAAATTGGTAAAATTGTTTATTGATTTACCTTAAAATTAAATTTAAACTTAAAAGCTTAGGTTATATGAAGACGACCTACAGTTCTAATGTATCTGTCTTCTTCTTCTGTTGGCCTTCATACCACGCTTTTGAAATCATTCTCTTCATTTCATCGTCGCCACTTTCATACCTAAAACAAGGTGACTCATGGTTACTTTACTAATTTTAATGTCACTAAATAATACTTAAGTAAATGTTTAACAAAAGTGGGATATGGGTGAAATCATCATGTCCCTTGTTCCACTGATCAGGGTTCGAATTAATAATAATTGAATTGGAAAACCAAAATGCTTAATCTAATACTATGAGCATCTGAGCATGATTTGAAGCTTCACCAGTATCCAAACGCATTAAATATCAATGTCATAAAAAGAACATCGAGTCACAAACCAGCAGTGGCGAAGCGTCAAATATTTCCTAAGGGAAGCCAGAAGAATTAGAACCATACATGTGAGTCTGACATTTAGTTAGAGTAATATGGACTTCACTGACAGCTAGCCGTAGCTTTCTAGCTTGCAAAGTCGTCAGGAATTGGCTTGTAGGCAGGCTGCACAACTGCAAACCAGCCAAACACGAAACTTTTTTTCCTCATTGCTTGCTGTTGTTACTCTATGCTATGATACTTGACTTGTCTTTGTGTTGTTAATTGTGATGCGAAATGAAAATGCCGAAAATTAAAGCCTTATTAATGTCTCTTTTACAAATTTTTAGTAATTTTAAATGTTAGTCAAAAATAAAAGATACAGAACTAACAATCAGCATGGATAATTATCAAAGAAAATAATTATCTTGGTAACTTTGAACCCTGCCACTGATGGAGCATTTGAAAAAATATTATAGGGATGAAGCACACACCTACACATTTTTAAAGACAAATTTCTGAAACTAAAAATTATATAAATGACCATACATATTCTTCATGAGACCCATGATGGAGTCCTGAGGATCCTTCTTATCCATGTCCGAGACATCAGGTTTGAAGCGGTTCTTGTGTTGGTCATCAGCTTTCTTCTCCAAACTAGTC
This sequence comes from Tortricodes alternella, assembly GCA_947859335.1. NCBI lineage: Eukaryota > Metazoa > Arthropoda > Insecta > Lepidoptera > Tortricidae > Tortricodes > Tortricodes alternella. The sequence goes on from OX401969.1 coordinate 25,409,567, forward strand.
ATGTGAGACCATTTCACATTGGGGTGAGCCTTAGCAAGGAAGATTACCACCATGTCTAGAAATAGATAATTAAAATATTAAGTACCTGTATTTCTTTCTTTCTATCTCAGGGATGATGCCTATCTAGAAACACTTGAAAAGTAAAACATTACCTAAATACAAAAATTGTTAGAGCAGTTTCCAAGAAACCAATTACACATTATATCTATATAATATATACACAAGAATTTCTCGCTTAAAGTAATAAGATGTATTGGGATTTTTCAATATTAAACTGGACAGTAAATGGGCAGAGAACTATGATGAGAAACACAATGGTAGCTTTAAATATTAAGAAAAATTAAATATCAACCAAAAGAAATGTTGGTAATTAATTGTTCAAGTCTCATTTTTCTACATCCGTATATCAAGTTTTATCCCAAACAAAATCAAATTAATAAGTAACAAACCCACTTTTAGAACTCCCCATTATGTAAAATGATATTGTTTCTAGTGTTTGTTTTTTTTTTTCATTTATTTGGGCAAACAAACAGTCGCACAAAACAGTTGTTACAACAAATTTACTTAGTAATAATACATTATGTGCGACCAACACCGTTAGCCACCTCTTACATGAACAAAATAGTGAGTCTTCTATAGTATTGCTAATATATTCATATTCATATTTATGCATAATAATTATGACAAGTCAATTTACATTACTACATTACTATTTACATTAATACTGACCAGTCTTCTGTTTCCAATGGCTGTCTTCCACAACAATGGGCTCAAGCAGTTTGTTGATGATGAGCACATAGTCCTTGTTCTCCAGGTTATCAACATGCAGCTCCATTGAGTGGTCGGTCAGCTTGCAGTACACATTTTCCTTGGGGACGTTCTGGACATTTTTCAGGGTCACAAACACTTTGACATACTTGTCGGATTGGTCCCAGCCTGAAATAAAATGTATGTTCGGAAAGTAATTTAGAACCATGAAGATTGGATGTGTTGAACCAGATAAATTATTGACTGAGTGAATAATCACAACAAATGAATCAAATTCTGATCTTTATAGAATGGCCTGATAGCTGTTAATAAGAGTTTCTTTTAGGAAATTGCATTGTGTTGCGTTTTTGGCCTTTGAGTAAAATAAAAAACTCAATAAGAGATTTAGAATAATATAGTGTTGTTATTACCATATCCATTTAATTTGATTTGGTAACGCTTCTGTGAATTTGCCGATGGAACTGCTTCTGAGGTACCCGCTGGCTGCTGAGCTTTCTCTTCTTTATCTTTTAAAGTGATCCATTCCGTCTCAAGCTTCCGCACTTCTAGAGACAGAAGATCTTGCACTCTTTTGCGTTTCGCTTGCTTTACCAACTCATTTAACTCGTCGATATCGCTCCGCAACTATTGAAACAAATTGCTTATTTGTAACCTCAGCTATTAGCCTGCATAATTTTGCCATTCAATATTCAATGTTTATTTATGTGAAACAAACATGCGTTTCTTACCTCGATCATTTTTGCCGACATTATGTATGACCCTTCAAAATATCAATCGATGAAAGCAATAAATGGACACAATATGCTTTAATTTATGAATGTGTTTATTAAAAAACAAATGAGCAGTATCTTATAGTTCCACATAAACTGTGACAAAAGTCTAGAAAATACTGGAAAGTTTCATTTGCAAATTTGCAATGCCTTCACAAAGTGCGAAATGTCACAGATTATCAAACAGATTATACCTAATACCACAGTTTACCACACCACATTCTGTGGTGGAGACATTTTCACGTTTAAGACAGATTAAATAATGATTCTCTATCTCTTTCGTACTAAAGATTAACAGCAGAAGTCTAAGGAGATCGGCTACATGTAAAAAATAGTCTGCTTTTTGCTTCATATCTGGTTAATCTGTGACCCGTACTATCCCATTACAGATTAACGCACAAGGAGATTTATTTCGATCCAGCGAATATTCATTACAATAACAGTCGACCCAATGAATTTTCGATACACCACTGATCGAAACTATACAATTCTAGATTATGTTTTGTCGATTGTACATGTTTCGGCCACAAGTATTTCGACCCAGCGAATATTCGATCCAATAACAGTCGAGCTAACGAACATTCGATAGCATGATATTCCGTGAGTTGAAACTACTTGAAACTATGATATACACTCACGCACAGGATTATTGTAGGTAAGGCCCTATTTCCACTGAGCGTCTAGCCGCGCGCGACTAGCCGCGTGCGACTGTTATTTCCATCGGAGTCGCGGCCTCCATACCCATTGACGCGGCCGCAACTCCATAGAAAATGGCAGTCGCGTGCGGCTAGTCGCGCGCGGCTAGTCGCGCGCGGCTAGACGCTCAGTGGAAATAGGACCTTACGTACAAGTTGTGGACACGTAGATAATGCACGACTAGATAATTCACGACCACATTGTACCCGGATTATTGGGCCGTGCATTATTGGGTCGTGCATTATCTGCGTGTCCACAACTTGTACGAGCCGATAATAAGAAGTCAGTAATGCTCGACCAGATAATGCACGATCTGTCCCCGTAGCACACTAATTTTTATCGCGGACATATAGCCTCCGTCCCTTTCGCACCCGTATATTAGTTAAATCATACCATCTTAGGACTAATTAATCGAACGTGGCCACAAGTAGTCTTGTGGCTCTGCCCACCCCATTAGGGGATTTCGGGCGTGATGCTATGTATGTGTATATTAGTTAAAAAGTGACAGATACTTCATGTGCACGATAAAAGTTAGTGTGCTAGGCACTCTGATAATGTACAACCTAATAATTCGCGTTCACGAGCTTCGGATTATCTGGCGGTACCTACCTAGGTAGTAGGTGCATTGGACCCATGAAGTGATAATGCACGTTCAGATAATGTACGGCCTGATAATTGGAAGCCAAAAACCATAGACAAGCAAACAAGACTCTGCTTCGACTCATCTTGGTCGCGGATTATCAGGTCATCGGTCATCCATTAATTGGCCGTGCATTATCGGGCTGTACATTATGGCTGCACTTCACATTGGGCCAACATGGGCGAATAAATGGATGAATGTTGGGCGATTGTGTGGCACGCGAATTCCTTTAATGTACCGACAACTGATCGATTACTCACGAATATAGCCCATGTTGGCCAAACACGGACGAATATACAATAATAATCCCACACAATCGTGTGTACCTATATTCGCGCATGTTGGCCGAATATGAAGAGAGCCATTAGTGGTACGGGGTGATCCCTGCCTGCAGATTTGTTCTCAGAACGCTATAACTTGGGTATTTTCAAGAAGAGAGTGAATAGGCATTATCTAGGTGTGCATGCTCCATCGTCGACCTCATCATCACTTTCCATCAGGTGAGATAGAGGTCAAATGCACATCTATCTTTTATATAATTTTTTTTATTGGTAAATACATTATTTTAAAGCGATGGTCGCCGATTATCGGGTCGTGAATTATATGGCCGTACATTATCAAGTTGGGTACGAAATGATAATTGGTACAGTGCGCCCAGGGGGGCTAGCACGGCATGCCCGCGAGTCGTTTGTCGCTCAGTGCGTCTCTGTCACACTAGTCAAATATATAAGGGACCGTGCGTATCGGTCGTACATTATTGGCTCCTCTACAATAGGACACAAGGTAAGTGCTTCTTATCCCGAACAATTCAAGTTCCCGCCGGAAAAAACTAACCGAATTCCACGCGGACGAAATCGCAGGTACATGCTAGTAAAACACGAACGGGGTTGAACTTAGGATACATTTCATCCCTGAAAAATCATTCCGAAGGAAAAGCAATAATTGAATTCTACGTGAACGATAAAAAGTGAAGGTAGGAGGACCTAGTCATTATCAAAAGTAAAACACGTTTTATGAGTGCACATTTATTCGTTGCAGACATACAGACACGAATACGAGTGGACAAGCGTTTCGCAGTGCAACAGGGCTTTGGGCTTATTACAGCTTCCTAAATTTAGTCACTCACGAAAGGAACGCCGCAATACGTTGGAATGTGATTGAGATATCTCCATACGTACCTAACGTATTGCGGCGTCCCTCTCGTAACTAAATTTAAGAAGGTGTAATAAGCGCTTTAGTTCTTGCGGTGGGCGCGGTTGCGGCGCATGTTGCTCTGGCACGGCGGGCAGTACCACTTGCCCTTCGGCGGCGCCGTGATGCCCACGCACGGGTAGTGGAACCATTCGTATGGGCACTGAAACAAATTATTTTTCAATATTTATTGTTATGAGCTGCAGCGGTATCCTAGTGGTCTAAGGCGCGGCCTCTCGTGCAGAGGGTTACAAAATCGAATCATGCCAAGGACATAAGACTAGAAATAAGCACGGCTTTACTCACGATTTATTGTCAGAAATAGTCCGACATGCCAAGGACATGATTTGATTTTTAACCGACTTAAAAAAAGGTGGAGGTTCTCAATTCGGTTGTGTTTTTTAGGGTTCCGTACCCAAAGTGTAAAAACGGGACCCTATTACTAAGGCTCCGCTGTCCATCTGTCCGTCCGTCTGTCACCAGGCTGTATCTAATGAACCGTGATAGTTAGACAGTTGAAATTTTCACAGATGATGTATTTCTGTTGCCGCTATAACAACAAATACTAAAAAACACAATAAAATAAATATTTAAGGGGGCTCCCATACAACAAACGTGATTTTTTTTGCAGTTTTTATAGCTAATGGTACGGAAGCCTTCGTGCGCCAGTCCGACTCGCACTTGGCCGGTTTTTTTTTTCATAATTCAAAGTCCAAGAGGAGTTTTTTCGACTCTTCTCACATTGAGTAACATTTTGAGCATTATAAGGGTCTATAATAAAGCTAGGATGGTTTGAGTTCGCCTTGGTGTTACCCCAATAGGAGTGAACTAATTGACGTCAATAGTTTACATGAACACAAAAAACAATTCTGCAAAGCATGGTCGAGGGTACAGATATACCTAGTGAATAATATGTATCCATCAGTAAAACTCGGATCTCAATCGGAAGACGACGGGACCCGAAGTGTCAATTAATTATTGTATTCAATGAGTTCATCATACCGCACGCTTAAAAATAACAGGAAATAAGTCCAAATGAAATTAACTGTGTTAAAGCTTACTCAACCGCGTTAGAATTGAATTTGGAATGGATTTGTATTTCACATTATTGCTTTTTAATTTTAAACGAGCGATACCATCTTAGGACTAATTAATTAATCGAACGTGGCCACAAGTAGTCTTGTGGCTCTGCCCACCCTATTAGGGATTTCGGGCGTGATGTTATGTATGTATGTATGTAGTAAATGAGTGACATGTTTACATTAATTAATTTAGTTTATTATTTAGTGTCAAATGTCAAAATGAAAATTGTCAGCATATGGCACTGTTGTTTTTCATTTTGACATTTGACACTAAATAATAAAGTTTCATATTAATGAATATAAACATGTCACACATTGAATACAATAATTAATTGACACTTCGGGTCCCGTCGTCTTCCGATTGAGATCCGAGGTTTACCGATGGAAACATATTATCGACTATATCTGTAATTTGATTGATAATAAGTCAACCCCGAGACGTGGCTGAAACAAGGAAGATCACTTACGTCTTGATTGTCGCAGGCAACCATGTCGCCGTAAGAAACTTGATTGCAGATGCAGTACCGTGGCTCGTTGGGATCGTACGTCCATTCTTCTTCCATCGGCTCCTCGATCGCCACATTATTGACTACGGTGTTCATCCTGTGTTAAATAATATTTAATATTAGCTAGAATAATTGCTCGCAGGTTACTCGTATCTTGGATCAGTAATAACACAAGGACGATTGAATTTATGAACAATCTTTTAAGGTAATAATCACATTAAGGTTCAGAAATGTCCCTCCTGTTCCCGAAAGTTAACCTTTTGCCCGCCCCAGTCGGCTGCAGCCGTCAGTGGATACAGATTTAAAAAGTCCTTCAATACCTGGACTTAAAGTTGAAATTCGTGTTACTTCTCAAACATGCTTGGCGGTCAAAAGGTTAAGGAGCCTAAGGTCTTTTTTTTATATATCCTCATGTAGGGCGTCAGGCAAAATTTTCGCCTGTATGAAGAAAACGAGAATTGCACCCGTCGTTTTCGTTAAATTTTGGCCACAGGACAATCGAATTTTGTTTCTTAACTTGATCCCAGTAGGCAAATTATTTGGGTATTTGACGTGCTAAAATCTTGTCGCGTAGTTTAATGTTGTACGATGTGGTGAGCGATTTTGAATACTGCTCTGCGCCTCTATTCGAGTACGCTAAGTTATGTTGTAGACTCGCGAGCGAGATTTCTCATCCCACTCTTCCGCACGACGGGTAATGCGTAAGAGCAAGATACGAGTCTCGCTCGCGGGTCGCTGCAGTATCACTTAGACGTTCCCGAATAGACGCCCTGATCGGGTACATACGCGACCGTCGGCGAGGAGGAGCGGCTGGCGGCCGGCGCCAGCGTCTGCTGCGAGTGAGACGGCAGCGCCGCGCTCGAACTATAGCCGCTCTTCCTGAAACAACATCAAGTCCATTATATAAAAAAATTGTTTGTTCGGCTCTTATGCATTGCTGTACATTCATCTGATTACACTATTATAAATGCGAAAGTTTTTGTTTGCGTGTTTGTTACCCCTCAGCTCCGTAACGGCTGAATGGATTTTCATGAAACTTGCTATATAGTTACCTCATGTTGTGTAAAAATATATTTTTAACTAGTAGATCCGCCACAGCTTCGTCCGCGGTATTTTCCCCGTACAATCTTTATCACCCCTTTAGGGATGGAATTTCAAAAAATCCCTCCTTAGGGCACCTACTACTTTCAAAATTTCAAACCTCTAGGACCACCCGTTTAGGCTGTGCGTTGTCGACATATAAGTGAGTCACGGTACTATTTTATATGTATATATTTTCTCGTTTAATTAGTTATCACCAATAGCTCCAGTACTCTCATGAAGCTTGACTTCCTAGTGTTCATCATAAACAGGACACTGGAATGCAAAGTCGTAAACTCGCCCCCGCATTAAAATTTCAATATACAGGCAAAAAAAAAAGATTAAATTCGGTTTACTATACGAAGATGGTTTTGAATGAGTGTGGTCAGAGCAGATTGAGCGGAAGTACAGAACATAGGGAATAGTGTGCAAAGTGTTATACCTTTACTGTTTATATATACAGTGTGACATCGAAGACGTGTTCAGAAACCAGTTTTTCAGACTCTGTAATTGATGGCCATTTTCAAGCAATATTAGTTACAAGAAACAAAAGCTATTTTTTTTTGTTAATTTACCCCTTAACCTTTTGGCCGCACGCAAGCATGTCTAAGAAGTAACACGAATTTCAACTTTAAGTCAAGGTAGTGAAGGATTTTTTTGCCCTGTATACGCTGTCACGCATAGCCGACAACGGCGGCCAATAGGTTAATTAAAGCACCGATTCAGTAAATCATGGTTACCCATTTTTAGAATTATACCCTCTTTAGATCTTAACTAATATTGCTTGAAAATGGTCATCAATTACCGAGTCTGATAAACTGGTTTCTGATCACGTCTTCGATGTCACCCTGTATAACGATCGTTGACGCGATCTGATCTCCGTATAGTAAATAAAGTGTACATATGATTAGTTTACAGTGCTACATACTTTTGTTTGTGTCGTTTGTTGGAGGCGTTAGCGTGCGCGTGCGACGCGGCGTGCGCGTGCGACGCGGCGTGCGCGTGCGCGTGCGCGCTCTGGCCGTGCCCGTGGCCCGCCGCCGCGCTGTGCCCTGGAGAGGTATAACAGTTATTAGTTATTCACAAACACTACTTATTTAGAGGTACTAGTGAACCCGCCACAGCTTCGCCCGCGGTATTTTCTATACAATTTTTACCACCTCGTTTTACCCCTTTAGGGATGGACTTCTCCAAATTTCAAACTTCTAGAACCATCCGTTTAAGCTGTGCGTTGTCTATAAGTGAGTCATGGTACTCTTTTATACGTATACTAGTGGACCCGCCACAGCTCCGCCCGCGGTATTTGTGCCGACTGCAGCGCCATCTGCCGGGCTGATTTGTGAATCCAAACAATCCAGGGCGCCACCCATACACACGTAGTAGAATTATATATATAAAGATAGATTACCAGCTACACAACAGTAACATTTACGTAATGTTACGTGTTTTAATGGTTCAAATGGTTTTAATTGGTTTAAATAAATATATTTAAAGCAGAAATTTCCATTCGTACTGTCTTTTCTAAATTCGCATATATTAACATTGTCGATGGTTTCGTAACTCTGAGGGGTTGCCTCAAAAACGAAAGGTACCCAGTATAAGTGACAGTTTACGCTTGTAGGACTAGCAACCTGTTTGCAATGTTATCCAAGCAATAGAATAGATTATTAGAAAGCAGCTCGGAGTACCTGCGTGCAGCGCGCCGTGGTCGTGCAGCGCGTGCAGCGCGGGGTGCGCGTGCAGCTCGCCGGCCACCGCCTCGTACGTGGACTTCATCGCCGCCGTGCGCCGCCCGTGCTGCATCTGCACACACGTGCAATCATTAACGCGCCCCGCCGCGCCGTTACTTGTTATGGGGGCTTAGAAAATACCCAAACAATAGTACATTGTTGCACCAAGCAGAAAGTGATTCATTATTGCGCCGAGTGTGCGTTTGGAGCCCGAACGCAAATGAGGGCTGTAAAAACACGAGCGCAATAATACATCACTTGATGCGAGGTGCATTATCTGCTTTTCTTTCTACTACTGCAAAAAGTTGGTAAAAAAAGTAAAAGGATAGTTAAACCCGACTAGCGACGTAAAAAGGATTTTTGCACCTGGTATGACGCACTCTTGGAATTTTTATGTAGCCTATGACACTCACACGTTCTCTCCGAATCTTAGGATATCCTATTTATCGGTCCAGTGGTTCAGAAGCTAAAGTTGAACATCCGAAAATATTCACAGAAAACTTGTACTGGTCTTTTCATTTTCATATTACGCCATTTCTATACTATGTTATCAGCCAGCACTTTAAGCATAAAATTTTAGACGGGGCAATCACAGTTCAATATGGCCGCCAACATGTGGACTGTTTTGCTAACAGCAAGTCCGCAGAAAAGTGGTCAGCTGACCCGTCGGACTGTGAATGGGCGGATTGGGTGGCTGGTGATGTAAACTTTTTGACAGCTAACCAAATTAAGAATAAAATACTACACAGAGCACTAATGAATTTTGTATGCAACTTTATTGCTCTATAGCAAAAAAGAGCTGCTTTGTGCTGAGTATTTAAGGCCATAATGATGTAGTTAAAGCAGTTAGAAAAAATAGTTTTAACTCGTGATCAGTGAAATTAAAAAATAATCATGTTTTGTAAACAAGGGCTCAAAGATGACATGGTACTTGGAAATACCAGGGGCAAAATTTTGGTGCGGTTACACAGCATGTTCATAGTTGGCACCGTGACTCCATCTCGTTGAAGGCCATTATCGATTGTTCGTATCAAATGAGAATATTGGTAGCCGTAGCCATAAGCCATAACTTACCTGCTGTGTGGCTGCAATAGCCTGACTGGCCGCAGCCGCTATAGCGTTCCCGGCGTGTCCCAGGGAATAAGAATCTCGTCCCAACGCAGCCTGGAAAAGTATAAAGCACTCTTAAAGATTTTCCTAATACAAAATATAGCATCTGCATGAGGCATATAACACCATCAGTTTTATTAGAGGTCTATAATGGTTCGAGCACCATCATTTGACCAGGTCAATATTACCTGTATAGCAGAGTCGGTTCTGGAGAGGCTGCCGGCGGCGACAGCGCGCGCGTCCCGCGTACCCCAGCTGTCGCGGCGCTTCTCTGCCCGGAACCGATACCTGCCACAAATCATATGGTAGAGTATGGGTTTCACCACAAAAATTACACATAAATAACTCTTTTACTTCAATAAATAATAAATGGTGACCCCCCATCCTAGCAGTATTAAGAAGGATCTTGAGAGTGGTCATCCGAACTCAATGAAAAATTGAGGCTAGAGAAGACGATAATATTAATTTTGCTAATAGAAAATTAATTACCGGTAGGTAATTCATAAATTGGGGACGGTGGGCAGCAATCAGATCCCATAATGTATAGTATCATGATGTATATTTGTAGTTTGCTGTATACACTTTATCATTCCTAGATAAGTTCTGATGAATGCAATTTGAGAACTAACTGTGCTGACACCAGACTGACACAGAATAAATTACTTACCAAGGTGATATTAGGCAATGAAATGTTGGCAGGTGTCATTACCAATCAAAATACGTTATTGTACTCTACATAATTTGAAGTAATTTAGGGAAAGGGATTCAAAAAGTTCGGGAGTGGGGGCTCATGACGTCACCTGTCACTTAATGATAAAAAATTGTGCAGTCGTGACGTCACGCGGAACTTCAACGCACTATATCTTCATAACTTTTTGTTCAATTGACAAAAGAAAAATTGTTTTCAATAGTTTTTGATAATGTAAATGATGGACTAAATAGGTTCTTTCAGGAAACTAGCCTATTAGGGAAGTGAATGTGTTCATTATTTTAACAGAGCTTACCTATTCTCTTTGTAATGGTTATTATTGGGTGTGCTGTTGTGGTTAGTGTTGACATCAAGCTCCAGTGATCTCTTTTCCAAAAGCTCTGTTATTCCTTTGTTGTCGGCTTCTAGTTCACATTTAAACTTGTGAAGTTCAGTGTCTGGGAACATAAATAATTAAGAACTTTATAAATCGCACGATTAAAAATAAAAATAAATAATGTGAAATACAAATCCATTCCAAATTCAATTTTAATGCTTTTGAGTAAAGTTTAAAACAAAAGTTAATTTCATTTTGACTTGTTTCCTTTTATTTTTAAACATGTGAATTACATTAACAATAGCAATGAATATTTCTCAATGTGCTATTAAAGTTTACTTGTATGTGGTATGTAAATTATAGTTTAATATTAGAATGGACCCTAAAGCAAGATTTTTAAGCCTATTGTATAAAATCAAAATAACATATACTGTACTCAAGCCTAGTAATATGTACCAATGATGTTATTATTTGGATGAGATGTCAAATACTAACCCAGCCTCCGTAAATATCGGTCGACAAGCTCAGACATCTGATTGGCCAACACCACTTTCTCATCAGCTTCTTCAATAGTCTTGTTGTATCCACGCTTTATGTCCGAGAACTCAGTGTTGGCTTGTTCGGTTTCTATCTCCCCTTTCCGACAGCCACCAAACAAAGTTCGAACACGCTTCTCCAGTGTGTCCATGCTATCTAAAGGAAAATGAAGTATCATAATTGCGGTGATACTCCAACTAACTCTCTTCCCTTAGTAAGAATAAATGTACTTAATAAACAGTAAATCAGGGGATAACTACTATACTATGGTCAGTATGGGGAAGACTACTTAAAACTTTTCTAACTTTGATCAATTACTGATACTATAATGAAGTAAACTATAAATCTATAAGTACTTACTTTGGACTGATAAATCCATCTCTCGCATTTCTGTAAACCTATCCCGCAACTCTTGGGGAAGGTGCTCAATCACTGTTAAATAATAAATGTTTCATTTAATTACATATATAATCACTTAATCACCGAACTTTCCTTTTTTTCCTATCACATTTCTATGATTTATATTTACTTTTTGTTTTTAGTTTTGACTTCGCGCCATACATACTCCATGATGAATTTTAGACAATACTACCAACTGACAGTAAACATTGTGACATTTTAAGGTGTGGAGAAGATACGCTACTTACTTTCCAAATAATCTTCTAAATACAGCATCTTGGTAAGTTTTTCAAGAATAATCTTAAATCTTGATACTTTCCGTAAGTTTTATTATATTCAAATATGCAAAAACTGCGATGTTTTATAATAAATCCACGATCGACGTGTAACTTAACGACGTCACGAAGCCTTTATTCAAGATGGCGGAATTCGGTATATAAAGCTAGCTTTATACGGGCAGACTAGCTCTCTGAATCAATAAATTAATTCCAGCACCTTGCCTCACATATATCTTAAAAATCAGTTTGACCAGTTATCTCGTATTTCGGGGCTCAGGCGAACGTCTTTGATAAATATGGAAGAGGAATAACTCATCGCACTACTTTTATATGTATTTATATAAAATAAAACGCAAATGTATGTGACACTAGATTCATTCTCAGGTTAGGCTAGGTACTGACCTAAAATATAACTGTGCAACATTACTGGTTGCACAATTATTTCTAATATTGCACAGTTATATTGCCAGTCAGTACCCAGCTTTAGACTACAGTTACGTGATCAATCAGTCTCGATTTTAAAATGTATATGATAAATACACGATACGATTATATCGATTATTATACGATACAATTTTGAAATGTATATGTATGTGTATGGTTTTAGTAGGTTAGTAAAAAAAAAAATTAGTATCTTTGATTATTGGAGTAGGTATCTACAAAAAATAAGTAGCCTACTTGAGGAGAAAAAAAACGACAAAATGCTTAAACACATCCATGTATTAAGCATAGGAGGGGCATATTGCCGGGGCCGGTCGCATATTGTAAAATAAAAAAGTGTTATTACTTGATTATACTGTGATGTTAGTAAAGATTACAAAAATTATTTACTAGATTCCGCATACGATTATATTTTTTCTGGTAATCGTCTTTTTCTGATGTGTCATTGAACTCTCGACGGATGTTAGAAATTTGCCAGATCGAAACGTCAATCCACTCTTCCCTCGAGAAAAAATCGCTATAGTCATATTTCGGAAGGTACACGAAACAAACAATAATTTAAGGCGGGAACTCACGATCAGATCAGTTCTATGGAAACTCACTGTTGAAACTGATTGTGAGTAGCCACCTTAATATACACCACGCACATACAGGTAGCGGCACGAAAGTCTAGCGGGAACGAAATGCGGTGGGGATACTGCGCATGGGTACGATTGCTCCCGTCACCATCCCGCTCACTCTCCCACGATATCCAATTTTCGACTTCTGCGCAATAACGGTGCTAGACTTTCGTGCCGCCACCTGTATGTGCGTGGTGTATATTAAGGTGGCTACTCACAATCAGTTTCAACAGTGAGTTTCCATAGAACTGATCTGATCGTGAGTTCCCGCCTTAAATTATTGTTTATTTCGTACTAGCTTTTAACGCGCACATAAAGCATTCATCATTTTCGCACCCGCAAATTAGTTAAAAAGTGACAGATTCTTTGTGTGCGCGACAAAAACTATTGTGCTACGCACTCAGGGGCTGATTGCCGAATACGTAAAGTCCACTCAAATTGATCTTTGTTTAAAGTGGCGTCCATAAATAGCTTGATGGAGACTTGGCTATTTAATCTCAAGGATTAATGGGTAGGTAAAGTTTTTTGAAAGCGGGCATATTATACATTTTTTTGATAGTGGACGTCTCCAAGGGGACCAAGCATCTAAAGATAGTTATTTTTTTATTTCATATTGTTTATTTATTATTCAGGAGATTTTTTTTAAGTGACTGCGATGACATTTCCCCCGTTATATAGCCGTTTGCTCTGCTGTTTGAAAAAGAAACCGACAGCTCAGTTCAAGTCAGGTCCCCAATTCTCGGTGCATTCGAGATAATGTCGATTGCGAGATTAAACGTCAGATTCATAAATCTCGTTTACGAGTCGCTACAACATCACTTAGCGTTCCCGAATAGAAGCGCTCTGGGCGAATGAGCGTCACTCGGCGTCTTTCTTTCATTCTCCGGGATGACATCTATATATAGTAAAACATTATCTAAATACAAATTTTCCTCAAAATCGTTAGAGCAGTTTCCGAGAAGCCAATTATACACACATTCATATAAAAGAAAATAAGATTAAACAAAATATATGTACTTGTGACTGACTTCTAGGTGTCTCTAATTTGGTCTATATAAAATATCCTTAATTTTCTTATTTTAGACGCAGACAATGATTCGAAGACCCTTAACGGAAATCACTTTGAAACTGGATGATCTACAGGAATATGAGGCATTTCGACGAAACCAGGGTAATAATACATCGTCTGCTGAAATGCAAGACGACCCGACAAAACCCTCAAGCACAGGACCAGTAACTCAGGAAGAGATACACAACAGAATCGGTTATGCGCCCAAAAAAAAATCTAGGGGCGCCAGTACAGTTTAGAATTAAATAAAACTATGTGTAAGTTATAATGGTGTTTATTTTAGTTTATACCAAGTTAAGAAACATTAATTATACTTAATTGGAAAGCTGGACGGGGCTGGGATATAAATAAATAAATAGTACTACTACTAACAGAATTTCTGTACTATACAGAATGGTTTTGGAGACAAACAGAAATTATAAGACAGGTGTAGAATTAAAATGGGAATATAATAAAGTTGGTATGACGGTGACTAGTTCCAATATTACCTATACATATAAAACAGTACCGTGACTCACGTAGGTATAGACAACGAACAGCCTAAACGGGTGGTTCTAGAAGTTTGAATTTTGGAAGCAATATTCCTCGAGTACCCTACAGCAGCCCTAACATGCATGCCACAAAGATAAATTAAACTCGTTTATCTCGATGACTATCTCTTTCGTCGGCACTAGTGTGAGAGAGACGCACTTAGAGATAAGGCGGTCTCTCTTATCTTTGTGTCATGCATGTTAGGGCCGCAGGTGCACTAAGGAGGGATTTTTGAAAATACCGTGCCGTATGGAAAATACCGCGGGCGAAGCTGTGGCGGGTCCACTAGTATTTTATACAAAGATTAAATAAAAATTGTGCGCCTAATAATAGTTTGGTCACCATACTGAAGTGTAATAAAAACTGCATAAAAACAATAATAAGTAATCTCATTATGACATCGATGAGGGTTGTACTAATTTTAAAATGGTGACCATAATTGTATCAAGGATCACATAAGATTGTATAACAATTCTCCGCTATATCCGATTCTCCTGTATATAGTATAACTAGCTTCCGCCTGCGCCTTTGTCCACGAGGACACCCTAATCACCTAGCGGAATGAAATATATTTACTTTACGACCTACTCTCATACTTAAACACCAAATATACATATAAAAAAAATCACAAAAATCGGTCGAGCCGTTTCGGAGGAGTGCGACTACAAACACCGTGACACGAGATTTTAATATAGGTATATAGATATAATAATAATAATAATCATTATTTCAGGCCCATTAGTGGACCATCCATACAAAAATACCTTACAGACTAACATTATATAAGTTACATATAATTATAATGTGCTGAGTGCCTAGCCACTAGCTTTTATCGCGCACATGAAGCATCTGTCACTTTTAACTAATATGAGGGTGCGAAGGGGACGAATGTTTTACGTGTGCGATAAAAATTGTGTGCTAAGCCCACTGATGTCGTTAGCAGCCTAATCGATGTAAGGATGTTCCAATTTGGTTTTGGTTTTATCCGCCACCCGCTTCTGTGATCTCTTTTTCCAGAAAAGGCAGCACAATCTGTTAGAACAAAATCTTTTATTATTTGCAAAGCAATTGACGAATAAAAGAAAAATTTTGGCGCCCGAGCCAGTTGACTTTGCCGCCCGGTTAAGTAATTAAAAACAACAGCTTGACAATAACAGGCGCCCAAAGAAGTCCGCAAGGCTTTGTCGCCCCGGGCCATGGCCACTTTGGCCCTAGGGTAAATACGCCCCTGCAGCCCTAACATGAATGACACAAAGTTAAATTAAACTCGTTTATCTCTATGACTATCTCTTTCGTCGGCACTAGCGTGAGAGAGACGCACTTAGAGATAAGACGGCCTATCTTATCTTTGTGTCACTCATGTTAGGGCCGCTGACAGCGATGCGCTCAAACGAAACAGTTTAATGCTGTTCTCTCCTCCGGCTCTAGCAAGGTCGACACGAGGTTAAGTTTAAGCCTCTGACCGTTACTACTGTGTAAGAAATAACACTCACTGTTGAACTATAAAGCAGGTTTGATTCCATGATCATCGATGTTTGATTCGAATCATAATAGTGGTTAAACCACAGACCAAATATCCTAAAGACACTGCTTAGCCTCACTTTTACTAGCAAATAAAGCTGCCAAAGTTGCGGGGCGCGCGCTGTGATTGGTGCGTTCGAGGTTATGCGCCCCGCGCGACCCCCTGTAGCCCCGCCACTTGTGGCCATTTGGCAACAACGCTTGGCAGCGGGGAGCACCCGGCTATGCGGACTCTATTGGTTATATATTCTGTGGGTTAAACATATGTCTAAGGACATAAAATTCAAACATTTTGCGTCGATTCCCACAATAAATAATGTGGTGTTAGACGTAGGTGTAGCCCTAAACATACTTATCGCTCGTTTAAAATTAAAAAGAAATAATGTGAAATACAAAACCATCCAAAATTCAATTCTAACGTGGTTGAGTAAAGTACAAAACAAAAGTTTCATTTGGACTTATTTCCTTTTATTTTTAAGCGTGCGTTATGGTCCTTTGTGTGTTGTTCTTGGGCTATAGATTCAGGGTATCCCGGTTTGGTAGCGTTGATTGTGTTATTCGTACACTGAATCTTAAGAGGACTGTGAACCAACGGCAAAAATCAGCATTTTCATACAAAAGGCGATAACGATTTCCACCCCTTAAATGTTAACCGATTTTGACCAATTAATTATAGGTTGTCAGTCATAACAAAATTAAGGTTTATACGTTTTTTGAATATTGTTAAAAAGATCAACAAAGTCAAATAATCGCCGAAATTTGTTTTGTATGAGAACACTAAAACAGCGCAAAAACTGAAATAATTGATTATATTGAAAAAATCAAAACGTATAGACCTAGATTTTGTTCCGAATGACAACCTATCCAAAATTGGTGGACATCGGTTAACATTTAAGTTGTGGAAATCGTTATCGCCTTTTGTATGAAAAGACGTAGGTTCACACAACAGCACTAGGTAATCGCACGATCGCAGCCGACCTTAACGTGAGGAAGTAGAGTATCTCGACAAGGCTGAGGATGGAGAAGCCCATGAACAGCCCGAGCAGCCCCCCGCAGTTGGCGAGGAAGTCCGTCGGTCCGTACAGCTCTGAGCGGCGCGACGTGATGAACTGGGCCTCTTTGAAGAAGATGAAAATCCGCGTCATGTATGTGCTGGAACATGTGAATTCATTGTTAGCAAGCAAAATGTTATCTATCAGCCGCCCTAACATGCAACACAAAGATAAGTTAAACACGTTTCTCTCTATGACTACCTATCTCTTTTGTCGGCACTAGTGTGAGAGAGACGCACTTAGAGATAAGACGGTTTAACGTAACCTTGTGTCTTGCATGCAGGGCAGTATTTAGCCTTTGGAGGCCCCAATGGCCCTATAGCGGTCCTAGCAAGGTTGACACGGGATAACTTAACCCCGTCTTATCTGTCTGTCTATCGCTTTCATCGGCACAAGAATGAGAGAGATGCATTTAGGAATAAGATGGTGTGCAATGGGTGGCTAACAATCAGCGAACGGTACTTCATTTCAGTTTAATTTTCAAGTACGAGTATGTAAGACCAATTGAAAAGACGCTTAACTCGTCGCCATTACGTACCTAATACATTTGTAATAAAAAGTGTTATTTAATAAGGATATGTAAAAATAAAAATAATAATTTCCATCGTATAAAAGATATCTGCCACAATGTCAACCAAGAAATTGATGTTTTTTTTTTATGTCAATTGACTGATAAACGAGCTGACGGCCCATCTGATGGAAAGTGTTCACCGCCGCCCATGGACATCTGCAACACCAGAGGTGCTGCCAATGCGTTGCCAGTCTAGGGAGGATGGGGAATGGGGATGGGATGGGGATGAGGGAATAGGCCTCCGAATCTCGTCACTCACCGTACGAAACGCAATAGCAGGCTATTACTTTACGCCGATATTCTGTGAGAGTGTGGTACTACCCCAGTCGAGCCGGCCCATTCTAACAGTAATCATCTAGTGAGGATTACTGTGATGTACCACTTTTGAACTTTAACGTCATATAAATAGAGTCGAAAAGTTGTAAACCAATTTCTTGGATGACTATACATATCCGATGACTCAAGCAACCAATGATAACAATTGAATGGTATTGTGGACAATTGTGGTTTCGTCAACTAGTAATTGTCATGTTATTTAACTACTTACTCATTCATTTCTGGAGCTATAGGATATTGGAAGCTGTTGAAAATGGCCCTCCAGTCGAAGTCAGCCTGTGAGGTCTCGGCCTCATACTCTATGGAGGTGCAGGCGGGCAGGCAGTGGCATTGCAGGGCCACCTCCCGCGCCTTGTTCATGGTCCCGTTGCCGACTGACTCCTTCTCCAAGCTGGTCTGTGCTGCTACTGTTACCATCTCCACTAAAAGTTCAAGTCAAGTTGTAGACTAACGGCCTTTCCTAATATTGAATACGCGTTAGGTTAGGGTACCTTAGTCAATTCTTTTCTAGGAATATCTCCCTAACACCCGTTCCTTTTCAATCCGTGAATAGATTTACTACTGTCAGTTAAAAATTTACATATTTTGTATGCGGCTAATGTCAAAGGGTACCGATATCACCATCGATAAGCTAAGGAAATTGGCCCCAATTTGACAAAAAAATTAACTCAAATTAATTCAACGTTGTGTGCGTGTGTGTGTGCGTTTGAAATTCCCACTCGTGGGGGCTGTTGCCCAGTCCCTTTCAATATGATAGTAGGCATGTGCCCGACCGTGGGATACATGGGCTGATGATGAACATTATAATTTCTTGTGATAATCGTTAAATGGAAAAAGAAACATGAGAATAAGGTAAAGTAATGAAATGTGAAATGTGCAGAATTCGAGCAATTTACTTACTTTGAGCATTTTGAACACACTTAATACTGCCGGCATTGCAAACTGTCATGTTGGGGCCATCTGAAAAAAAAAACAAATTACCATGAAGAAAATACAAGCGATACATGCGAAAACTACGAGTATGTTCCAATCATTTTACTATTCTACCAATTTTGTGTATGTGTCTATCTGTTTTTTTTTTATAGTATGAGGGGGGCAAATGTGCAGGCGGGTTACCTGATGGTAAGCAATCACCGCCGCCCATGGACACCCGCAACATCGGGAATTACGGATGCGTTACCGGCCCTTAGAGAAAGGAGTAGGCTGATAACAGGCAGACGGCCCACCTGATGGAAAGTGGTCACCGCCGCCTATGGACATCTGCAACACCAGAGGTGCTGCCAATGCGTTGCTAGTCTAGGGAGGATGGGGAATGGGGATGGGATGGGGATGAGGAAATAGGGCTCCGGATCTCGTCACTCACCGTACGAAACGCAATAGCAAGCTATTACTTTACGCCGATATTCTGTGAGAGTGTGGTACTACCCCGGTCGAGCCGGCCCATTCAAACAGTAATCATCTTGTGAGGATTGCTGTTTGGCTCTAGCGCTACACAAACTAGTGTCTGTTTGTTTTTTACCACTCAGCTTGGTAACGGCTAAATGGATTTTCATGAAACTTGCTATAAGTAGTTAGCTTAGGTCTTGGAATAGGACATGGCTAGGGTACTTTTTATCTAGAAAATTTCAAGTGAACAAAGCCACGGGCAGAAGCTAATATTATATATACAAGCTTCGAGTTCGCCCGCGTGGAATTCGGTTATAGTTATTCCCACCCACGAGAAAAAAATATTATTCCGGGTTAAAAGTACCTACGGTATGTCCTTTTCCAGGGTCCAAGGTGAACCACGCACAAATTTCATTGTAACAAATATACAGACAAACACACACACACACACACACACACCCACACCCACACACACACACACACACACACACACACACACACACACACACACACACACACACACACACACACACACACACACACACACACACATACACACACACACATATTTCACATTTATAATATTAGTAGGATTAGTAGGACTAATAAACATGTTTTCCTGCGGCCCTAACATGAATGACACAAAGATAAGTTAAACCCGTTTATCTCTAGGTATGACTATCAGTTTCGTCGGTACTAGGGTGAGAGAGGCGCACTTAGAGAAAAGACGGTCTATCTTATCTTTGTGTCATTCGTGTTAGGGCCGCTGCACTCACAAAGCATCCCGAAGTGGACGCAGCCACACCGAGCGTAAGTGAAATTACTCAAGCACTCCATCTCGCAATTGGTCTGAGTATACACTTTGAAGTATTGCAGATAGCGTTCCGAAGGAAAGTAGCATTTCCGTCTGCAAAGTATACAAAAAGCTCTACAGAGATTACAAAAATACAATCGGAAAATACATTCAGCAATCAATTATCCCAAATAACTTGCATATTAGGATTATAAGGCAAGAGTCCTTCCGAAGTGGTCATCATTTTCGGCTTCACTGACACCACAACTTCCTGTGACAACGGCGCTCTGAAATACTGCTGTGAAAGCCGCGGCAACTCCGCAGGATTGTGCAATAAAATCTAAAAACAATAATGTCCTATAAGCTCGATGCAATCGTAAATTCTCTACGTGTTCCCTACAGACTAATAAACCCATCCAATACGCTGTTAATAAAGCTATTTTTTATTGAACAAGTCTTTATTAAGAGATTCCAATGGTCACGCCATATTATACGCCATAATATGTCGGAGCACAATAAAGAATGCAATCAAAAGCGACTCAGATTAGAGTAGTGATTTATTTAATTGTTAGCTTAGGTTAGTTAAACCCTTTCACAAGCACTTTGTCGTCCATCTGTTCGTTTGTCTGTCAATTTTTTTTATCACGACCGGCTTAACGTACCTATCGAACTCAAATTTGGCAGAGTTGTAAGGTAAAAACGTAGTTTTGTTAAATTTAAAATTTACCTGAACGATAGAAAATCTTGAAAATTAAATAGGAAGTTTAAATTTAAAATATTTTGAATCTGCTTATCATGATCGGAATACAACTGTCTCTATTGTATTTATTTGCTTAAGAGGAAATATAAAAACCGTTAAAAATGTCTTTACCATACCTGCTTTTGGAGTCAATTATTTTAAATATTTTCTATTAATA